>OY728160.1:84943104-85543104 GCA_963277665.1 Viscum album
CCGGAGAGTCAACCCAGCCTGCCCGTGGGGCGGTTGGGGTCTCGATCCTGGTTGGGTGAAAGAGTGCCCCTGCTCAGCGTATGCAGGGGCTTCATGATGCACGTTGGCAGTGGCTCGGGCCACAGTAGCTGTCGACGTCGACGCGCCTGGGCGAGCTTCCTCAGCCCAGGCCCGGCGCTGACGTCGGGTCAGGAGAACTGGTGCAGGTGGTGTAGGGACGTAGCCTGCCTGCTCTTCCTGTGGGGCCGGACGGCGGAACTGACGCGGCCGGGCGGGAGCTATCGCCTGGAGCCCTTGGGTCGGGACCCTGAGTGGGCTGAGCCAGACGACGCCTGCCTCTTCAGTGTAAGGCGAGGAGTCGTCAAGGCATTCCGAAGACAGGATCCCGAAATGGTTGAATGTTGGGGTGGCGAGTAGGGGCTCCCTGCGTGGCCTGTTAGGGTGGCGTTGACGGCGGGGCCTGGAGGCCTCCAGTTCCAGGTGGGCTATATCCCGGGTTGGGATGACCCCTTCTTCCTCGTACCTGCGCATGAGGTTGTTGATCACCCTTTGCTGGATGACCTCTGATGGGGAAAGGGGGCGTGGACGCCCTGTATTCCGTGATGTGGCGGCCGTCATGGCGATAACGGTGCTACGTGGGGTGGCCGTGGCGGTGTTTCCCCTGCCCCTGCGTGGGCGGGGAGCGGATGGTGACCGCGTCTCTGTAACAGCAACCTGGTTCCTGGAAAACGAAGGGATCAACTCATCAGTACTGAGAGGAAAAGGATTGACAGCCAGTGCCCCAACGTCCTTCCATTCTCCACGTCTGTAAGAAGGATCCACGCCAACACGCTGTAGGACGGAGTGCCCCCACGTTCTACTGCCTCGACTTCCAGTGAGTTTCACGACAAGCCCGCTATTTGCTTGGCAGGACCAGGCACCAGATCTCTGGATCCGGTGACACGTCAATCTACAGGTGTCTCGAACGCTACTAATCTCCATACTGAAGAGAAGAATTTCACGTCGGGTTCACCATTTCTGTTTCTGATGCTTTCCGCCGGGGCGCGCGCGCGCGTTCCGCTCCTTGTTCGCGGGGGAGGACGCGCGGCGCTTCTGTTGCCCCGCATTCCCGCTTTCCAAAGGCGGGCGGCATTCGCTCCTTATTCAGGGACGTCTTCTCCTTGATCGAAATGGGATGATGGGATATCGGTTCTCCCTCCTGCGGATTCCTCCTCAGAACTCGTCACCTAGTCTGGGTCTCCCTCATAGATTTAATACGTAGTTCGTGAAACTCTTCCCAGTGCCATGTTTCCATGGATGCCGGTTAATTACACTGCTTCGGTCGGGACATTCCAAAGGGTCCAATCAGGGCAGCAACCTTCAGTCAGGGGAGTAGTCACATTGAAGCATCAGTAGCGTGTCTCGATGCTGGGGTACCTGGAATATCTGTCTGTTATCCTTGGTAACAAGGCTTCTCGAGGGCGTGGAGGCCCGAGGCATCCCACATCGAGCGCGGGGAATTATATGTCATAGACACATATCTGAGGTTTTCCTCAGCTTCCCGTGCTCAACACAGGGTATGCCGCGAGTTTAACGTCTAGCGGAGACAGATCAACCCAACCAGAGCATTAGCTAGGATAGATCGGATTGAGGGATCCTCCTTGAAGGGATGTCGATACTGGGGCCAGCCCATGGATGGCTGCGAAGAAGAGCGTGCCTACATGGTCTCACCGGGATAAGATGGTCCGGGCGAGAATCGGGATGGGTGATAGGTTGATGGATGAAGTGGAGGGAGAGTGAAATGGGACCATCACAGGGGTGACAGTGAAGTTGGGCTTGATCCTTGACGAGGCTTCCTACGTATCCCCGTGGCAGGGAATCAAAGTCCACGTAGTTCGGGATGATGTTGATAAACAGATGTGAAGGTGGACCTTGGCCCGGTGAGCATCGTCAGCGTACCGACGTGAAAGTATACCTGTGGGTCCACTAGTGGTGGGCTTGAACCTTGGGAAGGTTTCCTACGTACCATGCCTTGACATGGATCAATGTCCTCGTAGTTCAGGGAATACAGTTTAACGTCATGCGGGACGATAGTGAACCCTGACGTGAATAAACGACGGGCGGTGGGTGTCGGAGAACCGGCGTAAGTGAGGGACCTTGGTCCGATGGGAGTTGGGCTTGAACCTCTGGGAGGATTCCTACGTACCATGCCTTGACATGGATCAAATACCTCGTAGTTCGGGGTGGTCACAACGGCTTGCCATCGGACAAGAATTGCAGTTTAACGTCGTGCTGGACGTATGTAGTATTCGACGTGAATTGGATGATGGGTGGGCTTGAACCTCGTGGAGGCTTCCTACGTACCACTCCTTGACATGGATCAAAGACATCGTAGTTCAAATATGGCTTTGTCGGTGGACCGATGTGAAAGCGGACCTTGGTCCAATGAGTGGTGGGCTTGAACCTCTGGAAGGCTTCCTACGTACCATTCCTTGACATGGATCAAAGACATCGTAGTTCAAGTGGGAATGGGTGTGCAGTTTAATGTCATACAGGAGAAGGAGGGTATACAGTTTAACGTCATGCTGGACGAGGGTGAAACTCGACGTGAATGAACGACCGAGCAGTGTGGCTTGAACCTCATGGAGGCTTCCTACGTACCATGCCTTGACATGGATCAAAGACCTCTTAGTTCTCAAGGATGGGTCATTGTGGCTTACCACTGGACCAGAATGTAGTTTAACATCATGCTGGACGGGGGTGAGACCCGACGTGAAATGACGGGGGGCTTGAAACTCATGGAGGCTTCCTACGTACCATGCCTTGACATGGATCAAAGACCTCGTAGTTCTCTAGGATGGGTTTGTCGGTGAACCGACGTGAAAGTAGACCCGGGGGGGGGGGGGGGTCCACTATTGGTGGGTTGAACCTCGTGAATGATTCCTACGTACCATGCCTTGACATGGATCAAAGTCCTCGTAGTTTGGATGGAATGTGCAGTTTAACGTCATGATGGTTGAAAATGAGACCCGACGTGGAAGAATGACGGGTGGGCTTGAACCTCATGGAGGATTCCTACGTACCATGCCTTGACCTGGATCAAAGACCTCGTAGTTCAAAAGGGTGAGGGGTCAGGGTCGGTTCTCACTCTAATCCCACGTGAGTCATGCTCGGTGTGAGAAACAAGAGGTTGCAAGGACCTGACGATCACGTCACGAAGGGTGCGTCCGTGAGAAGCGAAAAGGGGCTTACGCGTTGGGCAGCCCATGGGGTTGGGACTTACTCCAGGATGGAGGCCCAAAGTGCGACGAAGCGCAGGAAAGAGGGACCTTGGTCCAATGATGGGAGGTTCCTCGTTCCCTATCACGCCCTCCACTGACCTTGGTAGTGGGGAAGTACAGAGATGCACGGGTGAAATCATCCGTATGAATGGTTAGGGGCTTACGCTCTGAGGCAGCCCTTCCCCTACGAACATACGCCACTCCGACAAGGAGGATCTCATTCCATGTGGGGAAGAGTTCCATTCCCGTGGAGACGAGTGGGCTTAAAAAATGTTTGACTTGGGGGGACCCTTCGTGAGGGAGACGAGGTTGGGTCACAGTTTAACATCATGTGTTGAGGACGTGGTGCTTGGCAGTTTAACGTCCTGCAGCTTGGACGAGGTGGGTTCACTCCACACCCCTAGGACATACATAACCGGTACCCTCTAGTCCTTGGGGAAGGGAAGGTACCAGTAAGGCCACGGTTAAGGGGGGTCGTGGAACGAACCATCTAGGGGTCCACGTTAGCGTGGCTATGCGAAGAAGAAATAGCCATTAGCGTGCCTATGCGAAAATCATTTGGCGAAGCAACGCTATGGGTGGTATTGTCGATGGGACTTTGAAATCACATCGTGCAAACCTGGAGGGTCGCACGGGAAGAGGAATCGCTAAGCAGAGGAGTGTGCTTCGCGAAGAGGAGTGCCTTGGCCTTAGCATGGGGCATAGGTGTGAGTGGAAGGTGCTTCGCGAAGTGGAACAGTGTTTGCGGAGCACTGCCTCGTGAAGAAGGGGTGCCTCGCGAAGCAGGGTCCTGCGATGCAGTGTGCTTCGCGATGTGTAGCGATCCTACCTTAGCATAGGGATCACTAGCATGGGTTGGGTGTTTCGCGAAGCATGAACGCTCCGCGGCTGCCCGGGTTCCCTTGGGAATCCCCTTCCTTCGCGAACGCCCTTGAGCTTCGCGAAGGGCATCCCTCTCGGAAGAGGGGCTCAAGACGAGACAAATCAGAGGTGTCTCGCGAAGTAGAAATACCTCGCGGAGCTCATGATTCCCGGGGCAAAGAGTGCTTCGCGATTCGGGAGAGGAGAAGCCTAAAGGTCGGATTGTCCGTCCTTGGGACTCAGGGGGAGTCCAGTATTTATAGGGAAGGGGCGCCGCGAAGCAGAACTCGCGCGCCGCCTGCGGTGCTTCGCGGCGCGCTCGCGAACGTCAATGTCATCCGCAGAGCATTACCGCCTCAGGGGCTTCGCGGCGGCTCGCGAATGTCAAATGCGTTCGCGGAGCATTACCACCTTAGGAACTTAGCGGCGGCTCGCGAACGTCAAATGCGTTCGCGGAGCATTACCGCCTCCGGAGCTTCGTGAGGCCGCCATGGTCGGGGCGCTTCGCGGGGGTGCTTCGCGGCTGTGCTTCGCGAGGCAGCATGCCGGCCTTCGTTTTTGTTCCTTTCATGCGGGCCCTATTTTTGGCGCCAACATACACGTTGTGACCATTTTCAAAAATTTAATGATCATCACTGTAGTACATTAGAGGCACGCATTGATTAGATTTATCTCTGTTTTAGACTCCCTTCGAAATTTACTTCTCTATTCCCCTCTTACAAATCAATAGTTCTTTTTAATTCCTTTACATTATCATACAATGAGTCAGGGATTCATTTTCTTCAACTTATTCAATTCCCTCATCATTTTATTCTCATTTTGTTCCTTTAAAGTAAGGTTTTATTTGAAGTATTCATGCACATTTATTTCATATTATTACATTTTTATTCAATTCAATTCAATTAGAATAGTTTTTGTGATGTCCTTTATCCCTTTTATTTCTTTAATAACTATAATAAGTAGAAAAACACATCCCAGGTAAGGATATAGATTTTATGTATCAACATTCTTAATTATACCTCAAGTTAAAAACAAGGAAAACACAATTGGATTAGTAATTAGGATATAAACCAATGGAAAAAACCCATTTTTGAAACTATAACGTGACCATCAGAAAATAAAAAAATGATCCCATCTTAGTTGGAGAAAACTAGTACTATGACCATTAACATAGGGAGTTTTTTGTAATTGAAGCTATGATAAATGCATCTAGGACTATAAATAGCCTCCTAACCATGGAATAATTACATCGTATGTAGAACAAGAATATTAGACCACGTTTAACAAGAAACTACCACGTTCTTTGCAGACTAAAAAAGTTAGGACCTTTCCAAGATTAGAATTAGGATCACATTTATCTAGATACTCAAACATGATCCAGAACCCAATTTAATCAATTGAAGTAAAACATAAAAATAGTTAGAAGACTCCCAAACATTAGTCAAACTAGTAAGGACTCTTTCAACGAACTCATGACCAGATTTATTCTCCCCAAAAAAATAGCGTCCCCTCAAGGGATTGACCCCATACATCTACTATACTACTTCCATGTGGTTAGAAATGTTTGGGACACATATATATTTCTAAATTAACAAACCTGTGTAGAAACAAAATAACTGCATGGTTCACGCCTATCAAATCTTGGCACCATTGTCAGTAATGAATTGTTGTTTATTTGTGTTATAACTCTGGTCTAGATCTAGGATTACATTTCCTTCAACCCATTTCCTTCTTTTTTACACCCTTCAATATCTCTTCTCTTTTTTCTAGAGCATATACCAAGGTCCATTAACTCATTCATGGAATCTTGAATCACATTCTCCTATTGGGATTCGATCTCGAGTTCTAAAGTCATATCTATTCTCTTCTTCAGTCAGTGATGGATGAGAAATTTCACCATATGAGACCAAAACCACCAAACCCCAATCATTATTTCATTCTGGAAGAACACCCAATAATGAACCCGGAGAAGACGATCATGGATTATGGCTTTCCATCAATCCCTAGTTTTACACCTAGCATTGTTCAAACCCATATCCAATCCCATACTTTCCAAATAAAACATGGATTCATTCATATGATCTAGAACATGGGGAAATTAATCGGTCTTCAATGAAAATATCATCATGAACATATATCCAACTTCCTAGAGGTTTTTTATACATTTCACAACCAAGGAGTTTCTATTGACACAATAAGACTCATCGTCTTCCCATTATTCTTATGAGACAGAGCCAGGGACTAGCTAAATACTTAATCTCTCGAGTAAATTATGACTTGGGAAAAACATTCCAAAAATTTATTGGAAAAGTAATTCCCACCCATCAAGACCAAGAATCTCTGAATGGACATTCAAAATTTTAACCAAATTGATGGAGTTTCTACATGGAAAGTGGAACCACATTAAAGAATTAATGAGGTAGTGTCCACATCGTGGACTTGATATGTGGATACAACTGCAATAATTCTATCAAGGAATCCAGCTAGCGACATGTAATGTTGTCAACCTAGCTATTGATGGAGGTCTCATGATCAAGACTCCAGAAGGTAGAAGAGACATTCTTGATGAAGTCTCTCACAATGTCAGTCTGTGGTAGAGTGATCATGGACCACCATGGTGTGGAATCCACCAGACTGATGAGACAACATGGATATCAGTGTAAGTGGAATTTCTCACTAAAAAGGTAGAATAATTTCAGATACCAACTACTCAACCCCCTCCTACCCCTGTAATGGAATTGCAATCTTGCTAGATGTGCAATGGACCACATCTATATGAAGACTGAAAAGATGGATGTGAATAATCACATCAAAATTGTAATTACATCAATTACAATCTGCAAAACATGTGATTCCTGCAGCTACAATATTATCATCATATTCCTTCTCAGCAGAAATCTTAAAACAATCATGTTTATTCTCATCAGAGAAGTGGACAGAAAAAATTCATATCTCAATGAACACCATCATATCCTTCGATGAACCCTACACCGAGACCAAAATATCAACAAAAACCCTTCCCTCAAGGAACTCATAAATTTCAGCAACCTTAGTCAAGACCTCACCAAGAACCTATACAATGAAATTTGGAATACATCCTTCCGCCATTTTTGAAAAATTTAGATTAAGCAATGATGACCCATGAGACAGCTATACAAAATCATGGAGCTACAATGAGGAACCTTGAAGTGAAAATGGCTCAACTCTCACGGATTTTATCTGAGAGATTACCAGTTACTCTACCTAGTAACACTGAGAAATACCCTTGAGATGATACTAAATAAGTAGGTCTGAGTAGCGAAATGATTATAGACTTCCAACAACCGAAATAAATAAGGCCACAAGGAGAAAAGATGAGAAAACAACTAGTACCAAATGTGAAATCTGATGAAGTCCCTCCCACCATACATCATGAGGAAGTAATAGCTGAGAAGGAACATATAACTGATAAAAAAAGGTACATGTGTGTGTTTCCCAACCTCTATACAAGCCACCTCTTCCCTATCTAGAAATTGAGAGATAAATTAGGTAGGAGTCACAATACAATAAGTTCATCGATATGTTCATGAAATTACATATCAACATCCTTCTTGATGAAGTTGTTTCTTAGATTCTTTTTTATTCCAAGTTCCAAAAAGGCTTAAAATCCAAAAAAAGAAAAATAGAAGACCTAGGAGTCATCTCCCTAAATCAATAATGCTTTGTTGTGATATAGTAGATAATTCTTCCAAATATGAGAGTCCTTGTAAGCTTCTCAATCCCTTGTGATATAGGCACGAGAAAATTTGGGAGAGCACTCTGTGATCATTGAGAGAGAATTAACCTTATTTCAATGATTAATTTTCCAAATATCAACTCAAAGAGCTCAAAGAAACAATTGTAGCTTTGTAATTAGATGATCTCTTGGTCAAATAACCTCGAGTCATTCTAGAAGATATTCTAGTAAAAGTCTAAAAGTTCATTTTCCAAGCTTATTTCTTAGTGTTAGACATTGAAGACGAAGGTGGAATTTCCATTATACCTGGAATACCATTCTTCACTACATTAAAGGAGTTTATTTATGTGAATCAAGGACGTCCCATATTCAGTGTGGGAGAAGAACAAGTTGTGTTAAACCTAATTAAGGATTTTCAATACACTGATGGGGCTATGGACTGTCACGCCATTTCTCTCACCTATAATTGAGAAGATTACATGTCTATCGAGGAATAAAGTGGTGACTATTTTACAAAAAAAGTAAGAGACTATGACTTCATGGAAATAAAATTTATTGAACCACTCACAAGAGATGTGGTTCCATAATTTACCCATCCATCATCCAGCCCCCTCGATTAGACCTGAAACCACTACACAATACATTAATGTACTCATTTATTGGGGAATCTTCCTCCTTTCATGTTCCCATAAACTTTGAAATATCCCATGTTCAAGAAGAAATGTTGGATTATGTCCTCAAAAGACAAAAGTAGTTAATCTCCTAGGGGTGGAAGATATTAAAGTGATTAATCCCACTGAATTCACTCATAGAATCTTACTCAAAGAGAATGAAAATCTAAAATGAAAACCTTAGAGGAAGATCACACCACCCATGAAGCATGCTGTCTAGAAAAAGGTACATAAACTAATGGTTGTCAGAATAATTATTCATATCTCAGACAGTAAATGAGTGAGCCCCCTCCAAGTCATTCCCAATAATGGTGGACTCACAGTAACAAAAATAGATTACGATGAACTCATTTCAACATGCACCATCACTGGATGGAGATTTTGCATGGAATACAGATGTTTGAAATCGGCCATAAGAAAATACCATTTTCCCTTACACATTATGGAACAAATAATAGAAATAAAAGTAGGGAATTATTTCTATTTTTTTGAAGATGGATATTCAGGATACAATCAAATTGCAGTCGAGCCCGTTGACTGGCTAAAAACACCTTCACCTGCCTTTTTGGTACTTTTGTGTATAGAAACATGTCATCCGGTTTGCGAAACACTCTATGGAATTTCCTAATTTGTATGAAAAATATCTTTAATGATATGGATGAAAAATTTCTCAAATTTTTCATGGACAATTTCTTTTTTTATGGGAGATCATTCAATGTAAGTCTCAGAAATCTGGAACTAGTTCTTCAACATAGAGAAGAAAAATAATTGGTGCAAAATTCGGAAAAATGTAACTTCATAGTGAATGTAGGAATCATCCTCCAACACAACATATACAATGAAGGCATTGAATTAGATCCATCAAAGACCAATGTTATCAATGATCTACCTGATCCATCCACTTTTAAGGGTATCGGAATTTTCCTTGGGCCTAAAGAATTTTACAGACGCTTTGAAAAAGACTTTTATAAAGTCACACATTATTGGACACACATTTTGTAAAAATATGTTCATTTTAAATTCAATAAAGACTAGAGACATGATTTCAATACTTTGAAAATAGCCTGATGATGTCTCTAATTATCGTAGCATCGAACTGGGAAAAATATTTTTAGCATATGTGGGATGCCAGAAACCTTGTTGTAGGAGTTGTTATGAGAAAGCATACAAATAAAATATTATAACAAATTTATAATGAAATAAATCTCTTAATTAATTCTTATATTAATTATATGACTATAGAGAAGGAGCTCCCTGCCATCGTGTATGATTTTGAAAAATTCTTTTCTTACATTGTTCTATCAAATGTTATTGTTCGTACTGATCATGCTACCGTTTAATGAATGATGACCAAGAAAGATGAAAACCCAAGGTTGACACTCTGTATTCCTTTGATAAAATTATATGATATAATAATCAATGATATGAAGGGAATATAAAATTTCATTGCAGACCATCTCTCCAGAATACCTCATACCATCATAAAAAACAACAAGGCTGGTATTGAGGTATATTTTCTTAATGAGACCTTATTTAATATCATGATCCAGCCCTGGTTCTCCAACATAGAAAATATTCATGCAACATGATTCCTCCATCATGATTTAATTTATTATTAGTAAAAAAATTAGATTCCAATCACTACTTTTGAGATGAACCTCTACTTTTCAAGCATTGTGCTTATGGCCTTTTAAGACATTTCATTCCAGATGAAGAGGCGCGAAAAGTAATCAAAATGTGTCACATGCCCCCAACTCAAGGACATCATGGACCTAAGTAAACAGTCGATAAATTCATAAATTGGATTATTATGGCCCCATTACATCAAGATGCCAGGAGATTCTGCCACCATAGTGAAAAGTTCCAAAGGATGTGGAATATTAGTAAAAGGAATGAGATAACACAAAAACCCATGCTAGAAGTTGATGATTTCAATGTTTGGGGCATAGAATAAATGATACCATTACCCAAATCACATGGAAAAAAATACATTCTGGTTGTATTAGACTATGTATCTAAATGGGTCAAACCCGAAGAAACTACTCATGACACCACCGATGTAGTAAGAAATTTCTTTCAGAGAAATGTTTTTTCACATTTTGGATCTCCACGACTACTCATTAGAGATCTCAAAATTCATTTCTCTAATCTACTAGTGAGAAATATACTTCAGAGACACGTGATCCTATTTAATAATTGAACCCCTATCACCCACAAATGAGTGGGAAAACTAAACTGTCGAATAGGGAGGTAATGAAAATCCAAGAAAAAATAGTCAATACTAGCATAAATGATTGGAGTTAGAAGCTATGCGATTCATTATGGGTGTATTGAACAGATTATAAAACACCCTTCTACACCAACCCATTTCACCCGGTTTTTGGAAAACCATGTAATATTCCAGTGGAGAAAGAGCACTGAACATTTTGGGCCATAAAAACAGAATTTGGATTTAGACAAGGCTGGAGAGAAGCAGTTATTGAAATTAACCCTGTTGGAAGAATTAAGGAAAGATGCATACAAGAATGCAAGAATTTACAAGGAAAAAACAAAATAATGTAATGACCAACGAATTGCAAGATGGACCTTCATATATGGGAATAGGGTTATGTTATTCAACTCAAGATTGAAACCTTTCCTAAGAAAGATGAAATTTGGATGGTTTAGTCCTTATTTTGTTATCCATGTATTTCCGTATAGAGAAATTGACATTCTGTGAGATGGAGAGCAACCATATAAAGTGAATGATCAATGGTTGAAAAACTTTCATGAACCATTCCATGAGGGATATGTCCTCAGACTCATGTTAAACTAATCTCTAATGAAGTCAATCTCTCTACTTTAAAAGAAGATATTTATGGGAGGAAACCCATATTTGTTATTAGTTTTTTTTGAGTCTTGGATCTTTTAGTGTTTTATTGAAGTAATTTGTAAAAAAAATCATTCAACAAATGATATGGATAATGTTATCCCTTAGTTTTCCACCTTCCTGTTTTTCTTCTATTCAAATATTTACACCTTTGAATTAAAATTTGTTTGATAGTGAATGAGTTTTCTACTAACATTTTTATCAGGTTCATAAAACATCAATTTGAAGATAGATTAAACACCCCCATGACATACCACGTCATCTCGTGGATTTCTCTATTCCATTTTTATAAATTATATCATCATTTCCAAATCAATTCAATTAAAAAATTCACTACCACACCACTCCCACTCATTATTTCATAGCCAGTCGAAACACTATCTTCTTTTAAGTGATTGGGGTTTTTTCACATGATTTAACTATTCATAAACTTTATTTTTTCTTGAACTCACTATTCTAAGAGTCATTTTCAAATTGATATGCATGTTGGAAATTTGAAAACCTTTATGCCCATGTAAATTAAAGATAAAGATAAAAATAAAAATATCATAAACCATGTTTCACCCATTCTCAGAATTTTAGTATGATTACTGAGTTTATAAGTTTAATTGAAATTTAAAATCACTGAAATTATGACTTTTGACTCACTACATAAGATTCATGACATTTTTTATTTCTAGTTTTTATTTTATTCTTATTACACAAGAGGATTATATTCCATTAATCTCATTTTATTTTCTAAACATATTTCTTTAGAGATAGTGAGGACATATAAACCTACTAGAAATTCCACTAAGATCTTATCAAAATTATGAATGAACAAGTGTAGTTTTAAAATGATTGAAGCATCCATTGATATCCATTTTACCTGACACCCACAGAACATCTAACCTTCGTGTAGCCCATAGATTCCATGAATGAATTTTTTGTAGAAAATCTACTTCAACCCCATTTTCCTTCCTACCATACTCTTTCTATAATTCCTGAAGATTATTTTTGACCATGTGTGGGGGAGGTATTCGGACACCATAGGATGCTATCACTGTCAAAGATGTGTGGTGCCCTCACTTGACTACTAGGTAGTGATCTATATAACTTTTCTTGTATCTCATTCATATTATTTTTTATTGGAAAATATAAAAGAAAAGAATAAATGATATGGTTTGTGTACTAGGAGGGTCAAAAAGCACCATTTTCTAGACCGATGAATCCCTTGAAGGATCATATGCACTTAGGTGATATATGTGAGATCTATCCTAGGATTAAAATTCGATAAATGAAAAAGTAAAAGAAAATGGATATGATAGAACTAGTGAACATTTTACGTCTTATTTTCCAGTCTGATGAATCCCCTAAAGGTCATTGTTCTTTAGAAATTACAAAAATTTTGAGCCTTATTTTCAAAATTTACTTACCTACCTACAACCTCAGATTCATCAAAACCTTGCTACTAAAAGTCATCAAGATTATTTTTATACTTTTCTTTATACAGTTGATATGATAGAACCAGTGAAATCATTGGGTCAGGAACATGGACTCAGGGTATGAGTATACTATAATAACATTTTACCCTTAGTGACTAGAGAAAATCATGGTGAGGTAAATTACAATTGGACACATATATAAAAGAAAAATTAAAATATTATAATTAAAAGAATATATTTTTTAAAAAATATGAACAATACGGCCTAAAAAATTTAATATATAGTAAAAAAACAAGAACATGAATTATTTTTTTCTTACACTTAATTTAATTTCATAGACATAACGTACATTTAATTATTTACAAATTTCGTATACTTTTGAAATCGTTTTAGAGATATTTTTATTGAAGACAAGCAATGATTCAAGTGTGGGGGGATTTAATAAGACTAAATGTTATATATTTTTTGCTATCACTTTTCCATTGTTTTCCATTTATTTATTGGAAAATCTATGTGGTTGATGTCGAATATTATAAAAAATAGAGCTTCACAATATTCCAAGGAATAAAGGCTGAAAATCTACAAAAAATGGCCAGGTACACATTGTGATGCCCATGTTCACGTCATGTACTTGATGATCATAGTCTTAAACAAGCTGGAGAAATTTCTAGTCCATGTCATGAAGCCCTCCTACACATCATGACTCATGTAAAACTAGAATCCGATAAAGCCATGGTAATTTAACCAAAAAAGATAGTTTTCCATGGGGTATACATCGTGAACCTCCTGCATACAACATGACAATCGTCAAACTTCATTAATTGTTGGAAGACCCGCATGCCATGCTTGAGATCCTGGTCAAAGTAGTGCATATTATGGGTTCATGACCGGATGATTAGGTACACGTCGTGACCATTTTCACCTACTTAAGGTGCTACTCAGCATCACACTAAAAGAATGGTTGGATTATATCTCTTTCTCCTTTAGACTCCCTTTTATATTTCCATCACTTTCCCCTATTAAAACACTTTTTTTCTTTGTAATTCATTTACGTTTTCAATCAAAGAACCATGGATTCAATTTCTCCAATGCCTTCAATTCCCGTTTCATTTCATTCCCATTTCATTCCTTTCATGTAAGGTTTTATTTACTTGATTCTTGCAATCTTATTTCATATTGTTACATTCTTATTCAATTCAATTACATTAGAATATTTATTATGATTTTATTTATCAAATTTATTTATTTATTTACCATCATATGTAACTAAACACATTAGGGGTAGGGATCAAGATTCGATGTATAAACACACTTTGTTATACCTCTTGTTATAAACATGGAAAACTTAATTGGATTAGTAATTAGGATATAATCCAATGGTCAAAACCCATTTGTACAAATGTACAATGACCATCGGACAATCAAAAAAATGACCCAATCCTAGTCAGTGTAAAATAGGACTATGACCATTTGCATAGGGAACTTTCTGCAATAGAATCTAAGAATAATGCATCTAGGACTATAACTAGCCTCTTGACCATGGAATATTTATGTCCTATGTAGAACTAGAAAACTAGACCAAGGTTAACTAGTGAATACCACATTCTTTATAAATAATGAACTTAATAACTTTCTATGATTATAATTAGGATAACCATTATATATACTTTCACTTGATCCTGGCCCCTCTTTAATCAATTGATGTAAAACCAATAAATAGTTAGAAAAACCCCAATAATTAGTCAAACTAGTAAGGAATTTTGTAAAGGATTTAAGACAAGAATTCTTATCCCCAGAAAACAATATCATCCTTATGGGATCGAGCCCAAACATCTACAATAATATGCCCTAGTGGTTATTAGTATTTGGGACACATCTAAATTTCTAATCTAATGTTCCTATGTGGAAACAAATAACCCACATGGTCCACACCTGTCACACTGATAAATGGTTCCTTTATCATGACATTAAAAAGTTCTGGTAAATGTGTCATTTTTCCCATCTTGTTTTAGAAATGATAAAGGACCCCTTTATTAGCTCTAGTGTTAGCACTGATAAAGGACCCCTTTATTAGATCTTTTTTAGTAATAATAAAAGAACAGTGATTTTAACATTTCTCATGTAGTCAATGATTATATATTATTGAGGCCATTTCATTCACTATTAAAGGCCTGTTTTGTAGTAGTGATATATGTGGAAATGTTGAATCATATCATGAGTATCAATACACCTCTTGGAAACTATAAGTTCATAGGAATCAAATTCCCATCATGTTCTATTATAATGGATGATGTACAGTTTTTTAATGTCCTCAATTTTTCATGTATTGATTTTATATATTATACATAATTAATTTAAGAATATACACTGAGACGACATGCGATTATGAGGCCCATTGTGAATGGAACACAATTTTGAAATATATTAAATATATTAAATATCATGCACAATCAATTTTCAGGAAAAAGTGTAATAACTTCTAAACAGTTTCCTCAATCCAAAATACAATTGAACTGTTGCATTCTGAGTAGAGACTTTACCACAAGCAGTCCCTAACATCATCTAAGGTGAGTCATATGTGAAGGTTTGTTTTTGGATGCTTCATTGAATAGTATAAATTAAAATTTTATTTTTATTATAACATTATGCGGTGACGCAACGACACGTTTTCTATTTTTAAATTTGTAGCTTGGAAAGGGACCTACAGTTATAATTCTTAACCCTAGATAAATCTCTGAGAGGTCTTTAGGGGAACCTAAGAGAAATATCTTGGTGATGATGATGGAATAGTAGATTAAGATAATTCATGATAGATCTCCATCATTAAAAAAATCCTCAACAAAAAATGATCCTTTTTCCAAGGTAGGGCATTGAAATTTCAATTCCTTCATTCCCATTCATAGAATCAATGATGAGTACGGATGAACCCATGAATAGGTTGACCTGTAGTATGATCATTTTTGCAATGTGGGTAGACTGTGTGATTTATTTAGGGATGATATTTATTGTTGTTTTGAATTATCTTATTAATAATTATTTTGGGAACAAATTATGGTCGTAATAAACAATGGATGAGGTTCATTCCTCATGTTCGATCTCTGTGAATTTATTCGCCTTTTTAATTTGGGTTCTATGATCATCATGGGATATGAATGAGTGATAATTTCACTTCAAATTCATGGAAAGAAGATCTAGTATTGTAGATTCGGCATTAAGAAGGCCTAGCGGAGGTGTGGCGACAATAGCGATAGGCAGATCAAAGTATTTCATGAGATATCTTTCTTTAAGTGTTCTTCGTGCAGGTGATCATAATTATATTTTTGAACTGATTAAAGACATAAAACTCTATAATTTGGTTCTATGAAAATGAGGAAACATTATATAATTTGTTTCGGGATGAACCGATCTACAGATGAAGAACCAGAGGATCGACTGAGGCATGAAGAGGAAGAATTTCGATTCTAAAAAATCCTAAAGAACACGACCTGTATTCTGCAATACATGCTATATGGGCCCCATTGAGAGGCAGATATGGTTTCTGAAAGCCATAAATTGTCACACGTCATGTGACATCTGTGATACAATAGTTGGTCCTTTTCCTGGGACTCGACGTGTATCTTGGGGGATACATAGACACAGGGTGGAGTACATGACATGTACTACACCACACGCCCAGACCGAGACTCGATACCTAGGCTAGCCCATGTAATAGTACATGGGTATGATGAAACAGGTTGAACTCATGCACCATCACACATCCAGAGAACTTGGGTAGACTCTGGATGGATGTAAATGGAGTGTATTCCTTTCTAAATGAAGCATATATCTTTTCTACAGGACATTTTTTGCTGACATGGTCCATTGTACCCGAGTAGTACCTAGGGTCAAGGTGCATGGTGTGTGATCATACTACACATCATGTATCCCATTCTACATGTCTTGTACCCCCTTTATGCCATATCATAGAAATGATTCATTAGGGATTTCCCTTGATTGTTTCCCAGATGGACGGTGGGTATTGTTTCCTACACACTCGAGTATGTACCTTCAGTAGGACATTCTGGATAAAGTTTTTGGAATACCATGAGAGAACCAATGAAGGGATAATTTATTCATTCATCGCACCCTAGGTATATTTCTAGATATATACATGACCTAAATTACAATTCATTGATCCCCTACATAGAGGGTAAATCTATATTGTTTTTTATCACCTCATGACCCTAGATGTGATCCTCATATGATGTATCATATCCTTCTTTAAATCATTCACCATGTATCTCTATCTCTTTTATGATGGTTCCTAACAAAATGTAATTTTCAAACAGACATCATCAATTTTATCAAAATCAGGATCATATGCTCCCAGATGAGTTTCTTTTGGAATCTTCATGATTGTTCCCTAATGGTGGTATGTGGTAGTTGTGACTTTCATCTAGAATGAGTGTCTTGTTTGATTATATATATGGATATAATTGTTTTATGTTTTAGACAGATACTTTTTTGGAGATGACTATATATTTCTTTTGGGTATTTATTTTTAGTTTCATGGTGTCTAATTGAGTATTGTTACACTCACCCAAACATATGTTTTCCCATGTATATCGTGTCTCATGCAGAAAAGTGACCTTTTGATAGAGTCTAGGGAGGACATCGACTAGATGGACCTTTTGAGTTAAGAGAGGATGATGCATTCTTATGGAATCAAGAACCAATATCAGTACCTATTTGTTTATGGGTTGGAATTTTTAGTTTACATACTCTTTTGGTGGGCTTTTATTCTGGCCTAGTTTAGTTTGCATACATTATTTCTTTTTTACTCTTTTTGTTTGGATAGTGGTATCGATGCAATTAATTTATTAGTTGTTCTTTTATCTTTTCCAGCATTTGTGTCTTGGATATGTGTGTGTTCATATAGGTATATAGGAAATGTATCTCTTGTTAGTGATATGCCAACTTGGTGCTAGTCACTAGCCTCTGTCCTGTTGGAGGCAGGCTTGGGGAGTTACAGAATGGACCCCACTAGGACGGGCTATGACAGACTGGTTTGAGAGAAGGTCATTTCTACATTAGGACTCGAATTTTATGAGATTCATTTGGGGAAACAGTGTTAAGTGTTTTGAGATTGGAATTCATCTTAGGGAATCTAATATTATTGTGGTGATTGACTTATCCATAAAAATGTCTTCTGATAACATGGTTTTTGACTCAGTACATGAGAACGACGGTTTTAGGGAAAACAATGGTACATGCATCATATAAGAATGGTTTTTTGTTTCCATGTTCTTTTTTAGTCAGTTATCTAGATATTATAATTTAACACGCTACATATTGTTTTCCTACAGGATGGCTCCATGATGCATACCATCTAGATTACCAAAGCCTAATCATTAGAATTACCCCTTAGTTACGAAGCTTCATAATAGAAATCGGTTCCTCAAATGTTACCACTATGTGTACACCAACTATACCTCTACCGGTGGAGATCATTGTGGTGATTAATGTACTAGCTGCTGAGGAGAATAGGTTGATAATTATTCATGAGTTTCAAAGATAGATACCATCATGTTTTAAGATGATAATGACCCTCAGGAGGATGAGAACTTGCTTGTAGTGGTGACCAGAGTTTTCCAACTAGTCAGGACACCATCCAATCATATGGTGATCCTGGAAAAGAGACTTTTGTAGGGCTTTGCAGGGCGATAGTGATGTTCTTCTATCCATACTCACAAATAGGTGAATCCCCCATGGACAGAGTTCGATATAATCTTTATAGAGGAGTTTTCATTAGTTATTCTGATATACGTACACATAAAACAGCTTATTTAGCTTCAACATGGTAATACAATGGTGGATGACTATTCATTATGGTTCATCAACCTCTCTAGGCACTCGATAATTGTGGTTAGGGATCAATACACCCAGGATTTGGCCATAAAATGTGGTATATGTCCATACATACTAGCTAGTATTATCCCTCTAGGAATTTATACTTATGCTGGGGTGCTTGAGTGGGCATTGGTGGTGGAGGGAATCCTAGTTGAGTAGAGATAGCTGGTTATAGTCAAAAAAGGACAGGAAGGTGTAGAAGCCTTGGTAGTAGGGATCTGATTTCGACCTCAAGGATTTTATCATGGTCTACATTTTCGAAGGATGTCCCATGATAGAGGATATGCAGCTCAGGTTTCATAGAGTGGATCCAATAATCCAAGAGAGAGGTGGTGATACTCATTTGACGATAGGGGACATATCCATTGATATTGTTCAACCCATCATGTAGATGACTTAGAGATAGTGGATAAACCATTGTGGCCAAGTCAGAGGCATGAGAAGGAATATATGGAAGGAAATGAACATCGAAGGGGAGTTGGGAGAGATGTTTTAGGTGGTCAACATTATAAATTTCTACCACCACCACCCAAAGGAGGTGTAACCCAGGCTCAGGGAGCTAGAGCAGAGGGGGGGGGGGAGCTGCATGTGGTCAAGGATTATGACAAAGGGGATCTAGAAATTATTTGAGGTAAGATCATTGTCTTTTCTAATCAAGTTTTCATATTGATAGAAACATGTTCTAGTCATTCCTTTCTCTCTACATATCATGTATGAGATCTTTGTATTTAGGTTGAAACGTTGAATCAACCCTTACTCTTGGATACACAGATGAAAGGAGACTAGATGATCAAAAATCTATACTAACAGTCTGACATTACCCATTGAGCAATGATTTTTTGTAGGAACCAATTATTGGTAGCATTGAGGTCTTATGATATAATTCATAGAATGGACTGTTTATCTTTAGTCCATGCCTAGATTGAATGTTTGAGGTGAAGGGTGATATTTTATACATAAATAGGGAACAAGGTTTTCCTTTATTAGTGAAAAGGAAACACATGTAGAATATGATATACCAATTCATAGTCGGGTGCATCTGATCACTCATCACATGGCTATCTCGACCCTCGGTGCAGCAAATGTTATGATTTTCTAGTTCCCTCTAGTAATGGCTGAGTACGAGGACGTCTCTCTAGAGGATGACCAAGGATTACCTCCTTGTGGGGATATAGACTTCAATATTGAATTATATTCCATGATTCCACTAATATCTAAAACATTATATCATATGGCTCCAACATAGATTCATGATCTGAGGGTGCAGTTTGATGAATTTCAGAGGAAAGGATTTATGGGACCCAGTATTTCACCCTGGGTGGCCCCAATTTTTTTCCAAAAGGGAATAAAAGAGCATAAGGTTGTGTGTGTAATACCATCACATAAACCATGTGATAGTGAAGAACAAGTATCCTCTTCAAATGATCGAAGTCCTCTTAAATCGATTGAGATGGGCATGATGGTTCTCGAAGGTTGACCTCAGATCAGTCTATCACCAACTACAATTACGAGATGATGATATACCAAAGATGGATTTTAGATTCCGCTAAGACTGTTATGAGTACTTAGTGATTCCCTTTGGAACAATAAACTCCCCATTAGTTTCAATGGAACTCATAATTTGGATCTTCCAACAATACATAGTCTAGTTCGTGGTGGTCTTCATCAATGATATACTTGTTTACTTGTCCATCGAGCAGGGGAACGTGAGACACTTATAGATGTTTCTGAATGTACACTAAGAGAGCCATCATTATGGGAAGCTCTCGAAGTTTCATTTTATGATTCATGAGGTCCACATATTTGGACATGTTATCCTGGTGGATGGAGGTTAGTGGACCCAGCCAACATGGAGGCACTATTGGAATGGGAGCCACCTAGGTGTGTGATGGAGGTGCAGAGCTTCCTTGGTCCGGTGGGATATTAACATAGATTCATTACTGATTTCTCCAATATACTTGAACCTATGGTATTATTGAATCAAAATATGAAGTCTTTTGTGTGGATGAAGAAGTGTCACCATACTTTTAAGTAGTTGAGGTAGATTTTGATGAGTGTCATGGTCTTGAAATTTTTGTGGGGGGGCATCGAGTTCGTAATGTTCTACAATGAAACAGTGAATGGGATTGGTTGTTTTAATACCTTAGAGGTAAGTGGTTATTGCTTATAGATCATTCCCATTTAGTTGAAATGTGTAATACTACCCAACCAATGATTTAGATTTTGTAGTCGTACTCATGTCATTGATGATGTGGAGACACTACCTGATGGACAAGCGATTTATTGTCTAGGAGTCTCTAGTATAAATTATCTCATAATGATCTGAACTTGACTATAAATATATGGATAGAGATACTCCAAGATTATGAATTCATTATTATCTATAATAATGAGTAGGGGAATGTATTGGAGGATGTTCTTGATTAGAGATCGAGTTCATAGTTGTTGAACAATGCATTAGAAGAGTTTCCCACATAGTAGTTATTATTATTCCATGGAAATGGGGGAACTTACCAATAGTAGATGGTTGTTACCCATACCCTCTTATAGTGATTCATGGAGGCACAACTTTAGGATACCGACTGTGAGACTCTACATGTTTATATATCAATAGGACATGCTATTTTTGGATACTCAAAAGGTGGGGACCACATCATTTCTTTCTGAGGATGAACATTCACACCAGTGGTGTTGTGGGAGGAGGTTTTGATAGAGTTTTATATGTACCATATAGAGATACATCTAGGTGTGGCAAAGATGTAACTGTAAATCTGTCATCAATTCTAGTGTCCCGGAATAGAGAAGGGTGTTGTATAATTTTTTCCCAATACATCTCTTTTCAATAAGTGAAGGATTAGCACCGAGTTTTAGAAGGTTTGGATCAATACCTAGAGGTTCCAAAATTGAAGTGGGATAGGATATTGATAGAAATCATGAGGTCATAACATGAATTTATAGGGAAGGAGATTCCATCTAGGTGATCGTTGACTAACTCACCAAGTCATCCCAATTATAAACTATCTAATTGTAGGGTTCAATAAAGAGTTTGGGATGCCTCTATATTCAAGAGATAGCTCGGATCCATGGATCCCCATAGATGATAGTTTCTAATCATGATGCTCATTTCATGTCTCATGTTAGAAACAAATTGTAAGAGAAATTTGAAACTATGATTTTCTTGAGCACAATGATCTATACCAAGACTGACACCCAAGTGGAGAGGACCATTTAGGTTCTGATGGACATGCTGCGACCGTGCATGTTATACATTGGTCGTAGTTTTCAGGATCACTTACCACTGGTGGAGTCTAAATATTACAATATCTACCACTCCATCATTAATATGGAACCATTCGAGGATATGTTTGGGTGACCCAACATGTCAACACTTTGCTGACTGACCAAGGAGCGTCAGAAATCATGAGCCTGGAGTTGGTGAGAGCTACTAATGAGAAGGTTCAGATCATCTAGAAGTGGATAAAGAATGTACAGATTTAGCTGAATCGATACATAGACAAGAGATGGAAGGATTTGGAGTTATGGGTATGAGACCATGTGCTCCATCATGTCTCACCTCAATGTGGATTATAGAGATTTGGCCAGGGTGGTAAGTTATCAGTGATGTTCATCAAACCTTTTTAGATACTGACTACATTTTTTGAGGTGGTTTACTGCCTAGCTCTACCCCCACAGCTTCACCGGTTGCACAATTTCTTACACATTTCACAATTGAGGACTTACATGCATGAGATATCAGAGTTCGTTGACTAGGGTGAGCTAAAAACTGAGGATATAGTTACTTTTTAAGAGTACCGGGTGGAGATCATAGATCTGTAGAAAAAGATACTTCTTGGGTGAGAAAATCCCTTAGTGCATTTCTGGTGGCAATATGAGAATGTTCTGGAGAGCACATGGGAGAGGGAGTCATTGATTCAGGTGTAGTACCCACGTCATTTTGGGTAGTCGTGTTTTTGGCATTTCGAGTATGTAAATCCCTAAGGTGGGGGATTGTAATTTAATGTATTTTTTATGTATTGTTTTGAAATACTATAGAGAATTAATTCAAAACCATGAGGTAATACAGTGTGCGATTCTAAGGCCCAATGTGCCTAGAATAATATTTTGAATATATTAAATATACTACATATCAAGTGTTAGAGGTTTTCTTGAAAAAGTGAGTTAAAATGTAAATGAGTGCCCATATAAAATATGTGGTAACCATTTCATTTAGGATGACAACTTTATCTTAGGCGAGGCCTAACATTGGCTAGTGTGGGTCGGCATTGAAAGTTAGTTTTTGAATTTTTTTAAATAATAAAGTAAATTAACGATTTAATTTATTTTAATGTTATACAGCGACATAGTGACTTGTTTTCTGTTTTTAAATTAGAATCTTCAAAATTGTACCAGGGATAGAATTCATAACCCTATAGAAATCCTTGTGATATCAGAAGATGATCTGTATAGAAATTTATCTATGGAAAATGACGATACGGTGGATCAGGAACATTCTTGAAGAATCACCATAAGCAATGAATCCTCAATAGTGAACGATACACTCTCCATGGTAGGTTATTGTGATCCCAATTCCATCATTCATGTTCTCAAAATTAACGATGAATGAATATGAGTACAAAAATACGTTGACCCGCAATTCAATTGTTCTTATAGGATTGGTTGACTACGAGATTAATTTTGGGTTGATTTCAATTATTGTTTTGATTTATCTTATCAATTGTTCTTATGGGAACAGACTGAGGCCCCAAAGAACAATAGATGAGGTTCATTTCTCGGGTTTGTTCTATTTGAATTTATTCTCCCTTTTTACCACATGTTTTTTATTCTTCGCAGAATATGAATGGGTGATCGTTGCACCTTTAATTTTTGGTGCAACGATCCAAGATTGTAGACACATCATCAGAATGACTTGGATGACATGCAATGATGATGATTAATGACAAATCAACCTATTTTGGGAGATATCATTATTTTAGTGTTCTTTATGCGGGTGATCAGAATTAGATTTTGGAGCTGGTTGAAGGCCCAAAACTATATTATTTTGTGCTATGATAATGATCTGAGGTAGGATTTTTAGTTTCCAGATGAACGGACCAATGAATCGAGCACTGAAGAATCGGACATGGTGCGTGGAGGAAGAACTGAGATTCTGCAAGATCATAAATAACCCAGCATGTATTCCATTATACATTCCCTTTAGGACCCTTTTAGTGCTATCTAGGGTTTCAGGAAGTGATAAAGTGTCACATAGCTTGTGGTCCATTTTCTATGACCCTATGTGTATCTCAGGGGATTCAAAAACATGGGTTGTATTATATCAAATTTACTACACCACACGAAAATATCTAGAATGGATTAAGAGGATACCACATGCACTAGTACACGTATAGGAAGACACGGTTTGACATCATGTACCAGCACATGGTTAGGGAACATAGGAAGATTACAAATCGATGAACATTGAAGGTAAAACTTTATACAAGTGGTGTATGTCTTTTCTACACAACATGTATTCCAAACACGGGTTGTTGTACACATGTAGTACCCTGGGACAAGGTACACATCGTGCGATACTACTACATTTCATGTATCCCTTTCTACTTGGAATAGACCCCTTGGACACTATATCTTGGAAAATATTCATTTGGGTTTATTCCCTTGATCATTTCCCAGATGGTTGGTGGGTATCATTTCCTACACACTATAGTAAGATCCATTCAGCTTGACTTCCTTCAGGGAGTTATTGAAATCCCCTAAGAGGCTACGTGAGGTATCTGCTATTCATTATTCATGTCTTAGGTAGAGTTATTTGTATAGATATGACATACTTTTTTGGACGTCGATCATCTACTTAGTGGGATAGTCTATATGGAGTTGTTGGTGTCACCCTATGGCCCTTGTTGTGATCATCATAATATGTTTCACTTGTCTATTTATATCATTTATCTTATATATCTCAATCTCTTGATATTACCTAAAAAAAAGTATATCTCAGATAGACATCATCATAACTATCAGACTTAGGAGGGTGTGCTCTCAGATGAGTGCCTTGTGGAATCATTGAGCAAGATCCCTAGTGGTGGAATGCAGTAATTGTGACGTGACTCTATTATATGTGTCCTATTTTAGTATATATCTAGATACTATTATTATATTGTGAAGAAATATAATTTTTTAGAGATGTATATATCTCTGATTTTTTATTACTTTTTTGTTTTGGGGTGTCTTTCTGAGTATTATTATACTTCACCTTTATTGGGATTTTCCAGAACATGTCATGTCTTGTGCAGATGAGTGACCATTTTATCTGTCGAGGGAGTACGGGGACTAGAAATATATTTGTGAGTTTAGATAGGCCATGTTGTTCTTACAGCTTTGAGCAGAAATCATAGTAACTATTTGTTTGCTGGATGTACTTTGTAGTTTACAGACTCTTTTGGTGGGCTTGTATTCTGGCCTAGTTTACTTTACTTGCATTACTTTTGACATACTCTATTGTTTGGAATAGTGGTATGCATGAATTTACATTTTATTTTATTTTTAACTTCTGCATTTTTTCTTGGAGATGTGTGTGTGCGTAAAAGTATATAGACAATGCCTCCCGTTTTATTGATATACCTACTCAGGGATATTCACTATCCCTTGTCCTGTTGGAGGCGGGCTTGGGCAATAACGGAACAGGGCCCACTGGGACAGGTCATGAAAATTTTCTCTGGGTGTTTATATTCATGGATATGAATTTTAATTATATAATATTTCGTATGGATTGTTTTATAAGATTTAATGCCCATATCGAAAACTATGCTTGGAAATTAATGTTTAATTCCCTGAATGGAGTCCATCAACATTTACAAGAGGATTGGAATATAGGTTTAGGTGTACTAGTATCTTTAGTGACATTTAAAGGAACCATATATATCCATTTGGAAGAAAAGATATTGGATGCTACTAATAAAACTGGAAATTAAACTCTTCCTAATATATTGGATTGACACCTGAATGAATTTTCTTATGATTTCTCTATATTACCACCCAATATAGAAATCTATTTTTCTGTCAATATACTCCTAGGATAAAGAACTATTTTTTTAACATTATAGAGAATGGATTTTATTATGTTTTGGGAATTAATGTTTCACCTAGAAGAGTTGGAAGGTAGATGACTTAACAAAAATAGTAAATCACAATGAGTTGCCTTGGTATTTATCCAAAATAATGAAGGCTACACTCTCCGCTTTTGTGAAATTTATCAAAAGATGACTCATGTAACAATTAAAAAAGTGTATCCACTTCCTCATATAAATGACATAATTGACCAAATGAAGAGAGAAACATTGTTAGTTAAACATGATATATTCTTAGGATATAATTTCCTTATAGTCAAAAGAGTGGATATTATAAATACATTATTTGAATGTTTCTATGTCCATTTTGATTTTTTCATAATGCCATTAGGTCTAATAAATGAAAAAAAATTCATGGATTTGATTAACCATATATTCCATAGGTACATCAATTAATTTGTTGATTTATTTTATGATTACATTCTTTTATAATATTGAAACATGAATGTCTAGGAGGAGTACATGTAAATCTTACTAAACATGTTGTGGAAACATTGTTTCTATGAAATTTTTTCTATGTGTGACTTATGAATCAAAGAATTCTATTTCCATGAGAATATTTTTTCTAAATAAGAAATATCATGCGAACCTATGAAAATTTAATCATTACTTTTGTGGTAGATAGAAAATAATGTTTTTGAGGCACATAGTTTTTTGGGATTATAATGTTTTCATCATCACTTTGTTCAGGATTTCTCGAGACATTATTCTCCCATGATTTATCTAAAAAAGGAATTTGTTCCATTTATATGTACGAATTGATGTCAAAAAATGAATATGGGAATTTAAAACTCATCTTACCTCGGAAAAAATCTGATTCAATCCAGAACTAGAGAAGAGATAGGGGAGTATTATGATGAATCTAAATTTGTTCAGTGTTGTGTTCTCCTGATGTGAGATAATGTTGGGGCCTATGGTTGGTTGAAGTTGAAAGGTAATGGGAATCATTTACCCTAGACATGGAATGGAATTAGATATATTTTTATATGCATTAATGACATAGAGGCATTTTCTCTTTGGAAAAAATATCAGAGTATTCACTGACGATTAGAGTTTTACACACATCCTTTCTCTATAATGCATAAACATAATGAAATGAATATGGATGGAGTTCTTCAGATGTTCTATTTAAACTAGGAATATTCACTAGGTAAGTGGAATGTTTTGGTGGATGTGTTTAGACATAAATCACATAATGAATTGGGAAATTCTTACAGGTGTTTAAAAAAATTACATAGCTATCAAATAGTATTTATGATAGTTAGCTATAAAATTAATGAATATATATTTCGTTATGAACATTCTAAAATCTCAAAATATAAATAATAAATATCTAAAACCATATGGTATTCTATATTGTATTCTAACTCCTATATTAAATTGAGAGAAACATTCAATGTATTTTTTCACAGGCCTACCAAAAACATCATAAAAACATGATGCTATATGGTCAGTTTTTGATCAACATAATATCTCAATACTATTAATCCCTATTAGAGAATCAAACATGGTAGAGGAATTTGAAAAGTTATATATAATATTTGTGGTTAGATTACCTGGATTTCCACATTTCATTATATCTAACAAGGATCCACATTTTACTGGTTAATTTTTTATATCATTATGAAAAATTATTGGATAATAATTCACTATGAGCATAACATATCATATATAGATAGAATCACAATCAAAATGAACTATTCATACACTGTATGAGATGATTAGAGTGTGTGTTATATACTTTCGTTGATCATTTTGAGGATAAAATGTCACTAGCTGAATTCTCCAATAATAATTGTTGACAAGCAAAAATAAAAATAGCCCTTTTGAGGATTTTTACTGTCGTCCTTGAAATTATTCTTTGTGTTGGGTAGAAATAGGAGATAAATCTATGAATAGACCAAGTATTTTACATGATAATATGTATCAAATCTAAATGATCATGAAATATATGACTAAGAAACAAATTAGACTGAATTTGAATGACGATAATTATCACTAACATTTTTCTTTTGATTTTAGTGGATTTTTATTTAAACAATCTCTAAAACATGGTAATCAATGAATGGATAAAAAAGGGATGTTAGTTCCATAATATTGGAGACAATTCATATTGGTGGAGTAGATTGGAATAGTTGAGTATTGGTTACAATTAATTCCATGATTTAGTGTTCTTTATATCTTCTTCCATGTTTCTGAACTAATGAAGTATCATGTTTATACTAGAACATTGATCATTTGGGATCATGTTACAATTGAACTGGATGTTGCATTCATCTATGAATCAGTATTGGTTTTAGAATGGTAGGATAATACTAATTGATGAAGATCTATTTTCTTGGTCCTTGATTTATAGTAGCATGACCAAGTTATCGAGGAAACATGATATTGAGATATGTTTGTACAAGAATAGTTTCATAAGATATTAAAAACAATATTTTGATATCTATCATCTAATGAATAAAAATACAATGTTCTAGAGAATTTACCCCATCCAATTTTATGTATGCATTTTTTATATTCTTTAATTTATGTTGGATGTCACAATATAATTAACTGGATAAGTTAATAGGAGGAAAACATGAAAAAAATACTACATGATATATTCATCTTTTTAATGGTGGTTTCAAAAAATAAAATTTACATGGAATAGGCCATGAGTTAGTTTATAGGGTAAATGGTTTTTCTAGGTATGTTTAGGGTGTGATAACCATTCCCATCGTGAAATAATTTTTTCCAAGAAAATCAATGTGTGGAAACTTGAATATCAGTGTTAGTGGAATCTTACTGATTTGATGATGTGAATTCATAATATACACCATCAATATCCCCAGACTAGTCATTTTGGTTGAAGATGATAATTATTTATTCCCATATGGTTTTATCTCCTCCATC
This sequence comes from Viscum album, assembly GCA_963277665.1. Taxonomy (NCBI): domain Eukaryota; kingdom Viridiplantae; phylum Streptophyta; class Magnoliopsida; order Santalales; family Viscaceae; genus Viscum; species Viscum album. The sequence goes on from OY728160.1 coordinate 84,971,831, forward strand.
TATATTTCTAAAGACACTTTAGGGGATATAAAGTTATTTTTGATGTCTGGAATCCATTGGCTAAAATCCTTGAGTAGTTTATAGTCAAAATCAAATATTAGGGTAGAATTATTGATTCACCATTTGGATATCTTTATATTAGATTAGTCCAAGAAATATATTGGGGTTTGATACTCATATTTATGGGTTATTACTTCTTTTGATGTGATCTTATGGGATTTGATGGAGGAATGAGAGGAATTGTTATATCCCTATATTTATTTAAGATCCTTTGTGAAAACAGAATTGAGTAAGGTGGATTATTTATTACCCTAATAGTATAGAATATATTGGTTTGATTCTTGATAAATTTTTCTTATAATATAATTTTGAAATAAATTATCAATGTGATTTGGAAAACCCATTTGATGAGTTTTCAAATGAATAACTCTGAAAGGATGAATAAAGTCGTTTTCTAATATTATTGATGAAATGTAGTTTTTTCAAATAAGTTTTTTTATTGGTTTAATTGAATTATTATATGTCTTTGAGTTCATATTCATATGGGATGAGTAATGGTAAGAATTACCACAATAAATTGATGATAAAATTTGGACAGACCGTGGGGGAAAGTACCACCATCCAAATAGTTCACCAATTTATGACTTAGTTGTAAGAGGATACACCCCTCATATGTATAAGTAGTTCTACGGTAGGCATGAATGTGTGTGTCTATGGGGGGGGGTGAACATTTTTTTATTATACCATGTATTAGTATTTTTAAGAATTGTTTTCTTAAAATTATCCATGGAATTTTGTTTTTATTTAATTATATATATAGAGACCCTATATTAGCATACATGGATATTACATCAATTTAGATGTACATTCAACACATTAAGAAAGTACATTCTTGAGAACCAATGTTGTTTTGTGTATTTGGAAACATGAAAAAACATATTCTAATTTTGTGAAAGATCTTCAATTTTTTCCAAGAAGATCTTTCACTTGTGAAATTATACATAAAGCCTTTCATTATAACATAGGGAAAGAGAACATAAGAAAAGTTGTGAGATCATATTCTCAATAAGGGTAAACAGAGGAGATACAAAAAAACATGAACATAATGGTACGAGAACATGAGAATATCATTTGAAGATCATACCCTACATATCATGGATTATATACACGATTCATTGAATAAATAAGGGTAGTACTTGAGAAATTAACCATAAGGTAATTGAGAGATGAATCTATGAAATCATAACATAGGAATAAGACATTGAATTGTGAAACACATATAAAATGATTTCCTTAGTAGTCAAGGATTATTTCAAAGAGCATTCTTAGCTGAATTCTTTTTTATCGAAATAGGTTTACTCGACGTTGCATCCTTGAATTATTGAATCAGGTTCATTCCCCCTTCAACCCCATATTACATTACTAGTTTCACTTATCATTCTATCCCCATATTACAAAAACGAGTTCACTCCAAATTATAGCCTTATGTTACTGAATCAAGTCCACTCCTCATCCCACCCTTGTATTTCTAAACCAGGTTCACCCCTTTTCCCTTCCATATATTTCTAAACAAAGTTCAAACCTCATCCCGTACATGTATTATTGAATCAGGTTCACCACACATTGCAGCCCAAATATAACGACCCATACTTTACACACATTGTTATTACATTAGAATTGAAGCATACTTATTACAACATATAACAAAACCACGAAAGGACCGTATAGGTATAGTGTCTTTAGAAAATGGGAAACATAAACAACTGGTTCATAAAGCATCTACATTGTCTCCCATTTATTTCATTATATCTATAGTCCCTTTTGGCATATCTTACATAATAACATTCTTCCTGACCTGGGGGAAATAAAACATACAAAAGGGTGAGCTCAAATGCTTAGTAAGGGTAAACAAAACAAAAATCAATCACATCATATTCATAAGGACATAACATTTTGGAAATCTTAAAAGAAATCAAAATTTCACAACATGGGATAAATCATGGCAGTGAAATGTAATCACAATAATCATAACTTAAAACATGAAACTTTGTTGCATACACACATAATCATAGAGAATCATTTCTTATTAGTCAAGACTCATTTCCAAGACTATCTTAGTGGACAAAGTCCATTTCTAAACCGAGTTCACTCCTCGTTTCAGTCCTGTTTCACTGAACCGGTATAACCTACCGTTCCAACCATGTCTATCTCATGAGATATAAAATATTTACCCAATGCATTGGAGGGAGATATAGGTCCCACCCATCTCATAATGATACCATTCTTATGTGTGCCACAAAATCATAAATCATACATCATTGCATAACCCATGTAATAAAAATGGGAATCTTAAACATTATGACATTATAAAACAACTCATATAAGATAATGGAATTCATAAAAATAATTTCATCACAATATAATCAAATCAATGTAATAATAGGGATAGAAACAGAACCCTTTATTATATTAGATGGAAAATAATTTTGATAAAACACTTGAACTCCATTCTTGAGGAAAATATCATTTCTACTTCAAAAACACTTTCTTTTCTTTAACATGTTATAAAATTTTAAGCTAAAAGAAGTTGATTAAAAATAAACTTGAAAACTTGTAAGGGAATATTCTTGGAAATAATGTTTTAAAAATCCATTCATGCCGTATAAGTTAAAAGAAAACATTCTTCTCGTACTTTTTTCAGAAAAGTCAAAAAAGTACCTCGTACGAAAAACGACAAAAGATTCCTTTCATATCGTTTACAAAAAACTCACCGAAGGGTAAAATTGGATATAAAAATTTTTATAAGGATATAAATATTACATATTGAGGAAACATGGATGTGGATGATAAAATACACCCCAGTAAATTCCAAAGTATAAACAATCTTGGATAAAAATGAGATTGTGATATTTCCCTTACCTTAGGTCCTATTTTCTTCACATGTGTCTGAACCTCTTGTATAATGATTTAAATAATGTTATTGACTTATTATAGAATCATCGTTATTGTTATGATATCATATATGGTCATATTCTTAGCTTCTTAGTAGTAATATTTCATTGCTATTTGTTATTCGGGTGTTTATAACTTTTTGTTCTTATGCGTGTTTTGTCGAATTAATTCTTATTATTATATTTAGGTTATAGATACATCATTTCCAGAATGGTATTAATGTACTATATATCATATTTATTCATTCAATTCATTTATATAATCATTATGCAACGAAGATCATGTAGAACGAATCACATCACATCGTGGAGACGGTATTCCGTACGTACACACGAGCGATGATATCATTTCCATGATCGTGGAATTGTATTGGAGTGTATGTATAATATTTCAAAATCAATATCAATTTAAAATAATCATATATATTCATTAATTTCACCCTTATACCCATCCAAGTAAGGTGGTGGTGGAAAATAGATTACACCACGGCGTGGAGACGGTATTCCGTACGTACGCACGCGCGGTGATTTCGTTTTCCGTAGGATGGATAAGAGGTGAAATAGGGTTGTTTCATATTTATAATAACATATCAGTATATAAGTGATACTGATGTTATTGCCTCATAATGAAAAAACTAAAGAAGAGGTAGTAGAAGAAGAATGGAACTTGAAGAATACGGTAGAAGGTATTACCTCTTTCTCGAAGTGCCTCCTTTAAACTTTATCTTAAGGCACTAGAGTTGGTCTTTTGATAAGACCAATACCTCTAGTAGGTTTCTAAGGAAGTGGGGAAGTGAAATGGGCAGGGTTTGGCCGATCATGAAGGCTCAAATTGGTGTGAGGAAGAGAGGGAGGAGGTGCCCTTTTATAAGGGGGAGAGGGGCACCTTTGGAAATATAAGAAATATTAGTTTATATTAAATCCCAACCCCACTTAAAAACTTCCAAAATGACTCATATCCAAATATTATATGAGATAGGGTTGTAATATCATCAACCATTAAAATTTAGACATGTTAAGAATTTATTTTAAACATTATCAACTTGATTTATCCTTATTTATCAATTTAATTTTATTTGTGGTAATAATATTCTAATTTTTAAATTATTATAAATAATAACATATGTGTTGTGTATTTTCCATAATTTGACACTTTATGATATTTTAGACCATATAAATATTAATTTTTAATTTTTAAATATTTTTGTGATTTTTAAACAATTTTATAATATGCTATTTTTATAAAATAACAATAGTGTCAATTTTGACACTATTCATTTATTTTAATTTAAATAAACTATATACAGAAGATATGTTCGAAATAAAAGATTTAATTGATTCATAAAATGTCATATGTATCTATAAAATTAGTGTAGAACATTATATAGTTCATATAATATTTATTTTAACATTTTTAATAAAATTTATTTGATATTTTAATTAATAAAATAATTTCAACATCACTATTGTGTCATTATTAATGATAATTATTTAATCCCTAAAAATTTTACATAAATTCCTATGATGTAGATAATTGTATTAACTTTCTGTAGACTATTCATGTTTGAAGTTTCATTAATTTTATCACCAAATTAAAATTATTATACTTATAAGATTTAAGAAAGTGACATGTTGTCAAATTCTTTGGTTTTAATAGTAATTAAATTATTTTTATGGAAAAAAGTCCCTTAAATAAATCTGATCCGACTCTTGGGTGATATGAGTCGACTTTTAATCATCCAATAGGATTTTTTCAGGTGTTAGGGTAATTTTATAATCTTATTTTTACCCTTAATTACCCGATTTACCTTTAACTATGGTAAATAAAATTTATCTTAGTTACTATTCATAATGCCCAAAAATAAAAATTAGTCTATTAACATAATTTGGACCCACTGATTCTGAATATGGAATCCATTTTTCAAAATTCAAAACATATAATTTTTAGTAATTAATTTAAAATAAATCCCGTTGTTAAGAAAATGGGTTTTAGAAGTTAAAACATTGCCAAAGATTGAAATGTTTTTACCTATGAATTCAATGTGAAATTAATGCTAATGAAATAAATTAAATTAAATTGTAAAAATATATTCTATTTATACTTTAAAACCATTCAATATTATAATTTATCCATATAAATTATCTCAATGAAAAAGTTGTTTTTTATTAAAAATTAGCGTATTTTTACTATTCATCAAAATATGAAAGTTATCAGAAAAATCTCAAAAATTTATCCAAAGTAAATTTTTATACCCTGATTCAAAAGAAGAATTCTATTTTTTCAAATTGAACTTATAAACATGTCAAAAACTAGATTTAATTTGGGTGCACCATCAAAAGGCGGCAGTATAAGTTGAATTAAAATGTTATAAAATTTAAAATTCAGTTAGTACTATTCATAATGGCTAGTTTTAATAATATTTTAATAGCATATCATTGTTTAGTGAAACTCGGTATTGCGTACGACGCAAGCTATCGAGGAAGGCCACAGTTGTGTGTAATGAAAGCCAAGCTAGTGTTGTGTGTAGTGAAAGATTATTTTGATGATTTATATAACATAAAAACAAAATATTTCTCATAAAAGTCTCGGGTGTTACATTATACCCCCCTTAAAATGAATTTCTCCCTCGAAATTTGTCACTATGTAACAAACATATGAGGATACCTCTCCCTCATCGCATCCTCAAGCTCCCATGTAGCTTCTTCTAATTGGTGGTTCCTCCAAAAAACATTCACCAAGCGAGTGGTCTTGTTTCGTAGGTCTTTTTCGCTACGATCCAGAATCTCTATCACCTGTTCTTCATAAGAAAGATCTTGCTCCAGCGGTACAACTTCTGAGCTGAGTACATGTGAAGGATCAGGTATGTACTTTCTCATGAGAGATACATGGAACACATCATGTACTTGAGAGAGATTTGGTGGAAGTGCCAATCGGTAAGCTACCTTCCCGACACGATCCAGTATTTCGAAAGGACCGATATATCTAGGGCTCAACTTCCCCTTCTTTTCAAATCTCATGACCCTCTTCCAAGGAGATATTCGTAAGAACACTTTATCACCCACTTCAAACTCTAGGTCTTTTCATTGGTTGTCGGCATAACTTTTCTATCGACTCTGAGCTTCTCTTATGTGTTGTTGAATATATCGGACCTTTTCTGCCATTTCATCAATGAGATCAGGTCCTAATAGCTTTCTTTCCCCAACTTTATCCCAGCAAGTTGGAGTCCTGCATTTCTTTCCATAGAGATCTTCATAAGGAGCCATCTAAATAATGGAGTGAAAGCTATTATTATAAGAAAATTCCACAAAAGGTAGGTGTTGATCCCAACCACCTTTGAAATCCATATAGAAAGCTCTCAACATATCTTCTAGAGTTTGAATTGTTCTCTCAGACTGACCATCTGTCTGAGGATGATAAGCAGTGTTGAAACTCAACTCTGTATCCAGAGTATGCTGAAGACTTCTCCATAACTTCAAGGTAAATCTAGGATCCCGATCAGATATAATAGAAAGTGGTACTCCATGCAATCTTACCACTTCATTTACATATATCATGGAAAGATGATCTAGAGAGAAATCCTCTCTAATAGCAATGAAGTGTGCAGACTTTATAAGATGATCAACTATGAACCAGATAGCATTATTGCCTTTGGATGTTTTAGGAAGTCCTGTGACGAAGTCCATAGTGATGTTTTCCCATTTCCATTTGGGTATGGGTAATGGTTGTAACATCTCCTTAGTCTTCTGTCTCTCAGCTTTAATTTTCTGACAAACCAAGCATCAAGAGACATATTCAACAAAATCTCTTTTCATGCCATCCCACCAGAAGTACTCTTTAAGGTCCCTATACATCTTCGTGCTTCTAGGATGAATAGAGAATGAAGATCTATGAGCCTCATCCAGCAGCTCCTTCTTTAATTCCGGGATGGGAGGAACACAAACTCGATTCCTGAACTTTATTATCCCATCACAATCGAGGTTGAATTCAGGAACATTTCTCACCTTCTTTTGTAACTCGACATCTTCTTTCTGTTCCTCTTTAATATTCACATGTATAGATGGTTGAACATTCATTTGAGAAAGATAATATTTTTCCCCTTCCATTATAATTCCAAGTTCCATCCTTTGTAAATCCATAAATATTGGATCATTTGTGATCCTCATCATGGATAAACTGTCATGGTCTTGCATCTGCCACCTTTTTTTCATTCCCAGGGTGGTAATGGATTGAGCAGTCATAATCCTTAATCAGCTCCAACCATCTTCTTTGATGCATATTCAGATCTTTTTGTTTGAAAATATACTTTAAACTTTTATGATCAGTATAAATGTCACACCTTTCTCTATAAAGATAATGCCTCCAAATCTTTAATGAAATGATTACAGCAGCTAACTCCAAATCATGTGTTGGGTAATTTTGCTAATTGATTTTCAAATATCGTGAGGCATAAGCTATCACCATATAATTTTGTATAAGAACACACCCCAATCCCTTCTTGGATGCATCACTATAGATCACAAACCTTTCTCCACTACAAGGCAGTGTGAGCAAAGGTGCACTGGATAACCTTCTTTTCAACTCCTTGAAATTCTCTTCACATTCTTCCGTCCAAACAAACATAACTTCTTTCCGAGTCAACTTGGTGAGTGGATTAGATAATCGTGAAAAATCATTCACAAAACGTCGATAATATCCAGCCAAACCAAGAAAACTTCGGATCTCAGTTACTATTGTTGGTCTCGACCATCTTTTGATAACCTCTGTTTTTGCTGGATCCATAGATATCCCCTCTTTTGAGATTATGTGACCAAAAAATGAAACTTTTTGAAGCCAAAATTCACACTTTGTAAATTTGACATAAAGCTTCTCCTTTCTCAGGGTCTTCAATATAATTCTCAAGTGATCTTCATGTTCTTCCTTCCTCTTTGAATAGACAAGAATATTGTTTATAAAGACTACCACAAATTGATCAAGATAGTCTCTAAAGACTCTATTCATCAGATCCATGATGATAGAAGGGGAATTAGTAAGACCAAAAGGCATCACTATAAATTCATAGTGTCCATACCTTGTACGGAATGTCGTCTTTGGTATATCCTCCCTTTCGACCCTTAATTGATGATACCCTGAACAAAGATCAATCTTAGAAAAGTATTGAGCTCCGCGTAGTTGGTCAAATAAGTCATCAATACGTGGGAGAGGATATTTGTTCTTGATAGTGATCTTGTTAAGTTCTCGATAATCAATGCAGAGTCCCATTGATCCATCTTTCTTCTTAACAAATAGAACAGGTGATCCCTAAGGTGACGCACTTGGGCGTATGAATCCCTTATCACGATTCTCTTGGAGTTGCTTCTTCAATTCCTGCAACTCAATTGGGGCCATTCTATAAGGTGTCTTTGAAATAGGCAAAGCACCCGGTACGAGTTCTATTGAAAAATCAACTTCACGATTTGGTGGAAGACCCTGTAATTACTCCGGAAAGACATCATCAAACTCACGTACAATGGGCATATTTTTAATCGTGAGTTTCTCACCAACCATTTGAGATAAATAAACTTCATTTAGTGGAATCAAGACCCATAAGGTAGAAGGAATTTCCACTGGAAGGTTATGTTCATCCTTACATTGATAGAAGATCATAGATTGATCTGGAATATGAAATGTGACTTCCCTTATTTGGCAATTGATTTGAGCTCCATATAAAGAAATCCAATCCATGCCAAGAATCACATCAAATTCCACTATAGGAAGGATCACAAGATTTGCAGGAAGTACTTTCCCACAAACTTCGATCGGAGAATAATTATAAACATTTGATGTGACTGTTGTGCCATTAGGTGTTGTCACAGCTAACTCAACATCTAATTGTTGAGGTAATACGATGATACCCTTAGAAAATTCTTCAGAAATAAAATAGTGGGTGGATCCAGAATCAAATAAAACATTTTCTACTTTACAGTGGATGGTAAATGTACCTTTCACCACATCGTTATCGTACTCCACATCGCTGATAGAAATTGCATGTGACATTCCTTTGTCTTTAGCCTTAAGAGTTAGGTGACATCGACCATCATCATCAACCCTTGGATTAGGGAATTTATTGGCATAATTTCCCATATCCTTGCACTTGAAACATTGAAGTGTAGTAGGTTCATTCTGTGTATCCCTTCCTTTGTTTTCATCATTAGACATCTTCTTCCCATCATTGCGGCATTCGAATGCACGATGACCTTCCTTTCCACATTTGAAACATTTACTTGTCCCTTTAAGACAACTCCCTCCATGTTTCTTTCCACACTTTGAGCATAAGGGAAAGCTCATCTTCTTTTCAGTGTGCTCTTTAGATTTTCCCTTGAATTCCATTTTCCTATTTTTATCAAACCCATATGACTGATGGGTTACTCCAATCTCCATATCGACATTGAGAGCACATCGAACGATTTCCTCGTAGATATTGAAGTCCCTTATGGATAACACCCTTCATATCCTTGGTTTTAAGCCACTAAAGAATCGATCGATCTTACCCTCAGGTTGGATAATAATACCAGAAGTGTACCTTTCAAGTCTTGTAAAATTTGTTTCATAGGTACCAATAGATTCATCATCCTTTTGCTTCAGTTCAAGAAACTCTTTCTCCATCTTTGTTCGGAGAATACGAGGGAAGTACTTATTGAAAAATAAGTTCTTGAACTCATCCCATTAGATGGACTCAATTTCATCCCTTTGCCTCTTATTCTTAATAAGATTCCACCATTGACCAGCATCTCCTTCCAAACGATACACTGCTAGGATGACTTTATCAAGTTCAGAACATTGAAGAACTGAAAATATCTTTTTAGTAGTACTAATCCATTGTTCAGAAACTAATGGATCAGTAGACCTGTTGAATGAAGGTGGACGCTATCTCATGAAATATTCAACAGAATGTTTCTCCTTCCTTTCCTCATTTGGAAGTCCTACATGATTCATAGCTTGAAAAATTTGTGTGATCCTGGCTACAAGATTTTTCATTCCCTCTCCCAGAACGTTTGGTTGCTCAGGGGGACAATCATTGCATTGCCCATCGCATTCCGCATTAACACGGTTCCTTCGGGTTCCGGACATTGACTAAAACCAAGAAGAATAGTGTGAGCAACACTAATTATAATAGGAAAACCACATAATCAAGAATAAAATTTCACACTTAAGGTCTTATCCTAGGTTATTCATGGCCATTTCTAAAACACTAAGATTGTGTTCTATGCTTAGACTTATCCTTAGGGTTCTTACTAAGGCTTTCACATCCTACTTTCCAAATGTTGACTATACCTTTCCTCTGATACCAACTATAATGACCCATACTTTACATACATTGTTATTACATCAGAATTGAAGCATACTTATTACAACATATAACAAAACCACGAAAGGACCGTATAGGTATAGTGTCTTTAGAAACTGGGAAACATAAACAACTGGCTCATAAAGCATCTACATTGTCTCCCATTTATTTCATCATATCTATAGTCCCTTTTGGCATATCATACTTAATAACCTTTTTCCTGACCAGGGGGAAAGAAAACATACAAAAGGGTGACCTAAAATGTTCAGTAAAGGTAAACAAAACAAAAAGCAATCACATCATATTCATAAGGACATAACATTTTGGAAATCTTAAAAGAAATCATAATTTCATAACATGAGATAAATCATGGCAGTGAAATGTAATCACAATAATCATAACTTAAAACATGAAACTATTTGGAATACACACATAATCATAGATAATAATTTCTTATTAGTTAAGACTCAATTCCAGGACTATCTTAGTGGACAAAGTCCATTTCTAAACCGAGTTCACTCCTCATTTCAGTCCTGTTTCACTGAACCGGTATAACCTACCGTTCCAGCCATGTCTATCTCATGAGATATAAAATCTTTACCCAATGCATTGGAGGTATATATAGGTCCCACCCATCTCATAATGATACCATTCTTATGTGTGCCACAAAATCATAAATCATACATCATTGCATAACCTATGTAATAAAAATGGGAATCATAAACATCGTGACATCATAAAACAACTCATATAAGATAAAGGAATTCATAAAAATAATTCCATCACAACATAATCAAATCAATGTAATAATAGGGATAGAAACAGAACCCTTTATTATCTTAGATGGAAAATAATTTTTATGAAACACTTGAACTCCATTCTTGAGGAAAATATCCTTTATACATCAAAAACACTTTCCTTTCATTAACATTTTATAAAATTTTAAGCTAAAAGAAGTTGATTAAAAATAAAATTGAAAACTTTTAAGGGATGATTCTTGGAAATAATGTTTTAAAAATCCAGTCATGCCGTATAAGTTAAAAGAAAACATTCTTCTCGTACTTTTGTCGGAAAATACAAAAATTACCTCGTACAAAAAACGACAAAAGATTCCTTTCATATCTTTTACAAAAAACTCACTGAAGGGTAAAATTGGATATAAACTATTGTAGAAGGATATAAATATTACATATTGAGGAAACATGGATGTGGATGATAAAATACACCCCAGTAAATTCCAAAGTATAAACAATCTTGGATAAAAATGAGATTGTGATATTTCCCTTACCTTAGGTCCAATTTGCTTCGTATGTGTCTGAACCTCCTATATAATGATTTAAATAATGTTATTGACTTATTAAATAATCATACTTATTGTTATGATATCATATATGGTCATATTCTTATCTTCTTAGTAGTAATATTTCATTGTTATTTGCTATTCGGGTGTTTATAACTTTTTGTTCTTATGCGTGTTTTGTCGAATTAATTCTTATTCTTCTATTTAGGTTATAGATAAATCATTTTACATAATGGTATTAATGTACTATATATCATATTTATTCATTCAATTAATTTATATAATCATTATCCAATGAAGATCATGTAGAACGAATCGCATCACATCGTGAAGACGGTATTCCGTACGTACGCACGAGCAATGATATCGTTCCCATGATCGTGGAATTGTATTGGAGTGTATGTATACTATTTCAGAATCAGTATCACTTTACAATAATCATATATATTCATTAATTTCACCCTTATACCGATCCAAGTAAGGTGGTGGTGGAAAATAGATTACACCACGGCGTGGAGACGGTATTCCATACGTACGCACGCACGATGATTTCGTTTTCCGTAGGATGGATAAGAGGTGAAATATGGTTGATTAATATTGATAATAACATATCAGTATATAAGTGATATTTATGTTATTACCTCATAATGAAACAACTAAAGAATAGGTAGTAGAAGAAGAATGGAACTTGAAGAAAACTGTAGAAGGTATTACCTCTTTCTCGAAGTGCCTCCTTTAAACTTTCTCTTAAGGCACTAGAGTTAGTATTTTGATAAGACCAGTACCTCTAGTAGGTTTATAAGGAAGTGGGGAAGTGAAATGGGTAGGTTTTGGCCGATATTGAAGGCTCAAATTGGTGTGAGGAAGAGAGGGAGGAGGTGCCCTTTTATAAGGGAGGAGAGGGGCACCTTTGGAAATATAAGAAATATTAGTTTATATTAAATCCCAACCCCACATAAAAAACTTCCAAAATGACTCATATCTGAATATTATATGAGATAGGGTTGGAATATCATCAACCAATAAAATTGAGACATGTTATGAATTTATTTTAAACACTATCAAGTTGATTTATCCTTACTTATCAATTTAATTTTATTTGTGGTAATAATATTCTAAATTTTAAATTATTATAAATAATTACATATGTGTTATTAATTTTCCATAATTTGAAACTTTATGACATTTTAGACCATATAAATTTTAAATATTTCTGTTATTTTTAAACAATTTTATAATATTATATTTTTATAAAATAACAATAGTGTCAATTTTGACACTATTCATTTATTTGAATTTAAATAAACTATATACAGAAGCTATGTTAGAAATAAAAGCCTTAATTGATTCATAAAATGTCATATGAATCTAGAAAATTAGTGTATCACATTAAAGAGTTCATATAATATTTATTTTAATATTTTTAATACAATTTATTTGATATTTTAATTAATAAAATAATTTCAACATCACTATTGTGTCATTATTAATGATAATTATTTAATCCTTAAAAATTCTACATAAATTCATATGATGTAGATAATTTTATTAGATTTCTGGAGACTATTCATGTTCGATGTTTCATTAAGTTTATCACCAAATTAAAATTATTATACTTATAAGATTTAAGAAAGTGACATGTTGTCACATTCTTTGGTTTTAATAATAATTAAATTATTTTCATGGAACAAAGTCCATTAAATGAATCTAATACGACCCTTAGGTGACATGGGACAACATTTAGTCATCCAATAGAATTTTTGAAGGTGTTAGGGTAATTTTATAATCTTATTTTTACCCTTAATTACCCGATTTACCTTTAACTATGGTAAATAAAATTTACTGTAGTTACAATTCATAATGCCCAAAAATAAAAAGTAGTCTATTAACATAATTTGGACCCACTGATTCTGAATATAGAATAAATTTTTCAAAATTAAAAACATATAATTTTCAGTAATTAATTTAAAATACATCTCATTGTTAAGAAAACGAGTTTTAGAAGTTAAAACATTGTAAAAGATTGAAATGTTTTTACATATGAATTCAATGTGAAATTAATTCTAATGACATACATTATATTAAATAGAAAAAATATATTCTATTTACACTTTAAAACCATTCAATATTATAATTTATCCATATAAATTATCTCAATGAAAAAAGTTGTTTTTAATTAAAAATTCGTGTATTTTTACTATTCATCAAAATATGAAAGTTATCAAAAAAATATAAAAAATTTATCGAAAGTAAATTTTTATAACCTAATTCAAAAGTAGAATTATATTTTGTCAAATTGAACTTATAAACATGTCAAAAACTAGATTTAATGTGGGTGCACCATCAAATGGCGGCAAAACTGTATTTTTTAAAAAATATTTCTTTTATAAAAAAAACTGATTTTGTTTTTGTACCTCATTCTAGAAAATGTATAAGTTGAATTAAAATGTTATAAAATTTAAAATTCAGTTATTACTATTCATAACGGCTAGTTTTAATAATATTTTAATAGCATATCGTTGTTTAGTGAAAATCAGTATTGCGTACGATGCAAGATATCGAGGAAGGCCGCGGTTGCTTGTAAAGCAAGTTAAGCTAGTGTTGTGTGTAGTGAGAGATTATTTTGATGATATATATAACATGAAAAAAAAATATTTCTCATAAAAGTATCGGGTGTTACACCTATATTACTTAACTGATTTTAGTCATCGTTCCATCCCTATCTACCTCATGAGATATATAAATCTTTTTCTAATTTATTGGAGGGATATATAGGCCTCAATCGTCACATAATGAAATCATACATACTTGTTCTAAAAGATAATAAAACTATAACATCCCAGGAAAATAATGAATATTACATTTTCATATGTATTAATATTTTTTTAATTAAATAAAAATTTTATTTTAAAGGGGTTTCTATATTCAATGGCGACACAACAATGGGTTTCTCCTAAGTCTTATGTTGCACACAATGCTGAGTCATATTGAAAAAATATAATTAATAATATTATTTTAAATGGAAGTTAACATCAAGATGTTTTATTATATGTAATGAACATAACCAACCATATTATGATTATACACATTTGATAAATGTTTTTTCATTTATCCAATAAAATTTAGAGGCTTAAAATGTGATTGAATCTAATTTTAAGCACAAATACTCAAATATTCTTAAAAAGGATGATTTAAAGACTTTTGATGGAGACCCCTATTTAAATATAGTTTTTTCACTTTTATATGTTATATTTGACAAAATAATATTATTCTTTAGAATTGGGACTTCAAAATCTACTTTGGGAAAATTTTTGATATTTTTTTTGATAATGTTCATTTTTTAATGAATGGTGAAAAAATCATGCATTTTAATTCAAATCTACTGTTTAATAAAATTTATTTATATGGTCAAATTATTTTTGTAAATTTATTTAAAGTTAGTCAGATTATATTTTCACCATTTAATCCAATTTTGGTCATTGGATGTAATTTCACTATGAAATTGGACATAAACAAGTTTCAATCTTTTGATAGTTATTATTTATTAAAAACACGCCTTTTGTTTTGACAACAAGAATTAATTATAAAAAAATTTCTACAACTTCTATATTCTGAATTTGGAAAATTAGATTTCATTTTTTAATTTGTAATATAAAATATATCTTTGGCTTCTTTTTTGATATTTTTCTGAAAAACTTCAATTTTTGCTGAATAGTGGAAACATTGAGTAGTAGTCAAAAAACCAACTTTTTCATTTAAATGAAATTTTACCACTTTTGTAAATTGAATTCTGAAAATATGACTTCCATGGTTTTTATCATTAAATAAAATGTAGTTCAATAAGATGAAAATAATTTTTGGTGAATAGTAACTTTTGACTTTTATTTACCGCAATTAAAGGTAAATATGGAAATTCAAAGTTAAAAAATATTATAATAATATAAAATCATCTTAACAGTTGTCCTAACCATATTGGATGAGTCATGGCAGACCAATACAATCCTTGGGTGAGATTTGTGGCCTTAGAATGCCACTTGGGTAAGATAATGACAGAAATAACTTTTTTATTTGAAGTAGAAATAAAAATATCATAAACCTATAATGTTTTGATAAAAAAAATTTAATGATGGGTTATATAATTGAAATATTTGAGTATAATATTAATTATAAAGATAAAAATATTTCCTATATCATCGTATTTTATTTATTATTTTTTGACCTCAAATAAATAAAATTATTTATGACATAATAATGATGTAGTGTTTACCTCATTAACTAATTATTTAAAAAAATTAGATTATAAAAATGAAAACAATATCCAAAACCAATTCAATTTTTATTTGATGATTTTATTTAGAACAATAGTAATCTTATATAATACATTAATGTGTTTTGGTCCTTTATAAAACAATAATCATTATATAATAAAATAATGTTTTCAAACATTCTTAAAGAGCCCCTCCTCCCACTTATAAAAATCCCTCAACTCTAACCCATTACTAACACCTCTAAAGCCCCTTTTATCATCCAAAATCTCCTCAAATAGGCTATAAAGATCCCATTCTTCCACCTATAATCCTTCCCTTAGCCATAAGTCACTCCAAGATATCCTTCTGGTTCAAACTAAAGAAGTTGCCCGATTTAAAGGTAACGTCGTCTCTTAAGTTCTTTTATTTAATTTTACTTACCAAACCCCATAAAATCTTTTTATTCCTTTATTTGATAAAAAAGTGTCCTCAGTATATTTGGTTTTTTATATGAGTACTATTTGAACTATACTTACACACACCTCCATCTAATGGGTATGGAACATATTAATTCTGTGGACGACAAGCTACTCCCTCAAGAAACGATGATTGTTCAATCTTCTCCAACCACATATTATGGTGTCCATTAATATGGCACTATATTTTCATGTAAAATATATTATATTTATATTGTCTATACACTTCTGTATTTTTCATTTATATCATACCGTTATGGTTTCCATAATGGGTTATAACGATAATTTAATTTGAGGAAGTGCGGACTACAATCCCTTCAAAGTGATATGAATCAATCATGCCATACGTGGAACATATAAAGGATGGAATTAATAAAATTATATATTATATTATATTGTAATTATAATATACCAATGTATCAATATGTTTTCATTCCATTAAATATGAAATAGAAATTAAAGTAGCATTCAAGTGTACGTATGACTTACTCTCTCCATGAACGATGCATTTCCTTTCTAACCTCTAAATATTATGTACTATTATAAATACATATTTACATATGATATATATATGAGATATATGATATCTAAATAATTAGTATCATTATATAGATAATGTAATTTTTTCCACATGAACAACTTGTAATTATAAGAAGTTTATTTGTGACGCAAGTCCCAAATTTAGACAAAACGACCATTATTAACTTAAATGATTGAATAATTTTTATAACATGATAATAAGTAATATAAAAGGAATAATATAATTGAAAATTTTTATTAACCAAGTATAAATTATGTTTATTTTATTATTCATGAGATTAATGAACGAACGGGTCTAGTCAGACACGAGGTAAGGGTTTTATTATCTCACTTTTAATTCTATGATATTTCCTTTGTTTGCCACTTATTTATTTCAAGTGGCATACTTTGTACTTAAATTATATATATATTATCATTATCCCTTTTAATATTCATTTTATTAAGTGATTCATTTGGGGGTTATTAGCTTTAGGTCATACAAAACAATTGATCACAACGTGGTAAGAGGTTTTCATCTCACTTTTTATTCCCATGATATTCATGCTATATTGCCACTATTTCCTTTTGTGTGGTGTATTTAATTCCCCAATTGTATTATTTGAGTAATATAATATAATTTAT
The DNA here is from genome assembly GCA_963277665.1 of Viscum album. Lineage (NCBI taxonomy): Eukaryota > Viridiplantae > Streptophyta > Magnoliopsida > Santalales > Viscaceae > Viscum > Viscum album. The sequence goes on from OY728160.1 coordinate 84,989,291, forward strand.
GGGTATTTTAATCTTAATTTTATCATCCTTGTTTCATGGGGTGTATGTTTCATAAGTTACCAAATCAGTAAGGGAACCTTTCACCCTCCTATTTTTAAAAGACTTCTTTTGGTTTTGTCATTAAATTTACATATTAATATATTGGAATATGTTTTTATATATACATATTGAATTATATATTTTGTCAATGTGATGAGAGACCCTTTTCACTTTCATCAACACCTTTTCTTAATTTTTATGTGACATCGTTAGGCTGTCAAATTTCTGTAAGAGAACTTCTTAACCCAATTTCAATTCTTTGGGTTAAACTTCAACTTCTTGATTATGTAATTATATGGATATGTGTTAATGAAATATGATTATTTAACACTTAATTTATACTTATATTTGGTTTATTCTTATTTTTCACACATAATTATGTCATTTAATTTCACTTAATCTAATGATATAATCTTTGCCAAGTACTTTTTCTAAATTTAAATTCCATTGAGACTTGTTCATTGTTATACACAAATTCATGTTTATATGGTGTATATACTGCCCTTTTACATAATATATCATGAATATTATTATTCTCATGATTTTATAATATTTTATTAATGTTATTGGTCCAATATTTGTATTCAAGCATCTCTTATTTGGTTAGGAACTCTTTAACTAAAATAACATTTTAAATGTTTTAAAGATTTATTCTAATAAATATTTAACATTAATGTACATGTTTTAAAAATGGTTTTAAGGCTTTATTTATATGGATTTTAATTTATTTAAATTAAAATTTCATTGAAAAGAATAAATGTGGTATGGGACAATTTGATTCAAAAATATTTTTATTGAATGTTTTAAATGGTTTTGAAAATTGCTTGATAAATAATTTATTATGTCAATATCTTGAAATGATATATTGTGATTGCAATGTGGAAATTTTTTCTATCCATTATTCTTGAATTATTTTTATTAATATGTTCTAGTTAATGTGAATATTTTACGTATATGGATGGTTTCATGATAAACCTAAGGCGGGTGCCCCTGAGATAGCTCTCTAATGCATTGGGTGGCGTGATAGAGGTAAACGATAATGTTTCTCCTAAAAGATTTAGGGAATATAATATGATTGATATTCAAATGTAACTCCCTATATAGTTGTTACAACTAATATGTAAGTGGGTTATAGATGCCACAAGTTACATTTACGATTTATTATTTCAGTGTATTATTCATAAATATTGTGATTTCATAAGGTATGTTATGATTAAAAATTATGGTTTCATTGATATTTATTTATTGATGGGATAATGTTTTATTTCATTATTTTATAACCCTTACAATGATTTTTTGTCTCATCCCACGTTTTCAAATATTTTTCACATGACTTAAAGATGAATAGGGTCAATGATGGTATCAAGGACAAGTCATGCTCTCTAAAACATGTAAGTAGACAAGTTTCTATTTTTAGAGTTTGTATTTTATGAAAGAAATTGAAACTCAGACGAAGTGTCTAATTTGTAATTTTTGAGATGTAATAGTTATGTAATGATTGTACAATGCTCTAAACATGAAAAGATTCTCAATGTGAATTATTCACATAATTAAATATTATGTAATGTTTAAGGATGGGGTCATTATAATTGGTATCAGAGGTCAGTTTAGATAAAATTAGAGGTTATGGTGTTATTTATAAATAAGTGACATGACCATAATGGATATCATATAACAAAGAGTCATAGTTATTTTTGAGTTGATAAATGGTTATTACATTTTGGGGTGAAAAATGAAAGGTATTAGATAACCTTTGAGGATAAAATATGTTATGGTTATTTTTGATGAATTTGTCTCATTTTTTTGCATGTTATGAAAAGATATATTTTTTTGAAAAAGGACAACATGTAGACTGAGTGACAACCCGTCGTGTCAGGAAAATCTATGGTAATCGAAACCACAACCAAAGTTCCATTCGGATTTATCGCCTACCACTAGACTATGTAAAGTCCCTGGTTAATATGACTAATTAATTTAAGTTAAATTATTTTATGGATCAAGAATAAGATGATTTAAGATGTTATTTTTTATCAAATAGACATCCTTAGTATAGGAAAATGATTTAGTGATTAAGTGATAAAGGTTATTTCGAAAGACATTCTCTCTTTTGGGAACAGTATATACTTAAGGACAATAGAATACTATGGGATTTAATTTGTTTATTAATGGTTGAAATATTATTGTGGAAGAATAAATGTTTTTATTATGGACATAAGGGTATTTGGTTTATTTATAGGAATGATTAACCTATCATAGAGAATATCTGATTAGGTTAATTACACTTTAGTATGAGACTTTAAGAGTAGTCGATGTTTTCAGAGATAAATATTTTGATTTATTGTGGAAGATTATTGGGTTAAATACTTATGAGTTTTGGGATTCAATCTTTGTTTATATTATTTTAAATACTTTTAAGGTGAATTGTATGTTGAATTGTCCTTCTTGAACTATGGAAACATTTTGTTGAATTTTAGAGATTAAGAGTAGTATTTATTTTTATAAAGGATTAACCTTTAGGGGGTTATATGATCTCATACAAAGCAATTATGGTTTTCGTTAATGTATAATGATAGGGAAAATATATGGTTCATATTTTTTGGATCATTTTATTCTCTAGAAGTTGATTCTAGAAATTTTTTTTTACCAATTCATCTTGAATACTCATCGTTTGGAGAAAAGATGAGTTTGTGGTATAAATTTTATAAATGATGAAAGTCTACATGTCAAGTAAGTATGTTTCTATGTGTTCTTATTCAACCTCATAAATAAATTCTCCAAAATTATGAAATAAAATATAAAACAAAAACTTTCTCTGTTTACTTTTAAAACTGGGAAACCAGTGACCGTTTAACCCATAAAATATTTGTGGCTTTCATCTTTTTAACATTCTCCTAAACATGTTTAATATCACAATGCATCATAACAAGACACTTAGTTTCTCTTCCATATCGATGTTTTCATGTATTCCAAGTATGGGTTATCATGGGTGACCATTTTACTAATATTTATTTATTTTAAAGTGATAGTTTTATTAACTATTTTTTCGATGGGGGACTTCCAATGATGATTCCAAGCCCAATTTTGAAAATTTGAGGAAATAATTTCCAAAAGGGGAGAAGGATGTAACATCCTAGTAAAATAAAAAATATGAATATTTATTAATAATTTTTGAATTATATATAAATTTTATTTTAAAGGGGATGCTATATTCAATGGAAATACAAAAATGGATTTCTCAGAAGTCATATGTTGCACACAATACAGAGTCATATTGAAAAAGAAAAAAAATATTATTCTTTTAAAAGGTAGATAACATCTAGCCATTTTATAAGAGGGAATGAAAATAACTAACAATATTATGATTATACATGTTCTTTAAATAATTTTTCATTTATCAAAAAAAAATTTAGGCTTAAATTGTGAATGAATCTTATTTTAAGCATATATACTCATATTTTCTTTAAAATGTCAATTTATAGGATTTTGATGGAGAACCCTATTTAAATATAGTTTTGGTCACTTTTATATTTTATATTAGACAAAATAGAATTATTTCATTAGAATTGGGACATCAAAATTTATGTTGGGTAAATTTTTGGTTTTATTTTGATAAAGTTCATTTTTAATGAATAATGAAAAATACAACAATTTAATTCAAAACTGCATTTTAATATATTTTTTTTATACGGATAGATTAAATTTTGAAATTGTTTTAAGGGGTAATTAGATTATATTTTAACCATTTAATCTAATTTTAGTCATTGGAAGTAATTTTACTTTGAAATTGGACAGAAACAAATGTCAATCTTATGATAGTTATTATTTCTAAAAATAGGCCTTTTTTGAAAAATAGAATTAATTTTAAATTAATTAATTAAAATTATATGTTTTTAATTTGGTAAATTATACATCATTTTTTTAATTTGGAATATCAAATATATCTTAGGATTCTTTTTTTGATATTTTTCTAAAAACTTTCAATTTCTGATGAATAGTGATAACACTGAGTAGTAGTTAAAAAACTGAATTTATCATTTAAATGAAATTTTACCACTTTTGTCAATTTAATTTAAAAAATCCTACATAATATTTTGTTATTATTAAGTAATATTTGGTTTAATAAGATGAAAATAATTTTTGATGAGTAGTAACTCTTGACTTTTATTTACTGCGGCAAAAGTAAATAGGGTAACTGAAGTTAAAAAAATATTATAATAACCTAAAATTACATTAAAACTTGTCCTAACCATATTTTTTGTGTCATTTAAGACCAATAAATTTTTTTGGTGATATTTTTGTCCATTAAATTCTATTTGGGTAAGATAATAAAGTTAATAACTTTTTATTAAAAGTAAAAATAAAAATATCATAAACATGTAATGTTTTGGTAAAACAATTATAATGTGGGTTATATAATTGTTATATTTGAATATAAATATTAATTATAAATATAAAATACATTTTCTAAATCATGGTATTTTATTTATAATTTTTAGACAAACAATAAATAATATTATTTATAACACAATAATGATGCAGTGTTTACCTCACAAATGAATGATTTAAATAAATAAGATTATAAAAACTAAAACAATATCCAAAACATTTACCATTCATATTGGATGATTTTATTTCAAACAGGAGTCATATTTTGTTCTATTTTAATAAGATTTTTACTTTTAGAAACCGAAAATCTTTATGTTATAAAATAATATGTTCAAACTTTAGTAAAGAGACCATTCTCCCACTTATAAAAAGCCATCACCTATAATAGATTACTAAAACCTCTCAAGCCCTTTATCTCATCTAAACTCTACCCAGATATTCTATAAAAATCCCTATCATACACCTATATGTCTTACCTTATTCATAAGGAAATTCAATAAATCCTTTTGGTTCAAACCAAAGGGAGTTACCCGATTTAAAGGTAACATTCTCTTAAGTTATTTTATTTAATTGTACTTCTCCAACAAAATAAACTCATTTTATTCCATTATTTTATTAAAAAAAATCCAAAATATACTAGGTTTCTTATATGGCAATTATTCAAACTAAACATACACACACCTTCGTCTAGTGGGTAAGGAACATACTATTTCTCCGGACGACGAACTACAGCCTCACGAAATGATGATTATTCAATCTTCACCTACCACCTCTTATGTTGTCCATTAAGATGTCACTGTATTTACATGTAATATATATTATATTTATATTATCTCTATACTTATGTAATTTTTATTTATATCAATACTTTATGGTTTCCATAATGGGTAGTAACAATATTTTTATTTGAAGAAGTGCGGACTACCGCCCCCTCAAAGTGATATGACTCATTCATGTCATACATGGAACATATAAAAGATGTAAATAATGTAATTAAATATAATATTATACTATAATTATAATATACCTATGTATCATTATGTTTTCATTCCATTAAATATGAAATAGAAATGAAAGTATTGTTCATGCGTACGTACGGCTTACCGTCACCATGAACGGTGCATTTCATTTCTTACCTCCAAATGTTATGTACTATTATAAATATATATATATATACTGGATATAAATGATATATATGATACATAAATAATTAATATTATTCAGGAGATAATGTAATTTTTACCACATGAACAACTTATAGTTATAAGAAGTTCATTTTTAAATCAAGTACCAAATATCGACGAAACAACCATTATTAAATTAAATGATTGCATAATTTTTATAACAAGGTAATAAGTAATATAAAATGAATAATAAAATTGAAAAAGTTTCTTAACCAAGTATAAACTAATGTTATTTTATTATTCTGGAGATTAATTAACGAACGGGTCGAGTCGGACATAGGTTAAGGGGTTTATTATTTCAGATTTAATTCCATGAGATTTCCATTGTTCACCACATATTTAATTCATGTGGTGTATTTTTTACTTACATTTCATATATATTATCCTGAATTTATTTATATTCATGGTATTCTGTGATTCATTTGATGTTCATTAACTTTTGTTCATACGACTCAATTGATTACAACGTGTTAAGGGGTTTTTATCTCACATTTTATTCCCATGGGATTCATGCTAATTTCCACTATTTCCTTTTTTGTGGTGTATGTACTATCCATGATTTTATTCCTTATTTAATATACTTTAATTTATTGGAATTTTTATCTTCGTTGTATGTTCCTTCTTTCATTGGTTTATGTTTCGTAAGTTACCAAATCGGTAAAGGAACCTTTCACCCTCATCTTTTTAAAAAACTTCTTTTTGTTATGTATTTTAATTTACATATTTATATATTGGGATATGTTCTTTAATAAAATCATTTTTTTTATATTTTATTCCTATGTGATTATAAACCCTTTTCACTCTCATCAAATCTTTTTCTGAATTATTATGTGATGACATTATGCAATTGAACTTCTATAAAAGAACTTATTAACCATATTTCAATTCTTTGGGATAAACATATACATCATTATTATGTCATGCTATGGATATTTGTGAATGAACTCTGATTATTTCACACATAATTTTCACTTATATTTGGTGTATTCGTACTTGTCAAAGATAATTATTTTATTTATTTTTATTTAATCTAAGGATATGTTCTCTGCAGTGGAATTTATCTCATTTTAAATTACACTGAGAATTATTAATTATTATAAACCAATTCAATTTTATATGGTGTATATACTTCCCTTTTTCATACAATATCAGGAATCGACTAATTTTCATAACATTATAAGCTTCTATTAATATTATTCTTCAAATATTTTTATTCAAGCGTCTCTCATTAGGTTAGAAACTCTTTAACTAAAATATAATTTTAGATGTTTTAAATATTTATTCTTCTAAATATTTCTCATTAATATCCACGTTTTAAAAATGGGATTAAGGATTTATTTATATGGATGTGATTGTTTTGAAATTAAAATATCTTTAAAAAGCATCAAAGTTGTATGGGAAACATTGATTCAAAAATCCCTTTATTTAATGTTTTAAATGTTTTTGAAAATGGTTTGATAAAGCATTGTTAATGTAAATATATTGAAATGATATATTATGATTTCAATGTGGAAATGTTATCTTCCCATTATTATTGTGTAATATGTTATGAATATGTTATATTTATTGGGAATTTTTCATATATACGGGTGGTTCTTTGATAATCCTAGGGTGGGTGACCCCGAGATAGCTCTCTAATGCATTTTGTAATGTAACAAAGGTAAACGATAATGTTTCTCCTATGTGATTTAGGGAATATACAGTGATTTGTATTCCAAAATTAACTCCCTATGTAGATGTTAATGCTATAACGTATGTATGTTATGGATACAATAAGTTACTTATATGATTTATGATTTCTGTGTATTATTCAAAAATCTTTTGATTTCATAAGGTATGTTGTGGTTAAAAAGTATGGTTTCATTTATTTGTATTTATTGATGTGATAATGTTTTGTTTCCTTATTTTTTAACCATTACTCTACTTTTTATATTCATCCCATGTTTTGAAATGTTTTTCACATGACATAAAGATGAATAAGGTCCAGGATGGGATCAAGAAAAATTCATGCTGTCTAAAACATGTAACTATATAAGTCCCTTTTTAAGAGTTTTTATTTTATGAAAAAATGGAAACTGACCAGAAGTGTCTACTTTGTAAATATTGAGATGTAATATTTATGGCATAATTCTAAAAAGCTATGAAACTGAAAAGATCCTCAATGTGAATTATTCACATAATTCAATATTATGTAATTTTTAAGGCTGGGGTCCTTATTTTTGGTATCAGAGGTCGGTTTAGATAACATTAATGCTTAGGGTGTTATTTAAGCATATGTGATATGGCCATAATAGTTATCACATTAGAAAGATATGTAGTTATTTTAGAGGTGAGAAATGGTTATTACATTTTTCGGTGAAAATGAAAGGTATTAAACAAACTATGAGGATAAAATATCTTATGGTTATTTTTGATGAATTTGTCTCCTTTTTTGGGATGTTGTAAAATTATATGATTTTTTTTAAAATGAAAACACATAGGCCGTGTGACAAACCGTCACGTCGGACAATGGTATGGGAATCGATCCCACAACCAAAGATCAACTGAAATTTATCACTTACCACTATATTACGTGAAGTCCCTGGTTAGTATACCAAGTTTCCTTTAGTTAAATGATTTTAATTAGAAAGAATAATTTCATTTTAAAATTTATGTTTTATCAAATGGATATCATTAATATAATAAAATGATTTTGTGATTAAGTGATAAAAGTTATTTCAGATGACATTCTCTCTTTTGGGAACATTATATGCTTAATGAAAATAGAATACTATGCGATTTAATTAGTGTAGTAATGGTTGAAATATTATTTTTAGAGAATCTATGTTTTTATTTTAGACATGAGTTGATTTTTTTTATTTATGGGATTTATTAACCTATCAAAGAGAACATGTGATTATGTTATTTACACTTTAGTATGAGACATTAAGAGTAGTTTATTTTTTTTGAGATAAATGTTAAGATTTTTTATTGAAGACTATGTGATTAAATCCATATGAGATTTGGGTTTCATTATTAGTTAGGATTATTTTGAATAATTTTATGGTAAATTGTATATTGAATGGTCTTTCTTGAACATTCATTACTTTTTGTTGAATTTTAGAGATTAAGAGTATTATTTATTTTTATAAAGGATTATCCTTTTGGGGATTATCAGATCTCATACAAACCAATCATGGTTTTGGATAATGTATAATGATATGGGAAATATATGGTTCATATTTTTGGGATCATGTTATTCTATAGAAGTTGATTCTAGCACTTTTTATGTGACCAATTCATCTTGAATACCCATAGTTTGGAAAAAATATGAGTTTGTGGTATAAATTTTGTAAATGATAAAAGTATACATTTAAAGTAATTATGTTTCCTTATGTTCTTATTATATCAAATAAATAAATTCTCCAACTTTATAAACATGAACCTAAAACAAATTAATTTTTTGTTTAGTTTTGATACTGGGAAACCAATGATCATTTATCCCATCAATAATTTCTGGTTTTCATGTTGTTAACTTTATCCTAATCATGTTTTCTATCCCAATGCATTAGAATATGACACTTAGTTTCTCCTCCATATCCATGTTTTTAAGGATTCCAAGTATGGGTTATCTTAGGTGTCCATTGTACTTATCTTTCTTTCTTTTAAAGAAAGAGTTTTATTTACTCTTTTTTTGATGGAGGACATTCTATGAACTTTTCAAGCCTAATTTTAAAATTTGGAGGACACAATATCCGAAAGGGGGGACAGATGTAACGTCCAAAAAATTAATAAAATTTGATATTTTATAAATATAATTTGAATTAAATATTAAATTTATTCCAAATGGGATGCAAAATTCAATGGCATATCTGACTCTTAACCATGGGTTTCTCTGAAGTCTTATGTTGAACACAATACTGATTCATATTGAAAAAAATAATAAAATAATATTATTATTTTAATTGGTAGTTATGGTCTAGCCATTTTATTTGTAGGGAATGAATAGAACAAACCATATTTTGATTATACATGTTTGTTAAAGATTTTTACATTTATCCATTAAAATTTAGAGGCTTAAAATGTGAATGAATCTAATTTTAAGTATAAACACTCAAATATTCTTTAAAAGTTTGATTCACCACCTTTTGATGGTGTACCCTCTTTAAATATAGTTTTGGTTACTTTTATATGTTATATTTGTCAAAATAAATTTTTTCGTTAGAATTGGGACATAAAAATTTACTTTGGGTAATTTTTTTGTTTTTTTATAAAGTTTATTTTTTAATTAGTAGTCAAAATACTGGATTTTAATTCAAAACTGATTTCTAATCTAATTTATTTATATTTATAGATTATAATTTTAAATAGGTATAAATTTTAATTATATTATATTTTTACAATTTAATACAATGTAGGTGATTGTAAGTAATATCACTTTAAAATTGTATATAAACATGTGTCAATATTTTGATAGTTATTACTTCTTAAAAGCAGTCCTTTTGTTTTGACAATGGGAATTAATTTTAAATTAATTAATGAAACTTCTATGTTTTTTATTTTTTAAAATATACATCATTTTTGAATTCGGAATATAAAATATAGCTTAGGCTAATTTTTTTTGTATTTTACTAAAAATATTCAATTTTCTAGGAATAGATAAAACCCTGAGTAGTAGTTAAAAAACCGAAAATTTATTTAAATGAAATTTTACCACTACTGTGAATTTAATTTATAAAATCCTATATACGTGGTTGTTATCAGTAAGTCAAATGTGGTTCAATATGATGAAAATAATTTTTGATGAATAGTAACTTTTGAATTTAATTTACGGCAGTTAAAGGTGAATAGGGAAATCAAGGTAAAAGTAATATTATAATAATATAAAATTGTCTTAACACATGTCCTAACATTATTTGTTAAGTCATTTATTACCTATACAATCCTTGAGTGAGATTGGTGGCCTTTTAATGCCATTTGGGTAAGATAATGGCATTAATAACTTTTTATTTAAAGTAAAAATAAAAATATGATAAACATGTAATGTTTTGATAAAACCATTTTAATATGGGGTTATATAATTTATATGTTTGACTCTAAATATTAATCATAATCTGAAAAGATTTCCTAAATCCCAGTATTTTATTTATAATTTTTTCACATCAAATATATAAGATTATTTATGACACAATCACGATGCGGTGTTTACCTCATTAATGAATGATTTAAATTAATAAGATTATAAAAATTAAAACAATATACAAAAGATGTCTGATTATTATTGGATGATTTAATTTAAAAAAAATTGTAATATTATCTTCAACTTTAATTAGTTTTGGGCTTTAGAAACCAAAAATCATTATATAATAAAATAATATTTCCAAACCTTACTAAAGAGCCCCTCCCCCCCCCCTTATAAAAATTCCTCACCTCTCACCCATTACTCACACCTCTCAAGCCCCTTGGATCATCCATCCTCTGCCCAAATAGGCTCTCAAGATCCCTCTCTTCAACTTATGATCCTTACCTTAAAGATAATGCACTTTAAGAAATCCTTTTGGTTTAAACCAAAGGGATTTTCCCTATTTAAAGGTAACGACGTCTCTTATGTTATTTTCATTAATTTTACTTCTCCAACCCCTTAAAAAATTTTATTAATTTATTTTATAAAAACAACAGTATCTTGAATATACTGGGTTCATTATATGAGAAGTATTCGAACTACACTTACACACACCTCCATCTAATGGTTATGGAACATACTGTTTCTCTGGACGGTGGACTACTTCCTCACGAAACGATGATTGTTAAATTTTCTCCTAACACCTCTTATGGTGTCCATTAATATGGAAATTTATTTAAATGTAAAATATATTATATTTATATTGTCTCTATACTTTTTTATTTTTCATTAATATTATACCATTAGGGTTTCCATAATGGGTAATAATGATAATTTCATTTGAGAATGTGCGGACTACCACCCCCTCCAAGTGATATAACTCGGTCATGCCGTACGTGGAACATATAAATGAATGAATTAAGGAAATTATATATGGTATTATATTGAATTTATAATATACCAATGTATCATTATGTTTTCATTCCATTAAATATTAAATAGAAATGAAAGTAGTGTTCAAGCGTACATACGACTTACGGTCTCCAGGAACGATACATTACATTTCATACCACCAAATGTTATGTACTATTATAAATACATATATATACATGATATATATGATATATATGATATATAAATCATTAATATAATTCCTTATTTAATTGAATTTTGACCACATGAACAACATGTAATTATAAGAAGCTCATTTTTGACTCAAGTACGAAATATCCACAAAACGACCATTATTAACATAAATGATTGCATAATATTTATAACATGGTTATAAGTAATATTAAAGGAATTATAAACATGTAAAAGGTTATTAAAAAAGTATAAATTAAATTTATATTATTATTTAGGAGATTAAAGAATGAATGGGTCAAGTCAGACATGATGTAAGGGGTTTATTATCTCACTTTTAATTCCTTGAGATTTCGCTTGTTGCCACTTATTTATTACAAGTGGTGTATTGTGTACTAAAATTTGATATATATTATCATTTCTTTCTGTATATTCCTGGTATTATGTGATTCATTTTTTGGTTACTAAATTTTGGTCATATGACTCAATTGATTACAACATGGCAAGGGGTTTTCATCTAACTTTATATTCCCATGAGATTCTTGTTATATTGCCTCTATTTACATTTGGGTGGTTTATGTACTTCCCATGATTGTAATATTTGTGTAATATAATTTAATTTATTGGAATTTTCATCTTCACTATATGATCCTTCTTTTAGGGGGTGTATTTTTAATTAGATACCAAATCAGTAAGGGAATATTTCACCCTCATATTTGTAAGACTTATTTTTTGTTATGTATTTTAATTTACATCTTCAAGTATTGGGACATGTCCTTATATATTGTTATTGCTTTATATTTTATGTTCATGTTATGAGATACCCTTTTCACTCCCCTCAACTCATTTTCTGAATTTTTGAGTGAAGTCATTAGGCTGTCGAATATCTTTAAGAGAACTTATTAACCCAATTTCAATTCATTAGGTTAAACTAATATTTCTTAATTATGTCATGATTTGGATATGTGTGAATGGCCTATTATTATTTTACACTTAATTTCCACTTATATTGGGTGTATTCGTATATTTCACACCTAATTTTGTCATTGATTTTTCTATAATATAAGGATATGATCTTGGAAAAGGACATTATCTCAATTTAAATTACATTGATACTTATTCGTTTTTATATAGAAATTCATTTTTATATGGTGTATATACTGACCTTAGACATACTATATCATGAATCTACTTATTCTCAATATATTATAAGCTTTGATTTATGTCATTCCTCAAATATTTGAATTCAAGCATCTCTTATTAGGTTAGGAACTCTTTAAATAAAATATCATTTTAAATGTTTTAAATATTTCTTCTTCTAAATATTTCTCATTAATGTACATATTTTAAAAAGGGTTCAAAGGATTTATTTATAATGAAGTGAATGTTTTGAAAATAAAATTTATTTCAAAAGCTTCAAAGCGGTTTGGGACAGTTTGATTCAAAAATCCCTTTGTTGAATGTTTTAAATGGTTTTGAAAAATGGATTGATAAATAATTGATTATGTCAATATCTTCAAATGATATATTGTGATTTCAATGTGAAAATTTTATCATTCCTTTATTCTTGTTTTATGTGTTATGAATATGGTTATTGGGGTTTTTCCCCATATATGGGTGGTTCAATGATAAACCTATGGAGAGAGCCCCTAAGATAGATCTCTATTGAATTTGGTAATGTGAAAGAGGTAAACAATAATGTTTCTCCTTATAGATTTAGGGAATATATACTGTGATTGATATTTCAAATGTAACTCCATACATATTTGTAAAAGCTACAACTTATGTATATTATGGATGCCACAAGTAACCATTATGATTTATGATTTCTAGGTATTATTCATAAATCATGTGATTTCACAAGGTATGTTATGAATAAAAAGTATGGTTTCATTGATTCATATTTATTTATGGGCTAATGTATTATTTCCTTATTTTATAATCGTTACTATGTTTTTTATGTTCATCCAATGTTTCGAAATGTTTTTCACTGGACTTAATGATAAATAGGCTCAAGGATCGGATCAAGGAAAAGTCAGGTTGTCTAAAACATGTAACTAGAAAAGTGTATTTTTTAGAGTTTTTATTTAATGAAAAAATGGAAACTGAGCAAAAGTGTCTACTTTGTAATTTTTGAGATGTAATAGTTGTGGCCTAATTTTCTAAAGCTCTAAAACTGAAAATATCCTCAATGTGAATTATTCAATTAATTTAATATTATGTAATGTTTATGTCCAGGGTCCTTAAAGTTGGTATTAGAGGATGGTTTAGATAACTTTAGAGGTTAGGGTGTTATTTGAGCCTAAGTGACATGACCATAATGGTTATCATATTAGATATATTCATAGTTATTTTAGAGGATATAAATGGTTATTACATTTTGGGGTAAAAATTAAAGGTATTAGATATATTTTAAGGGTTAAATATGTTATGGTAATTTTTTATGAATTTGTCTCATTTTATTAGAATTTTATGAAAATATTATTTTTTTAAAATGAACAATACACATACCATGTGATAACCCATCACATCAGACAAAGCTACGGGAATCGAACCCACAGCCAAAGTGCGACTGAGATTTATCACCTACCACTGGACTACGTGAAGTCCCTGGTTAGTATGACTAATTACTTTTAGTTAAATTATTTAATGGATCAAGAATAATTTAATTTGAGATACTATGTTTTATTAAATGGACTTCTGTAGAATAGGAAAATGATTTGGTGATTAAGTGATAATGGTTATTTTGGAAGACATTCTCTATTTTGGGAACACTATATGCTTTAAGAAAATAGAAAACTATGGGATTTAATTTGTGGAGTAATTTTTGAAATATTATATTGAAATAATATATGTTTTATCATGGAAAAAGGTGATTTGGTTTATTTATTGGAAGGATTAACATATCGTAGAAATTATTTGATTATATTAATTTCACTTTAGTATGATACTTTAAGAGTATTTAATTTTTTTTGAGATAAATTATTACATTTATTGTGGAAGACTATGTGATTAAATAGTTCTTAGTTTTGGGTTTCAATGTTAGTTTGGATTATTTTTATGAATTTTAAGGGAAATTTTATATTGAATGGTCTTTCTTAAATATTAGGCAATTTTTGTTGATTTTTGGAGTTTAAGAGTAGTATTTAATTTTATAAAGGATTATCCATTTCGGGATTATCTGATCTTGTACTAACCAATTATGGTTTTTGTTCATCTATAATTATAGGGAAAATATATGTTTCATATTTTTTGGATCATGTTATTTTCTAGAAGTTTATTCTAGAAATTTTTATGTGACCAATTCGTCTTGAATACACATCATTTTGAGAAAAGATGAGTTTGTGGTATAAATTTTTTAAATGATAAAAGTCTTCAAGTCAAGTATGTAAGATTACTTATGTTCTTATTCAATATCATAAATAAATTCTCCAAATCTATGAAAAGGAACATAAAATATAAATGTTGTCTGTTTAATTTTCCTACTGGGAAACCAATGACTGTTTAACCCCTCACAATTTTTTGGTTTTCTTATTAACTTTATCCTAATCATATTTTCTATCACTATGCATCAGAACATGACACTTAGTTTCTCCTCTATATTTGGGTTTTCATGGATTCAATGTATGGGTTATCTCCGGTGACCATTGTATATATATTTCTTTCTTTCAAATCGATTGTTTTATGTACTCTTTTTTTGATTTGGGAATTTCAAAGGATTTTCAAGACCAATTTTAAAATTACAAGGGAATAATTTCCCCATGGTACGAAGGATGTAACATCCAAGGAAAATAAAAAATATGAATATTTATTAATGTTTTTGGAATTAAATATTAATTTTATTTTAAATGGGATGATATATTGAATGGTGTAACTAACACACCACAATGGGGTTCTCCAAAGTTTTATGTTGCACACAATGCTGAGTCATATTGAAAAATAATAATAATATTATGTTATTATTTTAAATTGTAGATAACATCAAGCCATTTTATTGGAGGGAATAAAACAAACTAATCATATTATTATTATTCAGGTTTGTTAAATGTTTTTGTATTTATCCAATAAAATTTAGAGGCTTAAAATATTAATGAATCTAATTTTAAGTAATTATACTCTAATATTTTTTACAAGGTCGATTTACCGCCTTTTAATGGATAATAATCATCAAATATAGTTTTGGTTAAATTTATATTTTCTATTTGACAAAATTAAATTATTCTTTTGAATTGGGACATCAAAATTTACTTTGGGTAAATTTATGGTATTGTTTGGATAATGTTTTTTTTGTAATGAATTGTTAAAAATAATGCATTTTAATTCAAAACTGCCTTTTCATAATATTTATTTTATGGTTATATTATCTTGTTAAATGGTTTTAGAGTATAATTATATAATATTTTTACCATTTAATAATATTTTGGTCATTGGAAGTTATTTCACTTTGAAATTGGACATAAACATGTGTCAATCATTTGATAGTTATTATTTAATAAAACACTCCTTTTGTTATGACAATAGAATTTATTTTTAAATTTATTAATGAAACTTCTATTTTTTTAATTTTTTATAATTGAAAACATTTTTTAATTTTTAATATCAAGTATTCCTTAGGCTTAATTTTTGGTATCTTTCTAAAAACATTGACTTTTTTATGAATAGTAAAAATCTCGAGTAGTAGTTAAAAAAATGACTTTTTCATTTAAATGAAATTTTAGTGCTCTTGTGAATTGAATTTATAAAATCCAACATAAATGTTTGTTATCAGTAAGTAAAGTTTTGTTCAATAGGATGAAAATTATTTATAGTAAATAGTTACTTTGGACTTTTATTAACCGCGGTTAAAGGTAAATAGGGCAATTCAAGGTAAAAATAATATTATAGTAATATAAAATTTCATTAACACTTGTCCTAATGTTATTTGAGGAGTAATGGATGACCAATACAATCCGTGGGTGATATTTGTGGCCTTTGAAAGCCATTTGGGTAAGATAGTGACAATAATAAATTTTCATTTAATGTAAAAATATAAAAACCATTAACATGTAATGTTTTGATAAAACAATTTTAATGTGGCCATATATAATTGATATATTTTACAATAAATGTTAATTATAAATATAAAAATATTTCCCACATCATGGTATATTATTTATACATTTTAGGAATCAAATAAATAATATAATTTATGACATAATAATGATGTAGTGTTTACCTCATTAATGAATGATTTAAAAAAATAAGACTATAAAAATTAAAATAATATCTGATACTAGTTTAATTCAGATTAGATGATTTTATTTAGATCTAGATTCATCTTATATTTTACTTTAATAATTTTTGGACCTTTACAAACCGAAAATCAAAACATAATAAAATAATATTTTCAAACATTCCCAAAGAGCCCCTCCTCCACCTTATAAAAATCCCTCAACTCTAGCACATTACTCAAACCTCTCATTTCCATTGGCTTGTACAAAATCTGCCCAAATATTCTCTCAGGATCCCTCTCTTCCATCTATAATCCTTTCCTTAGTCATAAGGCACTTCATGAAATCCATTTGGTTCAAACCGAAGAGAGTTACCCAATATATATGTAATATCTTCTCTTAATCATTTTTCTTTTATTTTACTTTTCCAACCCACTAAAATCATTTTATTCCTTTATTTTATAACAACACATGTATCCTATATATACTAGGTTTCTTATATGAAAATTATTATAACTACACTTACACACACCTCTGTCTAATGGGTAAAGAACATAATGTTTCTTGTGGATAGTGAACGAGTGCCTCACAAAATGATATTGTTCAATATTATGCTACCACCTTTTATGGTGGCCATTAAGTTAGAAATGTATTTAAATGTAACATATATTATATTTATATTGTCTCTTTACATATTTATTATTCATTTATATCATACCTTTATGGTTTTGATAATGGGTAAATATTATAATTTCATTTGAGGAAGTCCGGACTACCGCCCCCTCAAAGTGATATGATTCATTCATGCCACACGTGGAACATATAAAGTAAGGGATTAATGAAATTATATGTGTTATTATAATCTAAATATAATATATCTGTGTATCATTAATTTTTCGTTCCATGGAATATAAAATAGATATTAAAGTAGCGTTCATGCATACGTACGGCTTATCATCTCCATGAACGATAAATTTCCTTTCTTATCTCCAAATGTTAGGTACTATTATAAATAAAAATATATACTAAATATATATGATATATATTATATCTAAAAAATTAATATATTTTTGGATAAAATTAAATTTTGATCACATGAACAACTTGTAATTATTCGAATTTTATTTTTTACTCAAGTACCAAATATCGACAAAATGACCATTATTAATTTAAACGATTCATAATTTTTATAACATGGTAATAAGAGATATTAATGGAATAATAAAAATGAAATATGTTCTTAAAAAATTATAATTATAATTTATCTATTTTGAGGAGATAAAAGAATGAACAGGTCAAGTCATACATAAGTTAAGGGGTTTATTATCTCACATTTAATTCCGTGAGATTTCCATTGTTCGCCACTTATTTATTGAATGTGGTGTATTGTGTACTAATATTGTATATATATTATTATTATTGTATTTATATTCATGTAATTATGTAATTAATTTGGTGGTTATCAATATTTTGTCATACGATTCGATTGATTACAACGTTGTAAGGGGATTTCATCTCACTTTTTATTCCCATGAGATTCATGCTATATTACCACTATTTCATTTTTTGTGCTTTATTTAATTCCCAAGATTGTATTTTTTTATAATATACCATAATTTATGGGTATTTCCATCTTCATTGTATGATCCTTGTTTCTTGAGGTGTATCTTTCGCATGTTACAAAATCAATAAGGGAACCTTTCATCATTCTCTTTTTAAAAGATATCTTTTTGTTATGTCTTTTCATTTACACATTCATATGTTGGGATATGTTCTTATATATCCTTATTTATGTATATTATATTTCCATGTTATGATATATCCTTTTCTCTCTCATCAATTCATTTTCTGAATTTTAATGTGATGTCGTTAGGCTGTCGAATTTCTGTAAGAGAACTTCTTAACCAAATTTCAATTAATTGGTCTAAACGTCTACCTCCGGATTATTTCAAGCTATAAATATGTGTGAATGACCTCTTCTTGTTTTATACATAATTTCCACTTATATTGGGTGTATTATTATTTTTCACACATAATAATGTCATTGATTTTTCCATAATCTATAGATATGATCTTTGCGAAGGACTTTATATAAATTTATATTCTATTAAGAATTATTCGTTGTTATAAAAAAATTAGCTTTTTTATGATATATATACCTACCATTGACATATTATATCATGAATATCCATATTATCATGATATTATAAGATTTGATTAACATTATTCTCAAATATTTGTATTCAAGTGTCTTTTATTTGGTTAGTAACTATTTAACTGAAATATCAGTTTAAATGTTATAAATATTTATTCTTCTATAAATTTCACATTAGTGTCCATGATTTAAAAATGGTTTTAATAATTTATTTATATGGACATGAGTGTTTTGAAATTAAAATATATTACAAATTCTTCAAAGTGTTATGGGACACTCTGATTCGAAATTCCCATTATTAAATGCTTTAAATGGTTTTAAAAATGGTTTGATAAAGCATTGATTATGATGATATCTTGAAATGATATATTATGATTGAAATTTGGAAATGTTATATTTCCTTTATTATTGTTTTAGGTGTTGTGAATATTTTATGGTTATTTGGAATTTTTGATGTATAATGGTGGTTCTGTGATAAACCTAGTGTGGTTGATCCCGAGATAGCTCTTTAATGCATTGGGTAACATGATAGAGGTAAATTATAATGTTTCTTCTGAGAGATTTAGAGAATATACTATAATGGGTATTCCAAATTTACCTCTCTAGGTAGATGTTAACGCTAAAATGTACGTATGTTATGGATGCCACAAGTTAATTTTATGATTTATGATTTTTGTGTTTTATTAATAAATATTTTTATTTTATAAGGTCTGTTATGATTAAAATGTATGGTTTCATTGATTTATTTTTATTGATCGGATAATGTTTTCTTTCCTTATTTTAAAAACCTTAATACAATTTTTATGCTCATACCATGTTTTGAAATGTTTTTTCACATGACTTAATAATGAATATGATCCAGTATGGGATCAAAGAGAAGTCGTGTTGTCTAAAACATATACCTAGACAAGTATCTTTTTTTAGGAGTTTTTATTTTATGAAAAAATATAAACTGAGCTGAAGTGTTAACTTTGTAATTTTTGAGATGTAATATTTTTGGGCTAATTTTCTTAATATATATACAAGAAAAAATCCTCAATGTGAATTATTCACATAATTCATGATTATGTAATGTTTAATTTCGATTTCTATATAAAAACATTCATCATATCATGGCCCACTAAAAGAGACGAGTTTATTAAAATTATAAAATAACCCATGAAATGAAAGAGGGATCATAAAAAATTCATCCTTTCATAACCTATAGAAAATAAATAGGTTTTATAATAATTTCATAATATAATAACATTTGAATGGAAGTGGGTTTTATAAGCATGTTATCTTGGTATAACCCATGGTATAGAAATTAGATTCATAATGAATATTGTTTAACAATAAAACATTAAAATAAATAATAAAATGGTTTACTTAAATATTAATTATATTAAAGAATAAACTATATCAATGCATATGATCTAATATTGATAGTGATTTTAAAATATCACTTTTAACATAAAATTTCATTGAAATCCACTTTTAAAAACATATAACAATTTTAAAATCTTTTTTTTTCAAAAACCACTTTTAAAAAAATATGGAGGGGTTATTAAATATCCTTTAAAACATTATGTTTGGAAAATATCCATTCTTATTTGAAAACCCCAATTAAAAACATAATAGTTTTGTAAAATTTTTCCTTGAAAATATCCTTGATAACCTATAAAAGAAACATTGAAAACAATTTGAAACACTTTTTTAAAATTTTAAAAAAATGAGGAATTTTTTCAGAGAAAACCACTTTAAAAAATCAAATCCCATAATATTATGAAAAATATATTTTAAAATCAGGCTTATAAATTTTCAAAGGATACTTAAAGGAAATGAAGAAAGGTAAATTCATACATGCAGAACATTCCTTTTATAGTATAAAATGTCTAGAAAAGTGACATGACTGGAAATGGACAATGAGATAAATCTTAAATACATTTTAATTAAAAAGGTGAAAAATTGGTTAAAAACCCTTTTACACGTCAAATTAAAACATTTTTTTATTATTTTTACAAAATGTGGGTTTTTGAGGAATAAACATTTCTGACCGAGGAGAGAAATAAATTCATATTTTATTAACAACAATTTATTAAACACCTAAAGTAAAAAAGAGTGAGAAAATAGTACCATTACATGGATATTTCATGGATAACTATAGGGTAATAAAAATTAATAATATATCTCATGATATAGAGCATAATATTTCAACAATGGGAGTATAATCATAATGAATTTCAATAAATGATGATATTGTAAAAATTAACTTTTATCAATTTAGAATCATTAAATCACTATAAAATAAAAAATATATAAAAAGCATAAAATATCCTGAAAATAATTATATTAATTATAAAGTAATTAAAAGGTAATCCTATATAATTCATATAAAAATATAGGTGTGTAACATGGAATGTGTTTCAATGAAGGTAAATTAAGAAAAAATTACATTACTGATTGGGTAACTTTTTTAACCATAAACATGAGGAAATAATGATCATCCAATGTATATATAAATAAACAGAAATATAATTATAAGAATAATATAATAAATTCATGTGAATTATATACACCCCTCTAAAGATATGAGTGGTGAACAGGGTGTATTTCTTAGATAAGTAAATGTAAGATGAGAAAAGCCATTACCTTATGTCTTAAATTTTACTGTACATGTCAAAAAAACCTATGTAATATGTACAAGATTTTATAGATCTATCAAATAACCATATTTATATATATAATTCCATATATTATTTACTTATAATTTTATATTAAGCTTTTTAGTGACAATTCCATGTTAAGGTAGTGTTTCGGGTAAGAACCTCTTTGTTTTATCATGTGTTTCTGATTTGTTATACTTTTTTCCCGAAACCTATATCACGATTTTCAGAATTTTAACCATGATATAAATATAATATATATTATTTATATATTTATTTATATTAATCTATTATATTATTTAAATATAAATAAAATACACTACTAATGGAGAAGGGATATCGTAGGTACGAATGAATATTCTTTCTATTTTGTTATCATATTGAGATAAATAAATAAAATAAAAAATTATATTTATTTATGTATAAATATTTTATTTTAATTATTATGTAATATATATAATATAATATTAAAAAACATATCCTTAATATATTCTATGTAAATGTAAATGAATTAATTGTATTGAGGAGGCAGTAGTCCACACATACACAAAGAAAGTTATCATTTTACACAAAATCAAAGCATGAAAGTATGTTTTATTTAATAATTTAAGAATAATAAAATAAAAACATATATCATATATATCATATAAAAATAGTATATCAATCATAATTCCCAACCATGTTATCTGTTAAAGGAAAAATGAACAATATTGTTTCGTGAGGGGGTTGTTTATCATAGGCCAAAATGGTAAGTTCATTTCCCATTTGATGGAAGTGTGTATATTTTTCATGTTGAAACCCCAAAATAAAAACATATTAGTATATTGATGATAATAAGGTTATTATATAATATTATAATAAAAATATTTTGGTGGGCGATGAATGAATATAAAATAAAAGAACTTGTGGATGGATGTTACTTCCTCTTTAGGTAACTCCTCTAGTTTTCACAATGGGATTCCATTGTTATATTTCTTCCAAAATTTATGCTTCTACGATAAATGGAGGGATGTTGGGAGATTATTGTTCCTGGTTTGGGAGGATTCAAAGTGTAATGTGATGTGTGAGTAATGGAAGAGTGAATTTATTGTTATAGAGTAGGAGGGTTGCATTATTGTAAATACCAAAAGGAAAACACTATTGGGTGGTCTCCCTTACCTAATGTGCATAAAAAATGGAAAAATGATGTATAAAATGGTATTTATGGTCTATAAAAACCTTTAACACTCAAAAATAGGTGGATTTTTATAATTTTGGTCATTGACTTCTATATTTCCCAACATTTATCATTGTTGAATTTTATTAAAGAAACAAGTTTTATAAATTAAGTAGTATAAAAATTAAGAATAAATTAATGTGAGATTAATTTTGAAATATATACCCAATGAATTATAAATATTATATATAGTTTACAAATAATATTTTCTATGTCGGAGATTAATTTAAAAACAATCGCACGAAACGCGAAAAAACAACGCTTTATCCCGAACAGTGCTCACAATGTTCATAATATTTAAAGGTAAATATGTTCATTACCAAAGATAACATTTTCTATGAATATAAAATATTTATATTTATTAATTTTTAAAAATCATTGGGAAGAATATTTTAATTTTCGTAAATTTAAAATCTCTTAATAAAATATCATTCATTATAAAATAAAATTAATGTTAGTTTTGACATTATTTACTTATATTAAAATTTTAAAATATCATGAAAATATGGAATTTAAATCTATTATGTTCATATATTTTCAACATTATATATTCATCCTAATAAATTAATGATATTAATTCAATCTATTGACCTTAATTTTAAATTTTTTTTATCATTTATTTTTGTTAATTATCAACTAAATAATTAAAGCATTTTTTGTTCCTTAATAAGTTTATCTAAATAATTCACCTCTAAAAAATAAATATAAATTAATATAATGAAAAAAAATTCATTACCATTAAAAATAATGTATACAACAGAATAGATGTTGTTGTTTTCATATCTCAAGGCATTGTAAATGTTAAATGTATTGAATGTTCCTTATTTGTCTTTTTATTTAACAACAGGTTATCTAGGTTAATTTTAGAAAATATAATCCCAATTAATCATAAAATTCAAAAAATAGGTTTATGGTCGGAATATGGTTGAAAGTGTATTTGAGGACAAGTTCCTAGATCATTTTTCCCATTGAGATTAATGTTTAACCACTACATGAATTAATTTTTTCCTTAATAATTTTAATTAATTTTTATTTATTTCATTAATAATTTTTTAAAATATTAGTTGACATTAATATAAATTATAAATTATTGTTATTTAAAATATGGAATCAATTTTTTAAATTTATAAACTCATTCAGGGTAGAAATTAACATAAAATTAATCCCACATATTTGATGAATGACATGTTCTTGAAGTGAAAATGTCTAAAATTTTGAAATCTTTTTACATAAAATTTCAAGTAGAAACTTTTACCAATGACATTAATTTGATTTAATGGTGTATAATTGGAATAATGATAATTTTTGACCTAATAAAGATTTTACATTTCTATATTATCATACTAGATAAAATAAGCAGTTCTGAATTAATAATAATATTTTTCTCTATTCATCCAAAAATGTCGTGTTTCTTGAAAATTATCTAAAATTCACACTATGAAAATTTTGAAATTAAGAATAGAAAAATAATCTTATTCAATCAAATTAAATTCCTAAGAGTTTATAAATTTAATTTTAATGTTTTTCACTAAAGGATATAGAAATTATTTCATTTGATAATCTATTAATTCTAAACATATATAGACTAACAAAATTATATTTTTTATTAACAATATGATTTATTTATATAAAACCATTTTAAAAAATATTTTAGAATCAGTTATTAATATTAATATTACTATGTTTAACATCGATGTTATCAATATAAAATTTAAATAATTATAATAATAAAATTTGTTTCATAGAACTCGTGATTTTATATAATTCCATCCATGTAGTTATTTTGTGTAGTGAAATATTATCTTGGTGTAGAGTATAAGTAAATATTTACTTAGTGTAGCAGAATAATAAAAAATAAAATTTTTATTTCATAATATATATTAATTGTTTCATGAAATTCAAAATATCGAAAATATTCTCTTAATTTGAAAAACAAATCACAAAATCTCTGGGTGTTGTATTCTACACCCATAAAATAAATTTCAACCTTGAAATTCGTCATAGTTATCAAAGTTTTAATACATGAAGGATCATTTCATAAAAAACATAATAATAATGAAGAGGAAACATATTTCAATATTGGGTGTTATGAAACATAAATGTTACCGAATGTAACTCATAACTAAATAATTACATAGGAAATAATATGATACAATTGAAAATGTGAACGTGGAAGTGAAATCCAACATTCATGATTTGATACAGTGTGATAGTGAATATGTTTTTGAGAGATTTAATGATCCTAATGAAATATCCAAATTTATTTGAAATGATCATTGATATCTTAAAAAATTATTATTATAGATCACCATTTTATTTAAAGATCATTTTCCTACAAATGAATAATTTTCATAAGAATATATGCTTTATTTATTCAGCACAATATCATCCTTTATTGTGCCTTTATAAATTTCCACTTCATCTCTTATTTCATTAAATGTTGTGGAATTTTTTATTCATGATCTATTAGTAGGTCATGAAGTCCATATATAGAAATATAGGTCATTCCATCAATTATTATCCAAAAAAAAGATAGCACAAGATATCTGATATGCATAGATCATTGTATGGTGATTAAACACATTAATTCTTAAAACATCTTCCAAATTTATCTTATTGTATTTTATAAATGGTTAACTTTACAACCCTTCAAAAATACAATTTTCTATTCATTCCTAGTATATGATCATATTTTATACCAAAAAATTATTAGAAAACATTGGTTTATACTTATACAAATAGAATATCAAACATGATTTTATTATACTAGAATCCATGCAGAGGGACACAATCACATTAAATTTCAACAAAGGATGATCATTCATATTTTCCTAGGTCTTAATTATACAATTTGAAACATGAAATTATCATCAACGTAGGGATGGATTAGTATTTCGTACTTATCATTATTTGATATCCATTGTGATCACCTACAAATTCTGTTTCTCCTTTTTCATTATAGGTTCTTTTGGATTATCATCCAATTTTTCCCTCATATTGGGAATTGATTATCATAATTCCAAAACCCCCAAAAATTGAAACACTGAAGCATGAGGGATATATTTCGTGAAACTTTTTACCGATTCACATTGTTTCTTAACACTTTCCCATTACATCAGCAATCAGTTCCCAGATGAGAACCGCTTACACATATAAAATAGTTACTGGCCCCCTTAATACAATTTATTCTATTCTTATTACCACACTTTGAGCATAATGTAACAATATTAATAATCATTCTATGGCCTTTAGATTTTAATTTGAACCCTATCTTTCATTTCTTGTAAATACCATGAGATTTATACGTAACTCCAACCTCCATTCCCACATTGATAGCTTATCGAAAAACATATTCATAGCTATAGAATTAATTAATGGATAATGAATTTATAAGATTAAGATTCAGGACACCAAAAAGTCAATAAATTTTTCATTATGGTTGGGTTATAATTCCCAATGAGTACCTCATAAGGCTTGTAAAATTTTATTTTTATGAACCAAAAGATTCAACATCCTTCTTCTTAAGCACTAATAATTCCCCCAACAACACCGTATATAGAATAAACTGAATTTACATATTGAAAATTAACCCCTTGAAATCATCTTAACATATAGAGACAATTTCATCGTGGTTCCTCATATTTATAATGAGATTCCACCATTTATCCCTCTCACCTTATGGATTTTTGACGTCCATAGTGTAATCTTTATGGTTTTAACACTGGTTAATAAGAAATATATTTTCAGTTGTACTAATACATTTATCAGTAACTAATGGGTTTGTGGAACCACCAATATATGGGGGAAAATTACTATTGAATGGATCAAAATATCATTTTTCTATCCTTTTATCATATGAAAATTCACCAGGATTCATATCTTGAGAAATTTATGTGAGTAAATATGGTGGTTTTTTATTACATCTCACATAACATTCATTTTATCAAGAGAAAATTCAATGAACTAAACATTTCATTCCCAAGTAACATGGTTTCTTTGGATTACAAAAATTGAATAAACCAAAAAATAATATAATAGGAAGCAATCATTATTGTTGGGAACAAAAAAACAGGAAAAACTACTTATAGGATGTCTATGTTATGGAACCTTCATTATTAAACTATGAAACTGTTGGATTATCCTAGAACATTCATATTAATCATCTATTCAAAACATTCAAGATGCTTCATAAAGAGTTTGTGAATTCTCAAAGAATATCCCACGAGACTGTCAAACTAGGTGTGCAGTTAGGCATGTTGTTGTGCACCCATTCCAGATCTGTTGTAGCTTAATATGTTGTTTTTGGGGTTATTACCCCAATATAAATCTATTATAGAGATACATAAACTTATAGTATCATGTTAGGGATATATTAATAGTAAAACACTCACTCTATCCTTTACCAAAATTTATAGGAATTTTCATATACTTTGAATTATCTTTAGACATATCCATAGATACATCCCTAAAAATATTCTAATAAATAACCCTAGGTATTTCATGAAATATTGCTCATCCTAATTTTGAGAGGATAACTGAACATTTTATTTAATACAAAGTATATTGATCCATGAGTAAAATGCATGAATATTTCATCAATTTAGATTAATATTCACCACATTAAAAAGTACATGTCTGATGGAAGTAATGGTCTACTGTCTTTGGAAAAATGGAAAAAAATTATGACTTGGTGATTGATCATTAATGTTTCCAAAAAAGTTCTTATCCATTAATACATATAAATAAAAAAGTATTCATAACATGGGGAAAGGAAACGTAAAGAAATGGTGAGACCAAATTCTCATTAAGGGAAAAATAATGAGATACATAATAATAGCATGATCATAATGTTATGGTAACATGATATTAACATTTTAAGATTAAGGAATTCATATCAAATATCATATACACGATTCATGGAATAAATATTGGAAGGTTATAAGAAGTAAATCACAAGGTAATTTAGTGTATAAGAGATGAAATAATGACATATAAATAAGACATGGAATTGTGGTAGACATATAAAGTGATTTCTATCATTGTCAAATATTTCTTTGAAGACCATCTTAGTGTAAAAGTTCCTTTACTAAACTGGGTTCACTCCCCATTTTAGCCATGAATTTGTAAATATAGTTCACATCTATTTCAAGCATTGCATTAATGAACTTGGTTTGTGTATATTAGTGAACCAAGTTCAGTCTTCAATCCAGCATTGTATTATTACACTAAGTTCACTCCTTGTTACAACCCCATATTACTAA
Source organism: Viscum album (assembly GCA_963277665.1). Classification (NCBI taxonomy): domain Eukaryota; kingdom Viridiplantae; phylum Streptophyta; class Magnoliopsida; order Santalales; family Viscaceae; genus Viscum; species Viscum album. The sequence goes on from OY728160.1 coordinate 85,017,571, forward strand.
AATGAGTTAATTCCTCCTTGTAGCCCTGTATTACTAAGTAATGATCACTCCTTGATCTAGTGTTGTATTACTAATTTGAGTACACTTCCCATTACAGCCTTGTATTACATAATCGGTTTCACTCCTCATGCAAGCCGTATCTCTGTCATGTGATATATAAATATTTATACAATGAATTAGATGGAGATATTGGTCACAACCATCACATAATGGAATTTTAAAAAACATTCTCTAGAATACTATAAAATATTCCTCATATTTGGACAAATAAAAAAATATGGGTTTCATAAAAATAATTTCATAACCCATGAAATCAAATGGGTATCATTAAAATTTAATCATATCAATACTTATGGAATAGTTACGGGTTTCATAATCATGTCATCATAGAATAACACATGAAAGTTAGTGGTTTTCATAAGAACTTAAACATAATACAACTCATGGATGAGAAATAGGATTCATAAACAAGTCATAATCATAACCATTTACCATTGAAGGATAGAATAATAATGGTTTTCCTGGATCATAATGTAGTAGCCTAAAAAATGTACTTATTTTATTTAGGAATCACTCTACTCTAAATAACTTTTTATTATATTTTACATTAGAAATACATAGTATGACTTTATATTTCTTGATAAAATAATACATCATGCATATATTTATATTAGTAAAACTATGAAAAATAATGATATATACACATTTAATAATAGTTTTTCACAATAAAATATATGTTTTGTTAAGACACATTTGATAAATTGACTTTTCAGACCCAAATTTTTCTTTTTATAATTGATATAATTTTTTTAATAAATTAATTTTTTAAAATAATGATTATTTTAATGAAACATTATGATTAAGACACCCCTTTTTAAAATTTAAATGATAAACAAAATTTATTTTATTTTATGTGTAAAACTTTTCACTCCGAAATTACACTTTTAATTTTCTATCTACTATTAATTTTAATAATTGTGGATTTTTTTATTTAAAAGTTATAATTCTCATACTTATAAAATTATTATTATAAATTAATCATAATTCTTTAATTTTAAATTTTAAAATTAATATAGGGTGAATTTTTAGGATTTTTCAAAGATGTGTTTCTTTTTGGATTAATTGTGAAGAATAATGAATTGTTATTAAAAGAATTTTTTTCATTTAAATAATTATTATAAATTAAATTTATTCTTAATATCATAATAAATCGATTATAAATTTTTTAATCCAATGTAGATCATTAGAATCAAAATTATATTTGAATTACATATAAAAACTTATAGAACTTTTGATCATTCTTTTTACCCGCCTTCTCACCACACCTATGTGATTGGAATTACACATAATTTTCCCACTTCTAGGAATTGAATTTCAAAAAAAATTGACAAATACAGTTGTTATTAGTAAGATTCTATGAGTCTTAAAGGATCAACTTAATTTTTAGCGAATAGTAACTTGACCCATTGGATTAGTAATGTAATCTTATGAATAATAATATGACCATTGAAATAGTAACATTACCTAAGAAGTTTAAATACAATTTATGCCGCATATAAATTTTAATGTGATATTATTATATCATAGTATTAGAAAATAAATGTTTTATAAATTAGTAGTTATGTAATAGTATTTTTATAAAACATATATTTTTATTTAAAACATTTCAATTAATAAAATTAACTACCAGAATATTATTTTTTTCTTGAAAGATAATCATAAATTAATATTTTATTTCTTTATGATTCTAATATAATTTTATATGGATTTTGATAAATTTTCATTATGTTATAAAATGATTTATAATTTAAGAATTCTTATTTTTCAGGTAAATAATGATTTTAAAAACATTATCCTAATTAGAAAAATATTTTCATAATATATAGTTCATTTTTTATTTATACGCATCATAAAATGGTATGGTTTAATTTTTGAGATTTTTCTGAGACAATTTAATTTTCACTGAATAGTAAAAATATAGTATTTAGTTTTCGATATATTTAATAAAATCCTGATTATTTCATAATGATATAATGACTAATATATAAATATGGTATACTCTGATAGATTATTATAATGTAATCGTTTTCCCAAGTGACCAATACCATGTGAAAAAACCATGGTCAAACCCACAATTTTTCAAATTCCACCAATGAGGTGTCCAAAGAAATCAATAAAAACACTTTGTTGCTTTTTCTTTAAGTATCCACCCATTCCTTCATTTAATTTCATTAAAAAATATTCATATCAAAAGTAATCCTCTCAACATGTCCCCATGCACCCAAGGCCATGATCTTTGAGTGTTAGGAGTAACTAATCAAGGTAAGAGAATCTACAACCCTCCCCTTTTAATCAAGAACTCCTATTTTAGGTTGTGCCTTTTAATTTAATTTGGATTATTTTGTGATATATTATTACATTTCTCCTTTAATATCCATATTATTTAAAAATTAATACATACCACATTTCTCTCATCACCATATTTTATGAATTTTAATGTGATATCATTTGGTTGCAGGAATTTCATAAAGGAACTCTCTGCATCTCTTTTCCTTTAATATTTCTCTTCTATGTTTTATGTATTTTAAATCTATATAGGATTTTATTATTACCATTTTATTCCATAACATTAAAATATTAAGATTATATTATTAAAAGGATACCCTAGTACCCTATATTTTGTTAATGTTTTCTAAAACCATGTTTCATACCCGTTATGTTGTCGGATATTCATCTTAAAATTTCTCTCTTTTTAACATGATATTATTTTATATTATTATGTGAATACCTATAACTCTATATTCTTAATAGGTATTAAAATTTATATAATAATTATCTATTTTATATTTTGTATTAAAATAAATGAAACTTTTCTTTTTCTGTTGGTTTAAAATGAAAAAAGCATCAATTTTTATGAACTTTTTAAAACGAGATGATTCTGATATAAAACCCAACTCTTTTATTATCCCTATATTATTTATTATATTTTTTATTATGAAATATTTGGATCAAATTAATTAATACATATTATGGGTGGGACCTTATAGTGGACCAATTCATTGGGTAAAGAATTTAATCTCATGAAATTACAAGTTTTATGATACATTAGGGAATAATGTTGGTTATTTTTATGACACCTTGGGGGTCGAACATGATGATTTTCTTAATAATTTCAAGATTAAATGTTTTAAACACATTTAAATATTATAATTCATGTTATTTTTTTATGTTATTCCTTGTTTCCATTTGATTATTTCTAATTATCTTACTATTTCTCATATTCTATGTGTGTCTTTTTCCCTTAAAGGGCTTTATGCTCACCACTTTATTTGATGTATGTCATCATGTTGTGAGATGTAGTAATTTTACTTATGATGAACTTATTATGAATCCTTTTATGTGTAATTGAATACGTTTTTATGTTTTTAGGTAATATGTACCTAATTTTCATGAAACAAAATCTAAATGATCTTCCGAATTACTATAAGATACCCTATTTTGTACAATATAAAGAAATGCATATGTAATAAAAGGCAGGAATACATAGTTGGTATCAAAGGATGGTATTGTTATTTGTGGAAATTTGGACTTGAAATATTTAAGAATAGACTTATATGAATGTTTAAATATAAGATAACATCCTGGTATTTTGGTGAAATATTAAGTAATTTGTTTCCGAATAAAGTAATCCTTGTCTGGATATGAATAGGTGGATGTGGATTTGGCATAGATGAATCTGAGGGTAAAAACATAAAATATCACTTTGATCTAGACTCGAATAGAAAGAGGTGCATGGAAACATGCCTTGTTGATGTACTTGTTTGACACTCCAGGGAAGATATAGTTGGTTAATAATATGATTATAAAGAACCATTATGAAAGATTCATAAGAAAATTAATTGTTTTTAATAAGTATCATGTTTAAGCAATAAGTTTTAGGACATACACTAAATTCATAATTTTAAAATATTTAATAGTAAAAAATTTATAATAAGATAAAATTGTGAGGATGTAATTTCTTTAAAGGCGAAAAATGTAAGGACTAGAACAATGTACTTCATTTATTTATGGGTCTCTTTCCTCTAAATAACTTTTTATTAAGATTTATAATATAATAACATAGAAATAATTTTTTTATGTGAACATCATATATCAATAATAAATTTTTTTGAACAACTATGAAAAATATTGGAACATACACATTTAATAATTGTTTTTCTTTATAAAATATATGTTTAATTGAGACACATTTGCTGAATTGAGTTTTCAGACCCAAATTTTACTTTTTAGAGATGATAAAACAATTATAATAAATCAATTCATTAAAAATAATTATAATATTAATGAAACATAATGATTAAAAAACTCGTTTTTAAAATGTAAATTATAAAATAATCTTATTTTTTTTAAGTGTCGTAAATTTGACAATGTAATTTCACTATTTAGTTTTTATCTGCTATTATTTTTAATAACTAAGGTATTTTTAATTATAAGCTAAATTTCTCATACATAGAGAATTATTATGGTAACATAAACATACTTTTTGAATTTCAAATGTTGAAATTAATTTAGGATGAATTTTTTTCATTTTTTATGATGTATTATTTTTTTGATCAATAGCAAAAATACTATATTGTAGTTAAAATCTATGTTTTTCATTAAAAAATTTATATACATTAAATTAATTTTTGTGTTAAAAAAAATAAATAATACATATATTAATCCAATTTAGATCATTGGAATCGTTTTTATATTTTAATTATATTGAAAAACTTATTGAGCTTTTGAATGTTCTTTTTACCCACCTTATCACCACACCTGTAAGATTATAATTAAATATAATATTTCCAATTTTATGAATTTAATTTTGAAAGCAAATATACATAGATTTGATCTGTAAGATAATTAGAGTCTGATAGGATGGACATAATTTTTCAATGAATTATAACTTGACCTTTTGAAATTGTAATGTTACCAATATGAATAGTTATGTGACCAATAGAATAGTAATATCACCTAATAAGTATAAATAAAATTTATTCATATTATAAATGGTAATGTGATATTATTATATCACAGTATAGGTAAATAAATGTTTTAGAAATTATTAGTTAAATATTAATATTTTAACAAAAAATAATTGTTTACTTAAAATATTATAATAAATATAATAATTTAAAATAATATTTTTTTTAAAAATATAATATTAAATTTATATTTTGTCTTATAGTGATTTTAATTTAGTTTTATATGACCTTGGTTAGTTTTTTAAAGTGTTATAAAATCAGATATATTTTTAGAAATGGTATATCTGTGTAAATGACTATTTTATATAAAAAAAATTTCTTATATTTAAAAATTTATTTCCCTGAAATGGTGTTCATTTTTTAATTCTCAACGTATTAAAATTTTCGGGTTAATTTTTGGAATTTTTTTGAAATTTTTTAATTTTTGATTAATAGTAAAAATACAGTTTTGTGTTTACAGTTTTTTTAGTGACATCAAAAGTGTATCATAAGGAAGTAATGGGTAACATAAAATTATGGAATAATATTTTGAATTATAATAATGAAATATTTGACCCATGTGGCCAATACCATGGGAAAATACCATGGGCAATCTCATGGTTTTTCAAATACGACTTAGGAGGTGTCCAATGAAATTAATAAACAAAACACCTTCAATTTTTTTACAAATACCCACTAAATACATTGATTATCTTCATTAAAAAATTCTTATACACGAATATATGATGGTTTGACATCCTAAGGAGTCCTCCCAAGGTTTCCTTGAGCCCCCAAGGTCCGGGTCATTGATTTTTTGGAGTCATTATTCAAGGTAAGGTAATTTACCACACTCTTCTTTTAATCAGGCACTCCTTTTTTTGTTATGAATTTAAATTTGAAATTTATATGTTGGGATATATTAATAAATTTACCACTTACTATTAATATTATGTTCAATTTATGTGACACCATTTTTTCTTCTCATAGTCACATTCTATGAATTTTTATGTGATGTTGTTAGGCTGATGAAATTTTATAAGGGAACTCTCAACTCCTCTTTTCCTTTCATGTTTTCTTTTTCATGTGTTATTTGTATACAATCTCTATAACATGTAATCATTACCAATTTATTCCATCCATTTAGTAAATTATGAGTCATTTTTGAATGGAAGACCCTTTTCTAATCTCTTTTTAATATTGTATAAAGCCATGTTTTATACCTATTATGTTGACAGATTTTAGTCTCAAAATATCACATTTTTTATCCATATTTTTTTTCTTTTTCTAATACCTAGAACTATATAGTATTAATGGGTATTCACATATATTTTAAATTTTTATATTTTAATTCTAGGATTTACATACATGAATCCGCATTCTTTTTTATGGGTTTAAAATGAAAAAATCATTTTGTTTTAATGACTTTTTAAAATTCCATGATTTTGAAAGGATAACCATCTCTTTTAGTATCCAAAAGTAATTAATGAGTAATTTTATTATGATCTAAATGGATAATATTAATTATGAAAGATAAATAGTTCACTCTAAGAGTGATCAAGTGCATTAGGTAATGAATTTAATCCTTAGAGATGACAGGTTTTACTAAACCTTGGTGAGTAACGTTGGTAATTTTTAAGAAACAATGGGAATAGACCTTGGTAATATGCTTAGGAATGTCCAAATTTGATGTTGTAGCCACATTTAAATTTTATTATTCATGTTGTTTATTTTATTTTATACCCCATTTTCATATGATCATTCTAGGTTAAATGCCTATTGCTCACATTTTAACTGTTTCTTTTTCCTTTATTCAGCTTTATGCTTAGCCATTTCTTTGATGTATTTCCCAAGGTTATGAGATGTAGTAATTGTACATAGGATGAACCTATGATGAATCCCTTCATGTGTAATGGAATAATTTTTATTATGGTTTCATGTAATTTGTACCTAATTTCCATGAAATCAAACCTAACATATCTTCTAAATTCAATAAAGATACCCGGTTTTGTAAAATGTAATGAAACTTTTATATAATAAAACACAGGATTCCAAAAATATTCATAATAAATCATAAACTAAATAAAATTATATCATTTTAGATTGATAATTATTTTTAATGAAAACATGTAATATAACATTTATTTGAAAATGAAATTTTAAAACATATGACATTTTAAAAATCATTTTTTTAGAAGCCAATCTGAAAACATATATATAAATCTTGAAACATCATTTAAAACATTTATTGTGTAAAATCTCATTTCCCCAAGAAAAACTATTTTTTGAATATAAAATTTTTCATAACCTTTTCCTTTGAAAATAACCTTGAAAATATAAAAAGGAATCTTCGAAAACCATTTAAACACTTTTTAAAATATAAAACATTTTTTAAAACCATTTTCCATGAAAAAAATTAAAAAAACTAATATATAAAATATTATTATAACATTATAATTTAAAAATATACTTGAAAACATTCAAATTATGTTTCATGGAAATGAAAATGAGTAAATCTGTATATGAAGAACATTAATTTTTCACATTAAAATGTTTAGAAAAGTTCCTTGATTAGAAAATTGAAAAGAGATTCATTTTAAATAATTTATTATTAAAAATTCTAAACATGGGTAAAATTTTCTGTTACACATCTTAGTAAAAAAATGAAAACATTTTTATAAAATACTATTTTTTAATAAATCAAATTATCAACTTAAGAGATTATTAATGCCAAATTATATTAAAATCAATTTTTTAATTATATCAAGTACAAAAGTGGTAGAAAATGGTTTCAATACATGGAGTTATCATGTATGACTAGAGGATAATAAACATTCCAAATATTTATAGTGATATGGATCATAATATTTCATCAATCGATGTATAATCATAATCAATATCCATAAACAATGAGATTGTAGAAATAAACCTTTACCACATAAGAAACAATGAACAATAATACTATGGAAACATTACATGAAGAACAAAATGTAATTATAAAAAAGATATTAATGATATTACATGTTAAATTGAACTATATAAACCTCATTGAAAAATATAGGTGTGTAACATTTCATGTGTTTCAAAGAAGTGGAATTGAGACAAAATTACTTTACTAATTTGGTAATGTTTTAGACCATGAATGTCATGAAATAATAATCATAAAAGGGAAATGTAAATACTTATAAACTTATGTAAAAGCCCAAAAATATCATACCTCGTAAAGATAATATATTTACTAAACAAAATATAATTAAAAAAACAAAAACTGTTTTTATTATAATTTTCTTTGAAATTAATAACTGAAATTAAATATTTTAGTTAATTTATTTAAAATCTTTATATCGATTTGAATTTGAATGTTGATATTTTCAATCAAGAAGTTATATAATACAATAATTTAAATTAATTAACAATTATAAATAATGAATTATGTTACGAATATATTATCACTATAAATATTCACCTTTTAATATATGATAATATTTATGTAATCTGACATTTACATAATTATTTTATTATAAAATTGACATGGTTTTATATTAAAAAATATGACATATATATATATTTATTTATAATTGTTATTATAAGTTTTAAATTATAAATTTTTATTAGATTAATTTTTTATAAAATTACTAACATTTCAAATTTTTTAATGAAATTATAATCATATAATACAACTGTTTTAGTAGAACGTTAAAATTGTAGATATATGATTGATATTTTTTTAACATTAATTTAATTTTCTTAATAAAGAGATTAATGTAATTAAAATTGAACACTCAAAATAAAATGAATAATAATTACTCAAAGTTATACATGTCAAATTCTATTAATTAACATTATTGGGTTATTTTAATAAAATATTTACAATTTTTAACAACATTTAACACATGTTGATAAATTTATGTTTATAATTAAACTAAATTAAATTATAATGATTATTTTAATACATAAGTATAATTATTTTAAAACATATAACAAATAAAAGAAATTATTTAAAAATCATTGTCTTATTTTATTTAGAATTATAAATAATGTCATTTGAAATTATTGAAATTATTAATTTTAAAATTTCCAAATTATAAATATTTCTATACAGATATAGAAATAAAATTATTTTTATTTTATCATATCAATAATTTAATTTGATTGAAACTTTAAATATATAATAAGATATATATATATATATATGTGTGTGTGTGTGTGTGTGTGTTAAATGATAAATGAAATAATAAAAAAATAAAATACAAAAATGAGAAAAAAAAATTAAAACTGAATCATCTAAGTAGTTCCGATTGAGGGCTTCTATGAGCTCGAGAGTGAGGAAGAGAGTTTTTCACCTGCACAAGGAAGACGTTTACGATCAAGAGATGGTAATTATGCTTTGGATCGAAGCATAGTAGTCGAATTTAATGGAAAAGCATTTAAGGAACATGAATTGATTATGAACAGTGAGATCAAGTATGATCTGGATATGTTTTCGAGTCGGTTGAGTTTCATGGTGCTATTGAATGGGATTTTGGGGAAAAACTGTAAATTGATGATTTACCTTGAGTTTTCCTAAATCAAAAGTAGGTTTTATTTATTGAGTTTTTGTTTATCTAAATATCTTAGAAATCATGTTTTTAGTTATTGGTCTTTTTTTCTTTCTATAGACATCATCTCTTATCCCCGTTGGTGCTTGGTTGGGGAATTTTCTACAACTATATAATGGTTTAATTATATTCGTACTAATATTTAAAAAATTTCATTTTTTATGGTATAGTTTAGGATTAATGCATTATGAATAAATAATTAATGAATGTAATCTATATCCAGTATATTTTCGTCTTTTATTCGAACATCAATGTTTCTAATAGTATAAATTTTATTGATTTATGTTATACATGTTTTGTTTTTCAATAATTTCAGTTGAATCTATTATAATTTTTGTATTTTTCATCATCATTTATCAAAAAATATGTTAGTTGTCTACTTCGTTGATGGTTGGCAGTGATGACTGATTAAATCAATCCATTCTGTCCAATTTCTTCAAGATACCATCTAATATTTTTCATTTGGAAAATATTAGAGCATGAATAGATCATGAAAATTTGTCTAATAGTATATCTATATAGTCAATTAAGTCAATAAATAGGTGTCAATTTTGAAAAATATTCAAAACTCCTTCCAATCTATTATTTTTATGGAAAACCTTCTATTTGAGTATAGAAACATCATGTTGTAGTCAAGAGGATAGGGCACAACAACATATTAATATTATCCTTTCTATATGGTAGATAAAGTGTTTGAAGAAACCAGATGTAATGAATTTATAAGAAATAATTTTTTCCCTTTTTTAAAAAAAATATGATTTCTGTTTTCTAAAATTCATATATATATATATATATATATTCTATTTTATGATTATTAAGGGTGTCTCTTTTTCATGCTATTTATTATTTTGGTTGCGCGGTCAATAATTGTATTGAAATTAATTTTCCTTTTAATCAACATGTATTTGATGGATCATGTAAAATTAAATCATATATTTATTAAAGAGTTTTATTTTCAAACATTCGAAATGATTAATTTTATCAGAATGATTTGTGATCTATAATATGAAATTAGATTATAAATTTTATTTTAGATGTCAATTTTTTTTATTTTCAACCATTTATTTTTTTATATTAGTAAGGGGTTATTAATTTGAAATTTTTTATTTTATTTTCAAATTTATTTTGTAAGGTTCATTTTATTTAATTACTAATTTAATGTGAGGGATATATATATATCATTGTTTTTTATTTAAAATTTATTTCATGTAAGTTATTCTAAGGTATATTTCTACTTATCAATGTGTTATTTCAACATTAATTTATTATGTTTCTATGTGACATGTTTATATATATATATTATTGTATAATTTTGAAGTAAAAAACTATTTTAAATAAATTATTATTTACCAAGTGTTAATCTTAGTATAAATTTAAAAAATTAATAATTTCATAATTTTATCATGTGAATGTAATTTACTGTAACACCTCAAGCTTCCATGGTACGTTTCTCTTTGAATAATACAATAGCTTGGGTTGTATGCAATTTCGAGTTCTAACACACCAAGACCAATCAAAATAGTTGTTATAAATAATAATACCCACTTTTTGAAATTTTATTAATTTTAGTTTTCAAAATGGACTTCGTTTTTGGATTCGAAATATCAAAATTTACTTAGGGTGATTTTTTGGTATATTTCTGAAAACTATCAATTTTTGATGAATAGTGAATAGCACTATGTTATTATTTAAAAATGATTTTTTTAAATAATTTTTTATTTTATTTAAATTTATTTTAGGTAAAAATAAATACATAATACCTATATATGTTCAATGTTATTCATTGGAGACATTTTATAATAATATTATATATATTAAATTGTATTTAACTTTTTACGGTATTTTACCCACCTTCTATGCGCCTTTGCAAATTTGCATAAAACATAATTTTACCACATCTATGAATTGAATTTCAAAAATCTGAGAGACATGGTTGAAATAGGTAAGTAAAATTTGGTTCAATAAGATGAAAATAATTTTAGGGGAAGAGTAACTTTTGACTTTTATTTATCATGGTTAAAAGTAAATAGGGTACTTAAAGGTAAAAGAAGATATTATAATTACCATAACACATTCCAAATTCTTTTGTATAAGTGTATTTCGACCAAAATCAACCTTAGGAATAAAATATGATTCTTTTGGTCTACATGTATTACATTAGGACATTTATTATTATTTTATTTAAAGAAGAGTTAAAAGTTATAAAATCAATGTTTAATAAATAAAACATTTTTAACATAGTGTTATACATAAGATAAATTCAACAATAAAAATTCATTATAAAGATAAATATATTTCCTACATAATGTAATTTTATTTATAATTTTTATACATTATATAATTAAATTTATTAGTGACACAATGATGATGGGGTAATTATCTTATTATTGAATGATTAAAATAAATGATATTATGAATAGCCAAATAAATATAAATTGAGGCCTCAGATGAATTCCACTAATTTTCAGGTTAATATGACATGTTAGGGTTTGCCAAATAATTTTTTTCTAAGATATAATGTTTTTACTACTTTTGAAATAACAAAATACCAAATAGTGTGAAATTCGACATAATTGAGGTTTTAAGACAAATATTGTTTTATTAATTGATATAATGTTCATAAAAATATAAGGATTGACCAAAGAACATATATAAGATTGAATATATCAATAATTAACCACATGGGGTTTTCTTGGATTTTTATAGTATGTTTATTAACCATTTATTATAATAATACAAGAAAACATGGTAAAAGTTAAACTATTTAACTAAGAGTTAAATCTTAAAGATAAGGTTAATATTGTGACCTAAACCTATCTAAAACTTATTTGTTGAGATTTGTTCAACCCATACCCACCTTATCCTCGAAATAAATCCTTTTGGAGCCATTATAAACCAAATGTGATTGTATAATAAAAACATATTTCAAGGTTTTCATAAAGTGACCCTCACCTCTCATATAAAAGTGTAGTTCCCCTTCTCTCAAAATCACAACTCCAAAACCTTTTCTTCTTGGCCAACCCCTGCAAAAATTTCCCCCCAACTACCCTCACTTCTACTTAGTGGCCTTAATTTGATCATAAATACAACCTAAAAATATAAGGACTCGACCTTAAACATTACATAATCTTGAGTTATGTCAAGAATTCACATTGAGAATCTTTTCAGGTTTAGAGTTTTATAGAATTAGGCCATAACTTTTACATTAAATCTCAAAAACAAGAAAGTAGACACTTCTACTCTATCCAATGTTTCAAAAAAATAAAACTCCTTAAATAAAACAAGAGTTATTTTCTTGATATAAATCTTCTTGAATGCTTCGTTTCTGTTACCCTTCCATATACCCTATGAAAAACATTTCAAAAACATGGGATGAGCATACAAATCTCAGTAAGGGTTATAAAATAAGGAAATAAAACATTATCCCATTAATAAATACAAATCAAAGAAACCATACTTTTCAATCATAACATACCTCATGAAATCATAAGATTTGTGACTAACACATAGAAATAATAAATCCTAAAGGTAACTTACAGAATCTATATCAAACATACATTGATGCTATCACAGCTACATAGGGATATACACTTGGAATTCCCATCACAGTATATTCCCTAAATCTCTTAGGAGAAACATCACATTTTCCTCTGTTATGTCACCCAATGCATTGGAGAGCTATCTCAGGCTCACCTGCCCTAGGTTTACACAGAACCACCTGTATACGTAAATAATTCCCTATATCTATTACATAGTCAGAACATGTAAAACAATCATAAAGGAATATTACATTTCCACATTGTAATCACAATATAACATTTCAAGATATTGACATAATCAATGCTTTATCCATCTATTTTCAAAACCAATTAAAACATTTAAAAAAGATATTTTTGAATCAAAGTGTCCCATACCACTTTGAAGACTTTAAAGGAATTAACATATTAAACCATTAACATACATATAAATAAATCCTTAAAAGCATTTTCAAAACATGGACATTAATGACACATATTTATAAGAATTACTCATTAAAACATTTAAGATGATATTTTAGTTAATTTTTTTAATAAAATGAGAGATCCTTGAATACAAATAATTGACGAATAAAATTTAATTAGAAATATATAATTTCATGAGAATAAAGGGATTCATGATATAATATGACAAAGGATAGTATATACACCATATAAGAGTGAATTAGTGTATAACAACAGTAAAGTCTAAATGGAATGTAAATTTAGACAAAATCACTTATAAAGACAGCATCCTCAGATTAAGGATAAATCAATGACGTAATTGTGTGTGAAAAATAATAATACACCCAATATAAGTGGATATTAAGTGTAAAAAAATCAGCGGTTATTTACACATATTCATAGCATGACATAATGAATAAGTATAAGTTTAACTCAAAGAATTGAAATTCGGTATAAAAGATCGCTTTTAGAAATTCAACAGCCTACCATCGTCTCATTAAAATTCAAGAAATTGAGTTGATGAGAGGAAAAGGGTATCTCATCACTTGGACATAAAATTAACAGAAATAAAGATATATAAGAACATATCCCAACATAGGAAGATTCAAATATAAAGTCATTACAAAAAAAGAATTCTTTTAAAAGAATATGGTGAAAAGTTCGCTTACCAATTGGGTAACTTATGAAACATACACCCCATGAAAGAAGGATCATAAAATGAATATATAATTACCCATAAATTAAATTATATTCCAAAAGTAATACAATCATGTATAGTAAATTTTCCACACAAAAGGAAATAGGGTCAGATATAGCATGAATCCAACGGGAATAAAAATGAGATGAAACCCCCTTACCACGTGTAATTCAATCGAGTCATACGACCAAAAGTTAATAACAAACAAATTAATCTAATAATACCATGAATATAATTATAATAATTATAGTATATATAAAATTGATGTAAACAATACAACACATTCAAAAAGTAAGTGGCAAAAAATGGAAATCTCACGGAATTAAAAGTGAGAGAAGAAATCTCTTACCTCATGTCGGACATGACTTGTATGTTCCATTTTCATCCTGAATAATAAAATTAAGTAAATTTATACTTACATAAGAAATTTTTTAATGTTAATTATTCCATTTATATAACTTGTTACCTTTATATAAAAATTAGTTAATTATTTGAGTTCATATCGGACATTTGGTCGATGTTCGCAACATTATTCAAAAATGAACTTCTTATAACTACAAATTGACCATGTGGTCAAAATTCCATTAACTACCAAATTATATTAATGATATAGATATCATATATATCATATATTTTCATTTTATATGTATTTATAATATTCCATATCATTTGTAGTTAAGAAATTAAACGCACCATGCATGGAGACGGTAAGCTGTATGTACGCATGAACACTACTTTCATTTCTATTTTATATTTAATGGGATGAAAACATAATAATAAATAGGTATATTATAATTATATTATATAATAATATGATATATATATTACATAATTTCATTAACACCATATTTTATACATTCTATGTAAGTCATAAAAGAATCCTATCACCTTGAGGGGGCGGTTGTCTACACTTCCTCAAGTGAAGTTATCGTGTTCACACATATTGGAAATAATAAAGGTATGTTTGTAAATAAAAATTACATAATAATAGGGAAAACATAAACATAATATATATAATATGTAACTACATTTCCATCTTAATGGACACCATGAGAGGCGGTATGAGATAATTGGACAATCATTTCTTCGCGAGGAGTTAGTTTTCAATGCACAGAAATTGTATGTTCTTCAACCATTAAATGGAGGTGTGTGTATGTATAGTTATAATCATTTTCATAAAAAAATAGTATATTTAGGATACTAGTGATGTTATAAAAGAAATTAATAAAATGAGTTTAGGGGTTGGATAAGTAAAATAAAAGGAAATATGTGAAGAGAAATTGTTTCCTTTAACTTGGGTAACCCACTTTGGTTTGAACCAAAAAGACATCATGATGTGCCATCTTCCTAAGTTCAGGCTTCTATGAGTAGGATATGGATCTTGAGAGATTAGTTTTGTAGGGTTTGGACGAGCCAAGGGGCTTGAGAGGTGTGAGTAATGGGTTAGAGGTGGTGTCATTTTATAAGGGAGAGGAAAGGCTCTTTAGGAATGTTTGAAAATGTTATTTTATTATAAACATATATTTGGATTAAAAAGGTACAAAAATCATTAAAGTCAAATATAAGAGGGCTAATGTTTGAAATGAAATCATCAAATAATAATTGGACATGTTTTGTATATTGTTTAAATATTAATAATCTTATTTATTTAAATAATTTATTAATGTGGTAAATACTGTATCATTATTGTGTCAAAAATAATTAAATTTATTTGACGTATAAAAATTATTAAAAAATACCATATTGTAGAAAATATTTTTATATTTACAATTAATATTTATAATCAAAACAATTACTTACATAACTACATGTAAATATTGATATTCTAAAAGATATTTGTTAATGTCATTTTTGTCTTTACTTTAAGTTAATTAAAATAAAGTATCATTATCACTCTTAAGTGGATCTATGGGGTCTCAAAATAGACCCAAGGATGCCCATGGTTGTTCATGACTCATCCAATAAGGTTAGTAAAATTGTTAGGGTAATTTTGTATTATTATAATATTTTTTATCTTAAATTACCCTATTTACCTTTAACCGCGGAAATAAAAATCTAATGTTACTATTCACTAAAAAAATTCATCTTATTGAACCACAATCTACTACCTAATAGAAACCATGTATGTTTTATTTTCAAAATTTATTTCAAAGAAGTGGTAAAACTTCATTTAAATGAATAAA
This sequence comes from Viscum album, assembly GCA_963277665.1. NCBI lineage: Eukaryota > Viridiplantae > Streptophyta > Magnoliopsida > Santalales > Viscaceae > Viscum > Viscum album. The sequence goes on from OY728160.1 coordinate 85,034,032, forward strand.
TAAGTTTTTTAACTACAACTAAGTGGATTCACTATTCATAAAAAATTGAACATTTTCAGAAAAATACCAAAAATTCTGCCAAAGGTATATTTGATATTCCAAATTCAAAAAATATATATATTTTATCAAATTAAAAAAAATAGAAGTTGCATTAATAAATTTAAAAATAATTCTAGTTGTCAAAACAACTATCTTTTTTTATGAAATAATAACTTTAAAAAGAATAAAACTTGTTTATGTACAATTTCAAGGTAAATTTATTTCCAATGACCAATATTGGATAAAATGGTATAAATATAATCTAATTAGACATTAAAACAAATTATAAAGATAATATAACCATATAAATAAATTATATTAAAAGGGAGTTTTGAATTATAATCCAATATTTTTAACTATTCATTAAAAATGTATTTTATTATAAAAATACCAAAAAATTACCCAAAGTAAATTTTGATGTCCCGAATCTAAAGAAGAATTTTATTTTCTTAAATAGAAAATATAAAAGTTTTCAAATCTATATTTAAAGAGGGTTCACCATTAAAAGGTGGTCAATCGACATTTTAAAGAATATTAGAGTATTTATGCTTAAAATTAGATTCTTTCTTATTTTAAGGCTCTAGAATTTATTTTATAAATGTAAAAAACATTTAAAAAACATGTATAATAATATTGTAGTTAGTTATTTTCATTTCCGTCATTACAACAGCAAGATGTTAACTATTATATAAAATAATAATATTATATTATTATTTTTTTAGTATGACTCAGCATTGTGTGAAACGTAAGATTTCAAAGAAACACATTGTTTTGTACCACGTATTCCATCAAATAATAGAATCCCCTTTAAATAAAAATTAATATTTAATTAAGAAATATTAATAAATATGAAAATTTCTTACTAATTATTTACCTATGATGTTACATCCTTCCTCCTTTTGGAAATTACGTCCTCGAAATTTTAAAACTGTTCTTGGAAACTTAATTGATAGTCCCACATTAGAAAAGGAGTCAACAAATATATAACTTTAAAAGAAATAAAAATAAGTACAAAGGTCACATGAGATAATCCCATACTTGGATTCCATGTAGGAAAACATGTATATTGAAGAGAAAAAAAACCATCAAGTTTAGATGGAGTGTGATAGAAAACATGGTTAAGAGCAAGTTAGCCACATAAAAATCACAATCTTATGATAGGTTAAATGGTCATTGATTACGCAGTAAGAAAAGTAAACAGACAACATTTTTTTAAGTTTATTTTCATTAATCTTAAGAATTGTTTTTCTACATAGAAAAAGAACATAAGGGTATATACTTATGTTTCTAGTATAGTTTTTTCCTTTAATTAGATTTTACCAAAAACTCATATTCTCTCTAAATGATGAGTATTCAAGATGACTTGGTCACACCTAAAGCACTAGAATAAAATTCTAGAGAATCACATGATCCACAAAAGATGAAGCATATATTTTTCATGTCATTAGACATTAACAAAATCCAAAAAGGTTTGTATGAGATTATATAATCCCCATAAGGATAATCCATTATAAAAAGAAATACTATTCATAATCTCCAAAATTCAACAAAAAGCACCCTAAGTTCAACAAAGACCGTTCAATAAACTAAATTCCTTAAAGTTATACAATATAATCCAAACTAATATTGAAAACCAAAACATAGAATAATTTAATCCCATAGTCTTCCATAGTAATTCTTAAAATTCATATCCAAATATATTCGACTAGTTTTAATGTCTAATACTGAAGTGTAATTAACCTTATCGCATATTCTCTATGACAGGTTATTCATTTCCATAAATAACCAAAATAGATATATTTCTAAAATAAAACATAGATTCCTCCAAATATATTATTTCAACCATTACTCTAAAAATTAAATCCCATAGTATTCTATTTTCCTTAGGTATATAATATTCCCCAAAAGAGAGAACTTCTTCCAAAATAACCTTTTTCACTAAATCACCATGTCATTTCTATAATAAGGATATCCATTTGATAAAACATAAGATTAAATTTTTCTTGATCTATAAGATATTTTAACTAAAAATAATAATTAGTCATACTAACCAGGGACTTCACGTAGGAAAGTGGTAGGTAATGCGCCTGTGTGGCCCTTCAGTTGGGAGTTTCATTCCCGCAGCCATTCCAGACGCGATTGGTTGTCACCCTTCCTTCAGGATGACCTTTTTCTAAAACCATATAATTTTATAACATTCCCAAAAATAAAATTAATTCCTCAAAAATAACTGTAACATATTTTAACACCAAGAGTTCTCATTTCATCTCCTATTTCATTCGGTATCTTATTAAGAAAAACAGTATAGTTTCTTTCACATCTATTATAACACTGGTTCATACTAGATCCAACCATTTACTAAAAACAAAAAGGTTAGTGTGAGTTTATCCATAATATTATAATATATTATCTTATGAGTATGGTAAACACTAAGATATACTTATTCATGTTATCTTAAACTCATTCGATTTATCTTAAATAACCATGACTCTTTATTATATGATAAAAATTATGGTTATGCCTCTTATGATTAAATAACACCCCATTCTATAAATTTATCTAAACTGACCTCTGATTCCAACTATAAGGACTCGACCTTAAACCTTAAATAATCTTTATTTAAGTCAAGAATTCACATTGAGGATCTTTTTAGGTTTAAATTTTTAGAGAATTAATCCATTACTTTTACATTACATCTCAAAAATTACAAAGTCAACACTTATACTCTATCCAATGTTTCACAAAAATAAAACTCTTTAAATAAAACAAGAGTTCTTTTCCCAATATAAATCATCTTGAATAATTCTTTTATCTTAACCTTTATTATACCGTGTGAAAAACACTTCCAAAAAATGGGATGAGCATAAAAAGCTCAGTAAGGGTTATAAAATAAGGAAATAAAACATTATCCCATTAACAAATAGAAATCAAAGAAACCATACTTTTCAATCATAACATACTTCATGAAATCATAAGATTTATGAATAACACACAGAAATCAAAAATCATAAAGGTAACTTATGGAATACATGTCAAACATACATTGTAGCTATCTCCACTATGTAGGGAGTTACACTTGGAATACCCATCATAGTATATTCCTTAATTCTTTTAGGAGAAACATCTTGTTTACCTTTTTCATGTTACCCAATGCATTGGAGAGATATTTCGGGTTCCCCCACACTAGGTTTACCACTGATCCACCCATATACGTAAATAATGACGAATATCCATTACATATTCAGAACATATAAAATTATCATAATGGAAGATAGAATTTCCAAATTTTAATCATGTCAATATCATTTCATGATATTGACATAATCAATGCTTTATCAAATCATTTTCAAAACCATTTAAAACATTTAATAAAGAGATTTTTGAATCAAAGTGTCTCATACCACTTTGAAGCTTTTAAAGGAATTAACATTTTAAACTATTAATATCCATATAAATAAATCTATAAAACAATTTTAAAAACATGGACATTAATGAGAAATATTTATAAGAATAAATCAATAAAACATTTAAAATGATATTTTAGTTAATGAGTTTTTAATAAAATGAGAGACGCTTGAATTTAAATAATTGAGGAATAACATTTAATCTGAAATTTATAATATCATGAGAATAAATGGATTCATGATATAGTATTCTGAAAGATAGTATATACACCATATAAGAGGTAATTGGTTCATAAAAACATTAAAGTCTCAATGGAATGTAAATTGAGACATAATCCATTATAAGGATTGCATCCTTTGATTAAGGATAAATCAATGAAATAATTATGTGTGAAAAATAATAATAAAACCAATATAAGTAGATATTAAGTTTAAATAAATCATATTTTATTCACACATATTCATAGTATTACATAATGAATAAGTTGAAGTTTAACCCAAAGAACTGAAATTGGGAAAACATGTTCCCTTACTGAAATTTGGAAGCCTAAAAATGTCACATTAAAATTTAGAAAATGAGTTGATGAGAGAGAAAAAGTGTATCTCATCACTTTGACATAAAATTTATAGGAATAAGGATATATAAGAACATATCCCAAAATAGGAAGATGTAAATTTAAAGACATAACAAAAATGAAATCTTTTAAAAAGAATAGCGTGAAAGGTTCCCTTACCAATTTTGTAACTTATGATACATACACCCTATAAAAGAAGGATCATAAAATGAAAATGTAAATACCCATAAATTAATGTATATTTCACCAAGAGTACAATCATGTAATGTACACATTCCAAACAAAAGGAAATAGTGGCAAATATATCATGAATCTCACAGGAATAAAAAGTGAGATGAAAACCCCTTACCACATTGTAATTCAATCGAGTCGTGTGACCAAAAGTTAGAAAGCATCAAATTAATCACATAAAAACATGAATATAAAGAATATTATGATAGTATATATCAAATGGAAGAACAAAATACACCACATGCAATAAATAAGTGGCAAACAATAGAGAGATGGAACTTATGAGGTTATGGGATGTGTGGTTCGGCATCCTTCGGTGCTCCAAACGTGTCCTGAGAATATTTTATCATGCGAATCTTGTTACTTGTTCAAAAAAACTGATTTCTGGGGTCGTTGATGTTTCTTTCTGAGTGGTGCTGGAATTTTGCAATGATGGTGACAACCAAGGTGAGTCGATTTGGTGAGGTTCTGGTTTTGGTCTTCGGTTCTATTCGATTGCCCCTACCATTTTGATGGTCATCAGATTTATACAACTAAAAAGATTTTTCCAGTGGTAGCTGATTTCCAGTTATTTGATGATAATGATGTGTTGATTTCGATTCAGTGGGAATGGCTCGAGGTGGATCGTGGCTTGAGGTAATGACGATGTGTCCTGTTTCTTGAATTTTATTTTTGAATTTTATTTTTGATTTTTTGGGTGAATTTTGAATCCTTCAAGATGTTTATGTTTGTGGTTTTTGAAATGTGGTATCTAGGACTGTGATGTTACCATTGATCCATAAATTGGTTTATTTATAAAATAAAAAAAAACAGATTTGCGGGGATATAAAAAACCCCTTACCTCATGTCCAACTTGAATCGTATGATCCATGTTCTTACTGAATAATAATCATAAGTTAATTTAAACATCCTTGGGAAAATTTTAAACGTTTATTTTTCCTTTTATACCACTTACTACTTTTCTATAACAATTAGTTAATTATTTGAGTTCATATCAGACATTTGGTTGATGTTCGGAACTTTAGTCGAAAATGAACTTGTTATAATTACAAATTGTACATGTGTCAAAATTCCATTTTCACCAGAATGTTATTCATGATTTATATATCTAATATATATCATATATATCATGTTTATATGTATTTATAATATTCCATATCATTTGGAGTTAAGAAATGAAACGCACTGTTAATGGAGATGGTAAGCCGTAAGTACTCATGAACTCTACTTTCATTTCTATTTTATATTTAATGGGATGAAAATATAATAATACATAGGTATATTATAATTCTATTATTATATAATATGATATATATATTTTTTAATTTCATTAACTCCATCTTTTAGACATTCCATGTATGTCATGAATGAATCATATCACCGTGAGGGGGTGGTAGTCCCCATATCCTCAAATGAAATTATCGTGTTTACACATATTGGAAAGAATAAAGGTATGTTTGTAAATAAAAATTACTGAAATATAGAGAAAACATAGAAATAATATATATCATATATATGTAAAGTTTCATATTAATGGCCACCATGAGAGGCGGTAGGAGATCATTGAACAATCATCGCTTGGTGAGGCATTATTTTTCCATGCACAGAAACAGTTTGTTCTTCACAAATTAGATGGAGTTTTGTGTAAGTGTAGTTCAAATCCTTATCAAAACAAAATCCTAGTATATTGAGGATATTGTTTTTGTTATAAAATAAAAGAATAAAATGATTTTAGGGGTTAGAGAAGTAAAATAAAAGAAAAAAAGTTAAGTGAAATTATAACGATTAATTTGGATAGCCCACATTGGTTTGAACCAAAATGAATTCTTAAAGTTCCTTATGCCTAACGTAAGGCTTATAGAAGGAGGAGAGGGATCTTGAGAGATTATTTGGGTATGGTTTGGATGAACCAAGGTCCTTGAGAGGTGAGAGGAATGAGTTAGAGGTGGTGTCCTTTTATAAAGGAGAGGAGGGGCTGTTTAGGAATGTTTGAAAATATTATTTTATTATTAACTTATCTTCAGTTTAAAAAGGTCCCAATACTCAATAAATCCAAATATAAGATGACTCATGTTTGAAATAAATTCATACAATAATAATAGGATAGGTATCAGATATTTTTTAATATTAATAATCTTATTTATTTAAATCATTTATTAATGTGGTAAATACTGCATCATTAATGTGTTATAAATAATTTAATATTTTTTATATCTAAAATTTATAAAAAACTACAATATTATAGAAGGTATTATTATATTTCCAATTAATGTTTATAGTTGGATATATTACATATATAACCCCATGTAAGAATTGATATACTAAAAGATATTTGTTAATGTCATATTTGTCTTATGTTTATGTTAATTAAATTAAAGTGTCATTACAACTCTTGAGTGGCTCCATTGGGTGCCAAAATCGACCCAAGGATTCCCATGGTTGGACATGACTCATCAAATAAGTTTAGTACAAGTGTTAAGGTAATTTTTTATTATTATAATATTCTTTTTACATTAAATTACCCTATTTAACTTTAACCGCGGTAAATAAAAGTCAAAAGTTACTATTCACCATAAATTATTTTAATCTTATTGAACAACATTTTTCATGGTAATAACAAACTTTTATGTCGAGTTTTTGAAAAATAAATTCACAGAAGTTGTAAAATTTCATTTAAATGAAAAAGTATGTTTATTTACTACTACTAAGTGGTTTCACTAATCATCAGAAGTTGAAGTTTTTCAGAAAAATACCAAAAAACAAGCCTAATCTATTTTTAATATTTTTAATTAAAAAATAATGTCTATTTGACCAAATTAAAAACAAATATGTTGCATTAATTAATTTAAAATCAATTCTTATTGTTAAAACAAACAATGTGTTTTTAAGAAACAATAACTATCAAAAGATTGACACTTGTTTAGGTACAATTTCACAGTGAAATTAATTCCAATGAACAACATTGGATAAAATAGTAAAAATATAATATAATTACACTTTAAACCAATTATAAAGATAATCTAAATATATAAATAAATAATATTCAAAGGTAGTTTTGAAGTATAATAAATTATTTTTCAATATTCATTAAAAATGAATTTTATGTGAAAAATACCAAAAAATTAACCAAAGTAAATTTTATTGTCCGGAATCTAAAGAAGAATTTTATGTTGTCAAATATAACATATAAAAGTGACCAATACTTTATTTTAATAGAGTTCACCATTAAAAGGTGGTAAATTGACCTTTTAAAGAATATTAGAGTATTTATGCTTAAAATTAGATTATTTCATATTTTAAGGCTCTAAAATTTATTGGATAAATGTAAAAACATTTAAAAAAACCTGTATAATCATATTATAGTTAGTTATGTTCATTCCTGCCATTACTATGGCTAGACGTTAACTACTATATAAAATAATATTATTATATTATTATTTTTAAGTACGACTCAGCATTGTGTGCAACGTAAGATTTCAAAGAAACCCATTGTTGCGTATTGGGTATTCCATCAAATCATAACATTCCCTTTAAAGTAAAATTAAAATTTAATTCAAAAATATTAACAAATATGAAATTTTCTTACTTATTATTTACTTGGGATGTTACAAAAAAAATCCCTTTTGATTAACTGAAAAGGAAACACCTGAAGAAGTGGTTATAATTTCACAACCTCTTTCAATGTTCTTTTCTTCTAACACTACCTCTTTCTTTGTTGTTTCTATACCAAAATAATAACTGCAGTACCTTATATATACTATAATGTTATTATAAATATGTTACAACCGTATTCATTATCATATCCATCCTATGAATGACATCTCATGATACGTACGTACGTACGGCTTACCATCAACACAACGTAATGTAGTTTGTTATTCTAAAACTTAATTATTTGGATGGGTAAAATTATTAGTATAACTGGTTAATATAATAAATATAAATTTTCATATATTTTGTATATATATGATAAACCATCAAATTACATTGGATTTCACCAACAATAGGATTATATTGTAGCTCATGCATACGAATGGATTACCATCTCCACGAACACGATGAAATTCATTCACCATAATAACCATTCAATACTAATTATCATTTTATGAATAAAAATAATATTTAAGAAAAAAATATCAATCTGGATATGAATCAAGTACATCCTATCTATAAAAAATATGGCTTACATAACTAAGAATATAGAGGAAAACGAAATAGTTAACACCCAAAACGATGATACTACTGAAATATTATTTACAGAGCAATATTAGAAGACCATATATGATATATTATTTATATATGTGGTTCTTGTATAATTTAATATCAATTATTTAACTATTATAAAAGAGGTTAACGTACCCTTTTTCAAGGAAAATTACAAGGTAAGGGTTAATTCTACAATCTCTTCATTATCTGAGGTTGTTTATACATGAATATTTATTAGGACCTCTAAATCATCCACATTCCTGTTTCTTAAAAATGTATTTAAAATTTTATTACAATTTACTATACTATGGGTTAAAGTCATTTATACACTTGTTTGAATTTTTATAAAATTATTTTAAAGGATTCTTTCTGTTATTTTCAAAACAAGGTACTTTGTGACCATTTTTATAAATTATGGTAAGAATGTTTTTTATCTTATATGGAAGTTGTGGCAATTTTCGGTCATTATTTCACCATTGATGATTCCCTTAAATTATTATAAGAATATTGTCAAAATAAATTTTTTCTTTTATAACTACATGACTTTAAAATGATTTCAAAATATAAAGAGATATTTTTCTCAAATACTTTTGATTTCATCTATGTCAAAATCCTTTGATGGATTTTACACTAGTTTCAAGCTGGTTTATTAGGATAAAATCATCCATATTGAATTGATGGTTTTGTGATAAATTTTATTGTGGATGTATTATTTTTATACCATTCATGTTTTATAGTTAAATTGTTGACATTTAATATGCTAGTTTTAATACAAATGTTTATGTTATGTTTCAACCTATTTATTTGAGAATTCATTGTACTTAATATGTGATGGGTGGAGCCCGCTATAGCTCCTCGATGCATCAGTAGGTCTAATGAGACATACTAGTGTCTTCTCATAAGGCCTTGACAAAATATTATTTGTAGTCTTAGAACGAGGCCTTGAATAAGTGGTTATGATATCCTTCATTATGCATTCCATCATTATGAAATTGGCTATAGATATTAAATATGATTATTCAAATAGTAGAATATCCATTTGAATAATTAAATTGAATTATTTTATTTAATTTTCCATATTATGCTTATATTTAAGTTTAAAAGTCTTTTTCTAGTCTTATAAATTTCTATAAATGTTTATTTGTATTTATGAAAGTTTCCACTATATTTTTATGCTTACGAAGCATCTAATCTCACCCCTTTCTTATGATTGATTTTCCATAGGATGTGAAAAAGTATATTATGAAGGACTTGTAGGGATAATCTAAAGGATATGAATGTGTTCAAAGGAGACATAACATTATTGTTTTTCATTTCAATAATATATTGTAAAACTTATGTTCATATCTAGTACTTAAAATTCTACTAAATGGATCGGTCATTCGGGATTTGATCCCTTATGATCATGCCAATGTTTCGTAATAGTGGACCGACTCTAGGTAGCTAGGGTCGAGGTGTTACAATTGGTATGAGATTATTTTTAGTACAATTCTTGGAAACTAGATTTAGAAAAACACTAATTAGGGAACATTATCCTAGGATGTAGTTTGAGGATTACTATAGATGAACTTCCATGAATTTTGGAAATGTATAGGTTTTGTGAGTTTTCCAATAAATACATCTCTTTCTAGATACAAGTTGTTAGAGGCGACATGGGAACATATGTATCTTGGATTCAAAACTATGAAAAGGAGTTTCAGGCTTGACCTGGGATATCCTGGTACCAGAAGATGGGTATTACTACACTCTTGGTTACGACACTCTTGTAGGATATGCTTAAAATTAATCACATGTTCTTTACAAACCTTTATAAAGAATTTATAATTTTATACCTCCCCAAAGAAAACATTTTTATTATTATGGATTATATCCCTAAACTATCCAAATTATGATATGTGTTTTACAGGTGTGGTATTATGTATTTCAATTCAAAAACTAATTTACTACATGCCATTGTTTAGAAATGGAGCCTATTCGATGGAATGGAAACTGTATCAACACACATAATCCATGTAGGGATTTCTATCCTACTCAAGATAATTATAGTGGAGCTAGTGATGCAACTAGTACTGATCAGCTTATCACCATACTGGGAAAACACACCCATGTTATGAAAACTAACCTTACCCATACGGAGCACCCTGATCCTCAATGTCGAGGGTCAATGTAAGACCGCTTCATGAACAAACAACCGCCAACTTTCAATGGGACTAAGAAACCATTTTTAGCTAAGTAATGGATATGTTACATAGAAAAAATATACCATGCTTTGGGGAGTTGTGAAAGGGAAAAAGATGTCATGGTAGTTTGTTGCCTCATAGGATATGAATATCAGTGGTGGTAATTAATTCGAAACACAATGGAGAATGAAGAAGTATATAATTAAGGATTGAGGGTGTTTAAAGATATTTTCATATAAAAATACTTTCTCTAGACCATCGAGCAGATATTGAATGAGATTGTCAAATTTTCAGCCAAAGGAGGATGAGAATGCTAAAAAGTGTGAGGGTAACTTTACAAGTCTAGAAAGGCATGCAACATATTATATACATAACCCAAAGAGTAAGATTGATCGACTCTTTAATGGGTTAAAACCATTTCTCCATCGAGCAGTAGTCTCAAAATCCTTCTTATCGTATAAAGATATATTCTCATGTTCTATCAAGATAGAAATTGTATTCTCAATGTCTTACAACTTTAATATAACGGAAGAGAAGAAGAGATCTACTGAACACACTAGAAATGGAAATACGGGGATGAAGAGAAAAATTGAATTTATATCCTATAGTAAATGTTGTAAGAAACACCCTGGTACTTTCCTGAAGGGAATGGGAGTCTATTACATGTGTGGTAAAAAATGGAACCAAGTTCATGATTGTAAGGGAAATAATGACGCTCTAAATATTGAATGATTCAATTGTATAGAAATGGTGCATTATGAAAATGAATGTCCTAAGCACCATGGAAACTTAACTCGGAAAAGGGAAAGGGAGCAAGGAAAATCTTATGCGATCACTACTACTGAGGTTGAAGATCTAAATGACATGGTGATAGGTAATTTAATGGTTTCCTCAAATTTAGCCAATGTGTTATTTGATTCTGTATCATTGAAGTATATCAAATATTCATAGGTTTCTAAGAAATTTTTATATTTCCAATTTGATTTAACAAGGATGTTGTCAATCAAAACTCTTAAGAGAAGTATCATTATATCAATGTTTTGTGAATCAGTCCCCATTAGGTTAGATAAATGTTCTCTATCTATTGATCTCATTGCCATACCGATGATTGAATTTTATATAATCCTTGGTATGGATTGTGTTTTAGACCATGATGGAAAAAAAATTTGCATGAAGAAGGATGTTACAATTTTTGATGATGATAAGGAGTAATTTATCATTAGAGTAGACACATCACTACCTGATTTCTCTCAATATCCACCCCAGTAGCTCTAATAAATTTAATTATTGGGTAGGAAGTGAATGAAATAATTGTGGGCGAGGAAATGAACGTTTAAATAGAGTATGTCACTATTGTAAAATAATAGGTTCATGTGTTTTTAGAGGACTTACGTGGACATCCTCTAGAATCTGAAATTGAGTTCTCCATTTATTTAATTCATATTTCATGGACCATATTAAAGTTCCATATAGATTGGCCACAGTGGAATTATTTGAACTAAATAAACAACTAGAGTAATAGAGTAATAAATTATTTATTTTCCCTAGTATTTCTCCATGGGGTGGCCTAATTCTTTTAGTTAAGAAAAAGGATAGATCTAGGAGGCTGTGCATTTACTACATGGAGATCAATACTATACAAATAAAGAACATGAAAACCCTACCTAAAATAGATGATTTATTTGATCAACTTGATGGAGCTCAATATTTTTCCAAGATTTACCTTTGATCTAGATATCATCAGTTTGGTGTAAAGAAGGAAGAAATTATGAAGAAAGAATTTAGTACCAGGTATGGGCATTACCAATTTACAATAATGCCTTCTGGACTGGCTAATGCACCCTCTATCTTCATGGATATAATGAATATAATTTTCATGGAATATATTGATGAATGTGTAGTGGTATTTATTGATGATATCATGGTATACTCCGAAATATAATAAGATCATGAAAATCAAATTTTGACAATTATAACGACTCCTAGAAAAAATGATTTATATGGAAAATTTTGAAAATGTGAATTCTGGCTTCAAGATATTTATTTTCTTCGGCATATTTTCTCTAAGGATATAATCTCTGTCAATCCTTCAAAGATCATGGAAACCTAATAATGGTCAGCACCGATGAGTATAACTCAGTTATGCAGTTTTATTAGTTTAGCAGGTTATTATCAGTGTTTCTTCCAGTATTTTGCCCAATTGGCCAACCCATTAACCAAGAATACACATAAAGGGGTCAAATTTTTTTAAAAAAAAGTTCGAATAATTTTTTGAATAATTGAAGAAAATAATATTCAATGCTCTTATCTTGACTCTACCATTGGGGACTGATGGGTTTTTTATTTATAGCGATGCTTCAAAGAAAAGACATGATTTTCTCCTTATGTAGAATGATGGAATTATTGCCTATGCATCACGGTTGGTAAAAATTCATGAACAAAACTATCCCACTCATTATCTTGAGTTAGAATCTAAAATATTTTATTTAATTATATTAAGAAACTATCTCTATGGTGAAAATCTATGAGATATATACCGATCATAAGAGTTTGAGGTATATTTTTCACATAATGAACTCAACATGAGAAAAGATGATGGCATTAAATACTCAAATATTATGATTTCACTATAAACCAACACCTGGGGAAGGTAAATAAGGTGGCATATGATTTGAGATAAATAGATCATGGAGATTTGACAAGATGGGAGCTAAAAGGGATCTTATGTTCATGAATCCGGTAAATATGGATATGAGAATAATAATACAAGGTGAACCATAAATACTTTTTCAAATTGTTGCCAAAATATCTTTACTAGTGTGGATAAAAAGTTATCAGACTGATGATGAGAGTTTCAAAAAAAAATTAATGCAGTGAAAGATGGGAGATTTATTGGGATCATAAATAAATATTGAATTTTAAAATTTGGGAAGAGACATTGTGTACCTGACATACATGCTCCAAAAAAAGAATTATTGGATGATTTTAATAGCTATAATTTCTCTATACGCCCTGGTAGAACTAATATGTACATAGATTTGAAGGAATATTTTTTGTGGGACAACATAAAGAGGGATATTTCTAATTATGTGTCAGGATGCATGGTTTATCCACAGTTGAAGGCTAGAAGACAACATCTTAGAGGGATCAAGAAACCTCTTCCCATACCTTAGTGTAAATGGGATGATATTATGATGGAATTTTTCATGGGGCTACCAAAGACTCCTTAATGGAATGATGCAATATGGGTAATTGTAAATCATCTTACCATGTCAGCACATTTTTTTCTATAAGAGAAGATTTACCACTTAATCATTCAAGAAGACTATATCTTAATGAGGTTGTAAGAGTTCATGGAGTACCCCTATCGATTGTTTCAGATTGTAATCCCCATTTTACATCATGATTCTAGAAAAGTCCTTAGAAGGTCGTAGATATTGAACATTGTTAGAGAACATCATACCACCCTCTAACTTATGGGTAATCAAAATGGACTATTCAAACCTTATAACACATGTTGAGATCTTTCTCACTTAACTTTCAAGGTATGTGGGATAATTATTTTACTACGGTAGAATTTTACTATAAAAATATCTTCCATTAAAGTTTTTAGATGGCACCATATGAAGCGTTATGTGGATAGAGATTTTCCACACCAACTTATTGGGATGATGTTGGTGAATGAAAACTCCTAGGCACAAAACGTATTGAGGAAACAATGGAAAAGGTGAATATTATCTAAACCCACATCAAAGCAGCTTAGAGTAGGCAAAAGAACTATGCCGATAACCAAAGGAAGGATTTGAAATTTCATATAAGATATCATGTTTTATGGAAGATATTTCCATGGAAAGGTGTTTTAAGATTTAGTAATAAGGGTAAATTAATCCCTAGGCACATCAGACCTTTCGAAATTCTAGTCTGAATTAGATTTGTAGTTTATCATTTGGAAAAGCTTCCAAGTCACTCCAACGATCATGATGTGTTCCACGTTTCACTGTTTAAAAAATACATGCCTCACCTAATCCAAGTACTCCCCTATGAATAAATAGAACTAGAACCCCACCTGTCTTATTAAGAAGTTCCTATCAGAATTGATGATACAAGAGAACATGTGTTGTGAAACTAGACGACTCATCTTGTGAATGTTCTATGGAGAAACCATAAGATGGAAGAGGAAAAGTGGGAACCTGAGGAACTTTTGAGGAAGAACCACCGGAATCATTTTACGAAGGAATATTATATAAATTTTGAGGATGAAATTATTTGAAGGAGGGAAGAATGGAACACCCAAAGCTTCCATGGTACACATCTTTCTGAATAATACAATAGCTTGTGTTGTATGAAACATTGAGTTATAACACACCAGAACCAATAAAACTATCCATTATAAATATTTATACACACTTTTTGAAATTTTATAAATTTTATTTTTCAAAATGGACTTCTTTTTTTGGATTCACAATATTAAAATTAGCTTAGTGTAAATTTTTGGAATGTTTCTGAAAACATTAATTTTTTTATGAATAATGAAAAACACTATGTTATTGTTCCAAAAAGTATTTTTATTTAAATAATTAATTATTTTATTTACATTTATTTTAGGGGAAAATAGATTCATAATACCTATATATATGTTCAATTTAATTCATTGGATCCATTTTATTATAATATTAGATATTTAAAATTTTATTGAACTTTTTACTGTCTATTAAAAACCTTCTAGGAGCATTTCCAAATTGGCATAAAACATAATTTTACCACTTTTTTGAATTTAATTTCAAAAATATGAGAGACACTTTTGAAATCAATAACTAAAATTTGGTTCAATAAGTAGAAAATAGTTCATTGTTAATAATAACTTTTGACATTTATTTACGATGGTAAAAAGTAAATAGGGTAATTAAAGGTAAAAAATATTATTATGATTACCCTAAATTATGTCTTAATTCTATTGGATAAGTGTTTTTCGGCTGTAAAATAACCTTAGGAATAAAATATTATTATTTTGGTCCACATGGATTATATTAGGAAATTTATTGTTATTTTATTTAAAGAAGTGTTAAAATCAAAGTTTAATAACTAATTTTTTTTGACATAGGGATAGAAATAAGATAAATTCAACTATAAATATTCATTGTAATGTAAAAAATATTTATCACCTAAGCATGTTTTATTTTAAACTATTTTACATTAAATAATTAAATTTATTTATGACACAATGATGATGTAGTAATTACCTTATTAATGAATGATTAAAATAATTGAATTTATAAATATAAAAATAAATGTAAATTGGGAGATCAGATGAACTAAATTAATTTAATAGGTTAATATTACATGATATGGTTGATTAAATAAATCTTGTTCGAAGTGATAAAGTTTTTATGACATTCACAAAAACAAAATACCAAATGGTGTCAAAATTGGTATAATTGAGTTTTTAAAACAAATAATATATTATTAATTGATATAATATTACTAAAAATATAAGGTTCATCCAAAGGAATTATATATGGTTATATATATCAATAATTAACCATTTTAAATTCTATTGTACTTTATAGTAATTTTATTAACCATTTATTATAATAATACTAGAATACGTGGTTAAAGTTAAACTATTTAACTCGGTGTTAAATCTAAATGATATGGTTAATATGGTGACCTAAACCGTTCTAAAAACAATTGGTTGATAGGATTTCGAACCATCCATGCCATATCCTTTAAATTAATCATTTTTGGAGCCATTATAAACCTAATATGATTATATAATAAAATAATACTTCATGCTTTTCTTAAAGTGATGCTCACCACTTTTTTAAAAGGGAACTACCCCTTCTTTCAAAATCACACCTCCAAAGTAATTTGGATCTGCCAAACCCTACTCCAATATCCTCCACAGTACCATAAATTATACCTAGATTCCTTAAATTGACCAAAAATCCAACCTAAAGAGCCCTTTTGACAAACTCAAAAGAAAACACCCAAATAAGAGGCAATAATTTCACCACCACATTCAAAGTTCCTTTCTTCTTCCACTTCGACTTTCTTTATTGTTTCCATAAAAAATAATAAATACAGTACCTTATACTTACTGGGAAGATATTATAAATATGTTACAACCATATTCAATATCATATCCATCCTATGAATGACACGTCACCATACGTGTGTACGTACGACTTACCGTCTCCACGCCGTGATGTAGTTTGTTATTTAAACACATCATTATTTGGATGGACATAATAATTAGTATAACTGATGTAAATAATAAATATAACATTTTAAGTAATATTTATATATTATATACCATCAAATTGTATATTATTTCACCATCAATAAAATGATAATGTCACTTTTGCGTATGTACGGATTACTATCTCCATGAACATGATGAAATTCCTTCACCCTCATAACCATTCAAGAAAATTTTTCATTTTATGATTAAAAATAATGTTTAAGAACATAATATAATTCTGTATATGAATCAAATGCATCCTATCCATAAAAAAAATGGCTTATGTAACCAAGAATATAGAGAAAAATGAATCAGTTAACACCCAAAACGATGATACTACTGATATATTATTAACAAAGAAATATTATAATATCATATATGATATCATATTTCTGTATGTGGGTTTTGTATAAATTAATAAAAATTATTTAACTGTTATTCAGGAGGTTATCTTACCTTCTATCAAGAAAAAGTACATTGTAAGGTTTAATTCTACAATCTCTTCCTTATCCAAGAGTCTTTATACATAAGTATCTACTGGAATGTTTTTATCATCCACATTTGTGTTTCTTAAAAATGTATTTCAAAACATTTTAACATTTAACTTTACTATAGGATTATGTCACTTATACCCAAGTTTGAATTTTTAAAAAATGGTTTGAATGGAATCTTTTCATCATTTTCCAAATAAGGTACATTGTGACCTTTTTGAAAAATTAAGGTAAGAATGTTATTTTAACTTATATGGTGGGTGTGGCTATTTTCTGCTGCTATAACACCTTTGAAGATTCCATTACAGTATTATAAGAATATTTTCAAAATAAACTTTATATTTAATAATTATCTGACTTTTAAATGTTGTCAAAAAAGAAATAGATATTCATCTCAAATAGTTTTTATTTCATCTATGTCAACTTCCATTGATGGATTTTACACTTATTTGATGTTGATTTATTATGATACAATCTCCCATATTGTATTAAAGGTTTTGTGATTTGTATGTCGGTGGATGAGTATTTTTTATAGCATTTAGGGTTTGTGGTTAAATTATTAATATTTCGTATGCTTGTTTTAATAGGAATTTGTATGTTATGTTTCCACATTTTCATATGAGGAATGCATTAGACATAGTGAGTGACAGGCGGAGCCCGCTATAGCTCCTCGATGCATCAGTAGGTCTCATGAGACAAACATATATCATTGCACAAGGTCTTGACAAAATATTGTTTTTAGTCTTGGTACGAGGCCTTGACTAAGTGGTTATCATGTCTGTCATTATGCCTTACATAATTATGAAATTGGCTATTGATATTACATGTGATTATTCGACTAGTGGAATATCCATGTGAATAAGTAAATGGAACTATATTATTTATCTTTTCTATATTATGATGATATTTACATTTAAAAGGATTGTTTTTTAGTATTATACATTTCCTTAAATGTTAATGCTTATTTATGAAAGTTTTTTCTATATAGTTATCCTTACTGAGCATCTGAGCTCACCCCTTTCTTATGTTTAATTTTTCACAGTATGTAAAGAAGTATATTATTATTGTCTTGTAGGATTAGTCTAAGGGATATGAATGTGTTCAAAGGAGACTTAATGTTGTTGTTTTTCATTTCAATAATGTAATGTAAAACTAATGTCTATATCTAATACTTCTAAGGCTATTAAACTTATCAGTCATTCCAGATTAGATCTGTTGTGATCATGCCATTGTTATGTAACAATGTACCAACTCTGGGTAACTATGTTCAGGGAATTATATTTAAAAATCAATATTATGGCCAGAAATCTATGATTTTGACATCATGAAATGTATACATGATTATATATGAATATTTTTATAGGCATGATAATTGAATAAACATTTCAAAAATGGAATTTTATGGCAATTCAGATGAAATTGTATGTTTGTGGTTGATAATTAATTTTCCATGTAATTTATGTAAAGTCTATATATCAGGATATTTGGACATACCACGTCAAACATGTTATTTCAAATTAATATTAGTATTTATATATATATATAAGTGAGCATGTTTATTCCTGGTATTATTATATATATTTTTTCAAAGCAAAAACTCCAGTGAAAATTATATGTATCTACTGAAGGATAAGAAAAAATGTTTTAGAAATACTGGTATATGAATTATATAAATATGATACGTAAACAGAGAGTGAATCCATCCCTATAGTGGGTAGGTCCAAGATAGCTTTTAATGTTTCAAGTGGAATCAGGTTTTCTGTTTTAGGAATTTGCATAATATGTTCAACTGAATCAATGGATTAGTTTAAAAGCGTATTTGATGTATAATTATTATTTAAATCATTATAGATTTATTTAAAATTAGTTTTAAAAAGGTATTTGTAGTGTAAATTTTAAAATTTATTATCAATGGGATATTTTTAATAGGATTTATCAGAGGATTCTTAAACCCCTTATCGGGAAATTGAATGCTCAACCATTGTTTTAAAATGATTTTTCACATGTATCATTAAAGATTAAATTCACATTTCATTACATTTAGAGTAACCATGTGTGAATGAATATTAGGATTTTTTTTTCACTTTTTGATTAAATCTGATAAATGTAACGAGTGTTAAAATCTTACATAACTTAGATTGGTAAAAGGACCTCATTTTTTTGTGTTGTGTAATTGTTTTATTACTTTTACGAAAAAAATAAACATCAATTTCAAGCACTGAGTCTGGAAGAGCAGGCTTAGTCTGTTATAATTTAAGTATATGAATAATATAATACATTAATATTTAGTAAATACTACATAAAAAATGCATGGTGAATAAGGAATAAGTCTCACAGACATAAAATTGAGATGTGGAAAACTCATATTACAAGTCTTGACATTCTTCAGACACATTAAAACCTCCTTTATAATAAGTATAATTTTATTAAAAATCAATCACATAACCATATTAATATATATAATACCATATATTATTTATTTATGGATTTATATTACTTATTTATTAACAACTATACGTTAAGGATACATTTTTATTAACAACCTCTTTGTTTATCATATGAGTTTTGATTTGTTATATTATATATCCTAAATCCTATATAATAATTTATAAAATATAAATAATGATATATTATTCCTATATATTCTATATATATATATATATTTATAATAATTTATGAATGATAGAAATATAAAATGAAATATACTGTTAAGGATGATGGTAGTCTATATGTTCACATGAACACTATTTCCATTTTCATTTCATATTGAAAGAAATAAAGTAAATAAAATAAATGTACATATATATATGTCAATGAATTAGTATAATTATGTAATATATATCAAATAATTTCAAAAAAAACATATCCTTAATAAATTCCATGTATTATGTGAACGATCCACAATGCTTTGAGGTTGCGGTAATTCAAACATCCACAAATGAAGTTATCATTTTATCATAAAATTGAAAAAATTATGGCGTGTTTTATATAATAATTTATTAAAAATTAATATGTTATAAATATCATATATATATAATATAAAATTATTATTTCCTTTATAATTCTCATCCATTACAGGTGGTAAAAGAGAAATAAACAACATCATTTCCTAAGGCGGTAGTCCCCCCCTAAAAAAGAAAGATATGTTCATCACCCATTTGATGGAAGTGTTTTCTATTATGGGTTGAACCCAATTTATATAAAAAATATTACTATATTAAGGATTATGAAGAAATATGTAATCTTTTAAAAATAATATTTTAGGTGGTAGATAATTAAAATAAAACAAATAATTTTCTGGAAGGATGTTACGTATTATTTTGGTAACTCTTATCAGTTTTTACCAATGGGATTCATTATATGGATTTTATTTAAATATGAGGGTTTTATGTTGAATGGAGGGTATTTTGGATCTTATTTGGGTGGGGTTTTTAGGATCCTATATGACTAGAGAGGTGTGAGGTAGTAGATGAGTGAATTTATTTTAATGGAGGAGGAGGTGAGGCATTCATGTAAATACCTATAACAAAACAATGTTGGGAGGTCCCCTTTAGCTCAGGTGCATAAATAATGGACATGTAATTTATTAAAGATTGTGTATGTTAGAGAATATCATCTTCAATACAAAAATAAGATAATTTTTATAATTTTTTCCCATTAGATTATATGTTTCACCACTTTTGTCATTTTGGTTTTTATTAAAGAAACTAGTTTTCCAACCTAAGTAATTTAACCATTAATACTAAATGAAAGTGGGATTTATTTGAAAATAAATACACACTATATTATAAATATGATATAAAATTTAAATAATTCTAATGAGTTTCAGATTTCAATTTTAAAACAATTGTATTCAATTTTTAATACACTTCTTTAAACTAAACCATTCTAACAATGTTTTTACTATTTAAAGGTCGATATGTTCATTATGAATGAAAAATTTATCCACGAATAAAACATAATTTATATTTATTAAAATTCAAAAATAATTTGGAAGAATATGAAACTTTTATCTAATTTTAAATCCATTAATAAAAATTAACTTATTATAAAATAACATTAATCTTAATTTACACATTATTTACTTAATATAGATTTAAAAAATATCAGGATATATATGTAATTTGAATATATTATGTTAAAATAATTTTAACATGATATATTTATATAATTAAATAATGGAAAATAATTAAAACATTTTACTTTGTTATAAATTTACATAGTATAATTTATTTTAGTTAATTGTTAACTAAATAATTGCAGTATTTGGCATTCCATATGCAACTAATATAAATAATTCATATATATAAATTTAATATAAATAAATTTGGAGGCAAAAAAATCCATTAAATTTCAAAATAATGTGTACACCTAAACTAATATGGTTTTCTTGCATAACTCAGGGCATTTGTAACGTTAAAGGTAAGGAAATGTCATTTTTTTCTTTTACTTTATTACCATATTATATTGGTAACATTCATTGAATAGTGTACTAATAACTCATAAAAATTGAAAAAATGTGGAATATCATAGAAATATAGTCATATGAACGATTTTAGACATGGGCCTAAGTCCTTTTTTCCCTTAATATTAAATATTAACAACTAGGTAAACTAATTTTTTCTTAAATCAATGCAACCAATTTTAATTAATTTCAATAATAATTTTGATCAAAAACTATGTTTAACATAATAGACATAATATATTAAAATGATTCCATATATGAAATCCATTTTTCAAAATTCTAAACAAATAATTTAAATAAATAATTTTAAAATTAATCATACAGAATGGATGAGATGAAATGTTTTTAAAGTGAAAATACACAAAATATTGGATGGGTTTTATATTCAAAATCAATGTTAAATTTGGGAAAATGTCCAAAATTAATTTTAATTAAGTATACTTAATATAATTATACTATAAAACCAAAATAAAATATTATATAACTATATAAAAAATATACAAAAACACAATTTTGAATTAAAAGTCAATATTTGTAACTATTAATCCAAAATTGATGTTTTTCAGAAAAATACCTAAAATTCACCCGATGGTACTTTTAAATTTATAAAATAAAAAATCAATTTTATTTTATGAAATTGAATTTATAAAAGTATTTAAAATTAATTTTATTGTTGTTCATAGATGCGCATAAAAAGAAGATGATTTGAGAAAATAGTATTTTGAAATATATAAAGACTTCATAAAAGAATATATATTTTATTATCAAATATTTTTTATTTATATAAAACTATTATAAAAATTATTTTAAATTTCTTATTACTATTCATATTAATATGTTTAAAGGATATTATATAACTATCTTATTTATATAATTATAATAATAAAATGTTGTTTTGAAGAAACTTAGTGTTTCGTGTAACACAAGCCAAGTCATTGTTGCCTGTATGGAAAGATTATATTAGTGTATCTTATAAGGAAATGTTATCTTATTGTTTTATATATATAAATAATAAGTAGGTTATTTACGAAATATATATTAATTTTTTGAATGAAACACTAAATATTAAAAAGATTATATTAAATAAAAAATTAATTGCCAATAATTTTGGGGGTTACATTATACACCCATTAAATTAATTACACCACCCAAAATCATATGGGGTAGCAAAGGTTTAATACATGAAAGTTACTTCTATAGAACCCCACATCGTAAAAATTAATATTAAAACTGCCTCTAAAATGTGGAAGTTTGAAATAGAATGGAAAACCAAAGAAACACATAACTTGGTTTCTATAGAGGAAACCAGATATTGGAAGGGAAAATATGATATTAGAAGAGAAATAAAACTATCAAGATTTAAAAGAGAGTAATAGATAACATGGTTAAGAGAGAGTAGAAAATATAAAAGACATAACCCAAATAATATTAAAAAAATGTTCATTTATATCATCAAAAATGTTGACAATGGTTCAAAATTTTATTTTAATACATTTTTTATAATATTGATTAATTATCATGAGAAGATTAAAATACTTGATCTAGCGAAATACCACCCTTTATTGTGACATGATCAATTTCAACATTAGATTTTATTCTAAAAAATGTGGTTTACTATTTATTGAATGATGTATTAATAGTTCGGTCTTCCATAAATAAAATGATAGTTCATTACATCTTTCATTATCCAAGTAAAATAGTTATAAAAAGACATCCAATAGGCAAAAATCATTATATGGTGAATTAAAACTACAATATATAAAACCTCATACAATTTTTAATATTATTTATTTCATAAAATGATAACCTTATAACGCTTTAAAAATATAGCTTATACTTAATTCTTTAAATAATTATTATCTTATTCAAAAAAATCATTTGGAAACATGGCTCTATCCTTGTACTGATAGAATATCAAAAATTATTTCTTTGTACATTAATCAATGTAGATGGAGACAATCACATAAAATTTCACCAAAGGATAAAATATATAATTTTGAAATTTCTTATTCATTAATAATGAAACTGAAATTCCATACTAATGAAAAATGTATTAGTATTCCCTAATTATCAATATTCACATCTTTCATTGTGATTTTTTAAGAACTCCCATTATCATTTTTCCACAAATGTTGTATTGGATTGGCATCCAATTTTTTCCTTGGATTTGGGAATTTATTTTCATATTTCCCAACCACCTTACAATTTAAACAGTTGAGTATGGGATTTATATTTTTCAAAACATTCTCAATGTTCACATCGTTAGCTAACTTCTCACCATTACTTAGGAAATCAGTTTACCAATGACCTTTCCTTCCATAAATAAATCATCTAGTGTCCCCGAAAATAGAATACATCCAGTTTATCTTCCCACAGATTGATCATGAAGTAAATACCATCATTTTATTTCCATAGTAACTAGATTTTCCATTAAAATTAATATTACTTTTCTTTTCAACTCCATTAGATTGATATAAAACTCCAGCCTCAATTTTCTTCTTGATATCACATTGAACAACTTATTCATATCTACTAATGTATCTAATATATATTTCCTTTATAAGATTATGTTTCATAAAACACAAGAATCGAATGATTTTTATTTTATGTTGGATGATAAAACCCTAATAGTTCCTCACAAGTGAGGAAAAACTAGCTTCATTTTTAGCAATATATTCTTTTTACTAATGGTTAATCTCTATGAACTCATTTTCTATTTTTTATGAAGAATACATGGTAATTACGTATTGAAAAAAAGTATTTGAACTCAATACCAACATATTGATTCAGTTTAATCATATTACCTTATATTTTAAATAATAATCCTCCATTTATATTCCTAAAATTCATGACTGTAGATATCCAGAGTGAATTTTTCAGGCTTAAACACTAGGGAATGGAAAATATCATTTTGTGGTTTTTATACAATGCTAAAAAACTAAGGGGTCATAGGAAAAACTAAAATAAGGTGGGGGTTGCCTCATGAGTGACTCAATATATCAGTGTTCCCTCCTTTTACCCTTCATATGTTCACTATGATTCATAGCTTGATAAATTTTTCTGATAATGGAAATGTGGTTTTTTATTCCATCTCCCATAACATTATGTTTCTCATAAATAAAATCATTATATTTTCTATTTTATCCTCTATTTACATGGTAGTTTTAGGTTCCATCCATTCATTAAAAACAAACAACATAGAGTAATAAACAATTATCATAGTGGAGAACCACATAATCATAAAAAACTATATATAGGATGTCTAAATCATGAAACGTTCCTTCTTAATCTATGGCACCATAGGTTTATCTTAGTTCATTCATAGTCATCATTGATATAAATCCTTTATGATGGTTCATAAGGTATTTTTCAATTCACAAATAATATCCTCAGGGAGTGTCAAACTGAGTGTGCAACAAATCCCATTTTTGTTCACAAGTTCCCAATAGATTATGGATAAATGTGGAGTTATTAGGGTGGTTACTTCTATGTACATCTATGAAAATATGCATCCACTTGTAGTGTCCAGACATGGATTTATTTCTAGGAAACCACTTTCTCAATCAATAACAAAAATTCCATGACATTTTCTGACACTTCGACTTATCCTTAGACTTATCCTTATACTTATCCTTAGAGACATCACTATAAAAATCCATATAAATTATCCATATGTATCTAACTAGAGATTCCTTATCAAGCATCCAATGGTTGACTAAACATTTACATTTATAAAAACTAGGGTGACCCAGGATTAACATACATTTACATTCCATTAATTTAAATGAATATTCTGCACATTACAAAAGTACATGACCGAGGAAATTAATAGTTTATTGTTTTTTGAATCATTAAAAAATTTTATAACTTCATGAAAGATCATCAATGTTTCCAAAAAATATCTATATTATTAGAATTTATAAATAAAACTTTTTTTCGTAACCTGGGGAGAGTGAACATAAGAAATAGGGTGATCTCAAATTCTCAATAAGGGTAAATAATGGAGATACATAAGAATTACATGATCTTAAGGGTATGATAACATGATAATAATATTTAAATATCATAACAGGTATATCAAATATCATATACATGAGTCATTGAATTAATATTGGAAGTTCATCTAACATGAATTATTTGGTAATTTAGAGAATAATGCATAAAAGCATAAAATATGAATAAAAATGGAATTATGGGAGACATATAAAATGATATCTATTGTATTCAAGGAATACTTACAAGAACATCTAAGAGGAAAAAGTACATTGCTTTATTGGGTTCACTCCTCATTCCATCCCAGAATTATTAAACTGGGATCACATCCCATTCTTGCCCTGTATTACTGAACCTCGTTCACGTCATATTCCAACCATGTATTACTGAACTGAGTTCACTCTTTATTCCAGCCTTGTATTATTAAAATGAGTTCCCTCCTTATTCTTTCCCTATATTACTAAACTGATTTCACTCCTCATTCAAGGTTTATATTTCTGAACTGAGTTCACTCCTCGTTTCATTCCATTATTACATGAATTGTATCACCTCACATTCTATCCTTGAATTACTGAATCGAGTTCACTCATCATTCTATCACTATCCATATCATGTTATAAATAAATCTTTACCCAACAAATTTGAGATATATATAGTACCCACCCATCAAATAATGGAAAACATGCATACATGTGTGAGAAGATAAAAAACATTCAACATATCATGACAAATAAAATAACATGGGTTTCATAAAAAATAGATAATAACCCATTAAATGAAATAATAATCATAAATATTACATCACAAAAAAAACCTATTGAAATTTTATACGTTTTATATCCATTTAATCATATAATAACTCGATAAAGGAAGAGGGTTTCATAACCATGTTATCATGGTATAACTCAAGAATGAGAAACAGGTTTCATAAAAAACATATCATATTAATCATAAACCACTCAAAAATAATTAATAATAATTAATTCCTTGTAAATAATAATCTTTATCGAAGTATATAATCATAGATAGATAAATATTTTTAAAGATCACTTACAAAATAAATTTTATTTGAAAATAAAATTTTAAAAAATCCATTTATTCGAAAAAACATAAAAAAGCATATATAGGAAACATGAAAAATAATTTAAAACATTTCTTGAGGAAAATATCCCTTTTATATGAATTTTTTTAAAATAATAATCATTTTGAAAACATTTTCCATTGACACCAACCATGAAAACATATAAAGGATTCGTTGAAACACATTTCACACGACCTTTCAAATATAATGCATATTTTAAAACCATTTTCTTCAATAAATAATTTATAAAAGACTTTATATTTTATTAGTAAAATATTTTATCTTAAAAATATCCTTGTAAACATTCAATGGAATATTTATGGAAATAGTAGTGGGTAAATCCTTACATATTGAACATTATTTTATCACTGTAAAAACTTAGGAAAAGTTCCATTATTGGAATATAACAAGAATGTTACATTTAAAAATATTTTTACTAAAACTGTAAAACATGGGTAAACATTTCTTTTAAAAAAAAATTGTAAAATATTTATTAAAACTGTTTTTGAAAACATAGATTTGTGATTAAAACTAATTTCTAACCAAAGAGGGAAATAAGTCTGATTTTCTTAAAAAACATTATCATTTATCTAATGTACAAAATCATGGAAACAATTTTACCAATATATAGAGATATCATGGGTGACTAGAGGATAAGAAAAATAATTGTGATTTATTGTCATATGTATCATATTAATTCATCAATGGAATCATAATAATATATAATATAGATAAACAACGAGATTGCAGCAATAAACTATAACCACATTTGTAACCGTGAATTATAATACTATAGAAAAATTAGATGATTCTTAAAATATCCAGAAAAAATGATATTACACATTAAACATAGAAAGGTATGTATATAAAACTTATAGAAAATGATTTTTTCCTATTATGGCACGTGTCTCAATGAAAGAAAATTGTGACAACAATACTTTACCATTTTGGTAACTTTTTGAACAGTAAACCCCCTAAAAGAAAGATCATAAAAGGGATATTTATAAACATGTATATTTATGTGTAGTAATAATCTAATAAATTAATAGGTAGTATATAAAAAATACAAAATAAATGAGTGCAGAATAATTCATAATTCTCGCAATAGTTAAAGTGAGAATAGAAAACCCATTAACATAAGTCTAAACTTTTATCATATATGTTCAAACCTCCTGTATATTAAGTGTAAATTTATTATAAATATATCCTTGATTACTATTAATATATATAATACCGTATACTATTTATTTGTTACATTATAATACCTATTTATTAATAATTGTATGTTATGGTTACGTTTTAGGTAATAACCATGGTTGTTTGCATATATTTTGATTTGTTACATTTTTTATCCTCGTACCTATGTCATAAATTTATAAAATTAAATCCCTGATATAAGTATAATATACATTCAGTATATATGTATTTACAATAATAAATTAATTATTTAAATATACACTGAAATACAGTATTCATGGAGATGGTAGGTCGTACATAAGAATAAATGTCGTTTCCATTTATTGTCGTATTGGAAACAGGAAAGTAAATTTTATATATGTATATATATATAATATAATAATAGAAGAATAATTTTTTCTTTCATATAATATAATATCACTAAAACCATCCTTAATATACACTATGTTATTATTGAATGAATCACATCACTTGGATACAGTGGTAGTCCACACGTCCACAAATAAACAGGTCATTTCTACAAAAAAATGAATAAACGAATGTATGTTTTATATAATAATTTAATAATAATAAATTCATTATAAATAACATATATATCAAATAAAAACATTATTTATGTCATCATTACAAACCGTGAGAGGGGGGAATGGATAGACAAACAGTATCATTTCACAAGGTGGTAATCCACAGTACACACAGACAGCAAGTTCATTACTCATTTGATGGAATTGTGTTTTGGATTATATTGAATCCTGATAATGAAAAATTACAAATATATGCAATAATTTTTTTATTATATAATCAATGAATAGTAATAGTTATGGTTGGAAAAAGAAAATAAAAAAAGTTGTTGTGGAAGGATGTCGCCTATTCATTGGGTAACTCCACTTCATTTTCACCAAATGGCCTCTTTGGTTGATTTATTCACAAATTTATGCATTTAGTATAACTTTATCAAGGATATTATATTATTTGGGAAGGTTATGGATAATCTATTGTGTCTTTAGAGTATTCCATTAGGAGAATATTGAATTAATTTTTATATAGTATGAGGGGTGGATTTTTTTTAAATATAAAAAAGGGTGTCACTATTGGGAGGTTTCCCTCTAGTAATGTTCTTAAGAAATGTAAAAAAAAATTATAAAATGGGATTTATATTCTATAAAATCCTCCAAAAAATGAATGAATTTTTAAAAAATAACATTAACTTCTAGGTTTTCCAATTTTTATCATTTTGGGTTTTATTAATTTAACTAGTTTTTTCACATATTTAATTTAATCCTTAAAAATAAATTAAATTCATATTCATTAGAAAATAAATAACTAAATAAGTCTATATATGATATATTATTTAATAAAAATCTCATTTCAATGAGAAAATTAATTTTAAAACAACCGTATGTAACGCGCAAAAACATACATTTACCAAAACCATTCTATTATTTTTTCTTTTAAAAGATAAATACTTTCATTATAATAGATAATTTTTTCCATTAATATACAATTTTTTAGATTTATTAATATTTTAAAAAATTTAAAAAATATAAAAATATTAATAAAATTTAATTATATAGAAAATATCTTTCTTATAAAAAACATTAATTTTAATTTTGACATTGTTTACATAATTCAAATTTAAAAAATATATTGGCAAATATATAATTTTAAATAAATTAAGTTAACAAAAATTTATCATCTTATATCAATATAAAAAATTATTCAACAAATTTAATTATCTTATAAGAAAACAAGAATCATTTATTTTAGTCAATAATTAACTAAATAATTACCACATATGGAATTCCATACATATTTAATATCTATAATTTATCTATAAAAATATATATAAGTTAATTTAATGAAAAAACATTTACCTTTATATTTAATGTCTACAACTAAAGTAATGTGGTTTTTCCGATATCTCAATGCATTATACAGGTTATTGTTAATGAAGGTTTTTTTTATTCATTCAATTATTAACATATTATATAGGTCAAATTCATATAAAAGTTCTCCAATAAATCATAACATTATATAAAATAGGGGATATAATTGAAATATGGTCCTCCGATGGATTTTGGAAAAGTCCCTAGTTCATGATTCCGCATAAGAATAATGTTTAATCATAAGGCAAACTAAATTTTTCCATAATCACTATAATTAATTTTAATTGATTTCATTGAAATTTTTGGTGAAAAATATCTTCAACCATAATATTAATTATTAACAATGATGATTCCAAAAATTAAATCCATTATTCCAAATTATAAACACATAAGTGAATAAAATAGTTTATAAAATTTCCCACTGATGGGATGAGAAGACTTGTTTTTAAAGTGAAGAAGTCCTAAAGATTGAAATTTATTTAGATCTAATTTCTATGTGGAATTCATTCTAGTGATCTAAATTGGATTAATTTATAATTGAAATTATTATATATTAAAACTAAATTAAAATATAATTTAATATTATAATCAAATTACATGAAAAATAAATTTAGAATTCAAATTCATTATTTTTTATATTTTACCAAAACATGTTTTTTGAGAAAAAATATCTGAAATTAATCCTAATATATTTTTGACATTATGATTTATAAAATAATTATTTTTTATAAATTTTAATTTTAAAATTTTTCAATTTTTTTTATTATTGTTCACAGAGAGACAAAAAAATCATTTCACTTAAGAAAAGGTTATTTTGAAACATATAAAAAATTTACCAAAAATTATATATATTATTATCAATATTTTATATATATATATAAACCCATTATAAAAAATATTTAAAAATTAATTATCACTTTTTATATTATAATGTTTAAAAGTTTCATTTTAATTTTCTTGTTTAAATAATTAAATTAATTAAACGTTATTTCATAGATATTCAATATTGCTTATAATGAAAGACATGTGAATGTTGTATGTTGTGGAATATTATCTTGTTATAGCATATAATTACATATTAACATGGTGTAGTGTAAAAATAAATAATAACATGGTTCTTTCACAGGATATATTCAGCGTTTCATGAATTAAAAAATATCAAAAGTTTTTTAGAAAATCTCATGGTGTTAAAGATTATATATCTCTATCCTTCCTATTTTATATACAGTATTATAAATTGTTCTTTTAATAGTAGACATTTTTGGGATTATTTTGGGTAAATCATACAGAGGAATATATTAACCCCCCCCCCCTTATTTGGTAACTTCAGTGTGACTACAAATGTCTTATACTAAGAGAAACAGATGAGACATGTTTTGTACTTATCTACAGTTAATACTTAACATTATATTTTATTTTATAAATTGAGATCTATGGAGTGTTTTTAACATTTTCTATGATGGTTCCACTTTTATTCCAAAGTATATATATGTAGATTCTTCACCTTTATCTCTTGTTAATTTTTCTATTATACTCTGTTTTTTTTATATTGGTACTAAATTGGGTGATGTTATTTTTTATTCCTGAATCAGGAATAAGGATTGAATTTTTTGGTTTATGTTTATCTTTAGGTTTTATAATTAAATTAAAAACTATATCATAATGTTATTTGAATTTAATTTCATTTATTACAATCCTTTGGTGTCTAGGGGATGTCACCAAAGGCCACTAGCATCTTCGTTTCTTCCAATGAAAATAAATAGGGGTGGGATGTTAACATAATGATATAACTAAGTGATATATAAGAAATATAAATACTTATAAAAATAATATAACTAATATTAAATTATTATATTATAGGGATGAATTATTTTTTACCTTAGAATATTTTTTTTGGATGCATAAATTTACAAAAAAAAATTATTTCTCATATTGAAGATAGTTTTTCAATTTGTATTTCCAGACCATAATAATTTCATAAAAATAATATTAATTCATTAAATTAATTTTAATTACTATCCATTTAAGTGTGTGAAGAATATAAAAAATTAAATAAATCATTATATGGAGGTGGTACTCCAAAAAAAACATTGATACGGATTTCATATTCCATGGAATAGGGAAAATGGGTAATATGGTTTTTTATTTGATAGTAAAAAAGAATTTCATAAATATAATTCTTATATTCTAAATGACTTATTAGGACCATCCTTGTATGGTGATTATAGTAACCCGGCCTTTTCCTTCATTACTATTACATCATTTTAAAGATAAACAACATAATAGTATTAAACATAGAGGATCCAAAGGTTTAGTGTCTGGGGAAAACTAGGACCACACATAACAAATACAACATCAACCATAAACATTTATTTGATTTCTTCTTCACTAGCTTCTTAGTGGCACTTGTCCTATCCATAGTACATGTAGCCACCTGAGGATATACATCAAAAGGGGTGAGCTGAAAGCCTAGTTAGAGGATAGATAAGAACAATATATCATGGGGTGGGCATAATCATGACATAGGAAAATGATCATGAACATGAGAGGAGCGTAAATAAATGACTTGAAATGTGGAAATGCATAAAAATGAAACATCATGTCTTAGTGGTTAACTACCACACATATTTGTGAACCAAGCTAGAATATTGTTCACACATAATTTCACATTTACTCATGAGATTCATCACTTTACCCAATTAATTCGAGCGCTATATTATTCTGGGCGCACCCGTCACATTTAAACATTTATATTGCGCTATATAATTCCGGGCGCACCCGTCACATCATAATATTATCATTTATCATGAATGAAATAATGAACATATAACATAAATGAACATAACTAACCCATGAAAAGGAATTGGTTTCATATCATAATAACACATTCATAAACATTGGATTCCCAAAATAAAGGGGGAACAACATACTTGATACAAGAATTATCAACCTTGAATGAGAGGTAAAAGTTGAGTTCTTAAGAGAAGTGTTCTTTCAAAAAACACTTGTATTGACATAAACTTCAGTATAAAACATTTATATCCAATAAAAGGAATCAAAATGATTAAAAAATGACCTTTAAGGAGTGACCATTTCAAAAATGGAGTGAAAGAGGTAGAACCCAAAGGATGAAAGTTGTGTTCGAGAATTTCTCCTTACCTTGTACACGAATGCCTACTTCTCTTTAATGGGATGTATAATGACATTATATCCATTAATTATAAATTCCATAACCTTTTATACATTAATATTGTTCATTATTGTTTCATTATGTCATATTATGTACCTTTGGATGACTTATAGAGTTTAAAAATGTTGCTCGGGGATGTTCATTTTTATGGTTTTCTTGAGCAGTCCACTTGTATTCCTAAATTGATGTTAGGGTAGATCATGGGTAAACATCAAGAAATTATATTACATGTTATTAGTGATATTAAATGATCTTGAATGATTTTTATAATGAATTATATTATATCCATGTGGGTGAATCATTAGATAAGAATTAAATGATGACTATTTGGATTAATTTGTGCGTTTTTTGGATCACAACAATCTTGTTTTAACTTTTCACTTAGTAATATGGACATAAGTTATTTCAAGAACATAAAATAGAACATAATACATATAAAATATTCAGGTTCAACCATAAAAATGGTTTCATGACCAGGTCTGATGGTTGAAATGGAAGAAGAGATCATGTTGTTTTTGATGGTGATAAATTATCACCACATGAACAACGTTCTCTTTAATAAAATAAAAGGAAGAGGGAAAGGGTTTGGGGTGATATAATATACAATTATAATCATAGTATTACAGTATAAGTATAATTCTTGATTTACAAAACAATTTGGATTAATATAGGTGGGGAGATATCAAGAATGGAACTTGAACTTGAAAGAAATTAAAGGAGAAGAGGGAGGGAAATTACCTCTGGAATCCTTCACTTGAGAACCTCCTTAAGGGCCTAATCTTGGTCTTTTGATTTTACCAGAAGATCTTGGACATGGTTAAGGGGCTAGGGGAGATGATTTGTCTGATCTTAGACAATTCTTGAAGCTTGAGAGGTGTGGTTTGGCAAGAGGAGGGGGAGGGCTTATTTATACATGAGGAGGGAGGTGTTTTTGGTATAAAATATTAATTAAAATAATATATCAAGAGTTAGACTTGTAATATTAGTTTTTTGACATCATAAATCATATATCAATATAATATAATACGTTTTAGGCTTTAAATCTTCTTTATAATTCGAATTCATTAATTTATTAAAAGGAAAGTGAAAGAAAGAGAAAAAGAAACTTTAAGAAATCACCTTTTGACTTTAGGCTTTGGAAAGTTCATTTTAGGTTTGAGAATTGGATTAATTGTATTTCAAGGAAAAATTTAAGAAATATAAAATAATTTTTCCGAAAATAATTCTCTAGAATGTTTATGTCCTCATTACATCATTAATGATGCAATTTAGTGTACAACGATTATGCGAAAAACTGTATTTTTTACTATTCACCTGAAAATTGAAGTATTTCAGAAAAAACCCAACAATTTACCCCTACCATTTTTCGACATGTTAGAATCCAAAAATGTTGCCCATTTTTCAAAAATATTTTTCTAAATATTATTAATTTAATGTTTAATTAAAATCATAATTTACTTAAAGAACAGTTTTTAAAATTAAATCTGATTTTGTAGTTCTTTCAAAAATTATGTAGGGTCTTATAAAATTATCTAAAAACTATTATACATTGATTCAATACTTTATGAATTCATTTCAAGGAACTAAATATTCTTTTAAATTAATTAATTAATTATAATTAATTATTTTGCTTATAAAATACCAAAATCGTTTTCAAAGGTCAAATTATCATTTTATATGATGTCTAAATTGTATATTATTATTCATAGGTAATGTTAATCTTATTTACTATTCATAAGGGTCATATTAATATTCATAAGGGTAGGATACTATTCATAAGGGTAGGGTACTATTCAACAAAAAATATTTTTGTTTCATTAGACTCCAAAAACTATCTTGAACACAACTCTGTATGTCAGATGTTTAAAATTCCAAACATAGGGGTGACAAAATTATGTTTCAAGGTCACTTATCACATAGTAGTTCATTATTTTGTGTTTTTATGACAAACATATAAGAAGGTAATTTTCGATTTACATACTTTGGGTTGTTACATTCTTCCCCCTTAAGAAATTTCACCCCCGAAATTTCACTTTACACAAACAGGTGAGGGTACTTCTCCTTCATTACCTCACCTCGTTCCCACCATTTTCTAAAATAGAAAAGGTTAGAACAAAAAATAAGTAAACAAGTCATGAATAACTTATTCATTTAAACACTTATACCAAAACATAACATATGGGATCCCTAGGTAAATATTCTCGTGTACATATTTGTACTTATTCTCATGCTAGAGGTTTTCTCTAGGGTTTGCTAATCCAAATTCCCAAATTAACTAAACCTTTCCTCTGATACCAACTATAGCGACCCGTAATTTTCTTAAATTACTATTACATCATTTCAAAGATAAAAAACATAACAGTATTACACATGGAGGATCCAAAGGTTTAGTGTCTTGGGAAAACTAGGACCACACATAACAAATACAACATCAACGATAAACATTTATTTGATTTCTTCTTCACTAGCTTCTTAGTGGCACTTGTCCTCTCCTTAGTACATGTAGCCACCTGAGGATATACATCAAAAGGGGTTAGCTAATATCCCAGTAAGAGGATAGATAAGAACAATATATCATGCGGCGAGCATAATCAAGATATAGGAAAATGATCATGAACATGAGAGGAGCATAAATAAAAGATTTCAAATGTGGCAATGCATAAAAATGAAATATCATGTCTTAGTGGTTAACTACCACACATATTTGTGAACCAAGCTAGCATGTTGTTAACACATAATTTCACATTTACTCATGAGATTCATCACTTTACCCAATTCATTGGATCACTATATAATTCCGGGCGCACCCGTCACATTTAAACATTCATATTGCGCTATATAATTCCGGGAGCACCCGTCACGTCATAACATTACAATTTATCATGCATGCCACAATGAACATATAAAATAAATGAACATAACTAAACAATGAAAAGGAATGGGGTTCATATCATAATAACACATTCATAAATTTTGGGTTCCCAAATTAAAGAGTGAACAACATACTTGATACAAGAATCATCAACCTTGAATGAGAGGTAAAAGTTGAGTTCTTAAGAGAATAGTTCTTTAAAAAAACACTTGGATTGACATAAACATCAGTATAAAACATGTATATCCCAGAAAAAGAAATAAAAATATGAACAAATGATCTTTAAGGAGTGACCATATCAAAAATGGAGTAAAAGAGGTAGAACCTGAAGGATGAATGTTGGGTTCGAGAATTTCCCCTTACCTGGTACCCGAATGCCTCCTTCTCTTTAATGTCCTGTATAATGACATTATATCCATTAATTAGAAATTACATAACCTTTTATACATTATTAGTTTTAATTATGGTCTCATTATGTCATATTATGTACCTTTGGATGACTTATAGAGTTTAAAAACGTTGTTCGGGGATGTTCATTTTTATGTTTTTCTTGAGCGGTCCACTTGTATTCTTAAATTGAAGTTCAGGTAGATCATGGGTAAACATAAAAAAATTATATTACATGTTATTAGTGATATTACAGGATCTTTAATTATTTTTATAATAAATTATATTAGATCCATGTGGGTGAATCATTAGATAATAATTAAATGATGATTATTTGGGTTAATTTGGGCGGTTTTTGGATCACAACGAACTTGTTTTAACTTTTCAATTAGTAATATGGACATAGGTTATTTCCAGAACATAAAATAGAACATGATACATTTAACATATTCAGGTTCACCCATAAAAATGGTTTCATGACCAGATCTGAAGGTAGAAATCGAAGAAGAGAGCATGTTGTTTTTGAAGGTGATAAATTATCACCACATGAACAATGTTCGCTTTAATAAAATAAAAGGAAGAGGGAAAGGGTTTGGGGTGATATAATATAACATTAGAATCATAAGATTACAGTATAAGTATAATTATGGAGTTAAAAAACAATTTGGATGAATATAGGTGGGGAGAGATCAAGAAATGAACTTCAACTTGAAAGGAAATTAAAGGAGAAGAGGGAGGGAAATTACCTCTTGAATCCTTCACTTGAGAAACTCTTTAAGGACCTAATCTTTGTCTTTTGATGATATAAAAAGCTCTTGGACGTGGCTAAGGGGATAGGGGAGATTTTTGGGTATATCTTAGACAATTCTTGAATCTTGAGAGGTGTGGTTTGGCAAGAGGAGGGGGAGGGCTTATTTATACATGAGGAGGAAGGTGTTTTTGGCATAAAATATTAAATAAAATAATATATCAAGAGATAGACTTTTAATAGTATTTTTTTGACATCCTAAATCATATATAAATATAATATAATTCTTTTTATGCTTTAACTCTTCTTTTTAATTCGAATTCATTAATTTATTAAAAGCAAAGTGAAAGAAAGAGAAAAAGACACTTTAAGAAATCACCTTTTGACTTTAGGATTTGAAAGTTATTTTTAGGTTTGAGAATTGGATTTATTGTATTTAAAGGAAAAATTTATTAAATTTAAAATAATTTGGCAGAAAATAATGCTCTAGAATGTTTATGTCATCATTATATCATTAATGATGCAATTTAGTGTACACCGATTATGCGAAAAACTGTATTTTTTACTATTCACCCAAAAATTGAAGTATTTTAGAAAAAACCCAAAGATTTACACCTACCATTTTTCGACATGTTAGAATCCAAAAATGATGTCTATTTTTCAAAAAAAAATTCTATGTATTATTAATTTAATGATTAATTAAAATCATAATTTACTTAAAAAACAGTTTTTAAAATTAAAACTGATTTTGTAGTTCTTTCAACAATTACATAGGGTCTTATAAAATTATCTAAAAACTATTAGACATTGATTCAATACTTTTGAATACATTTCAGGGAAGTAATTATTCTTTTAAATAAATAAATTAATTATAATTAATTATTTTGACTTATAAAAAACCAAAAACGTTTACTAAGGTCAAATTATCACTTTCTATGATGTCTAAATTTTATTTTATTATTCATATGTAATGTTACTCTTATTTACTATTCATAAGGGCCATATTACTATTCATAAGGGTATGTAACTATTAATAAGGGTAGGTTACTATTCCCCAAAAATTATTTTTGTTTCATTAGACTCCAAAAACTATCTTGAACACAACCATGTATGTCGGATTTTTAAAATTCCAAACATAGGGGTGAAAAAATTATGTTTAATGGTCACTTATCACTTAGTAGTTAATTATTTTGTGTTTTTATGACATAAATATAAGAAGGTAATTTTCCATTGACATACTTTGGGTAGTTACATTCTTCCCCCCTTAAGAAATTTCGCACCCGAAATTTCACTTTACACAAACAGGTGACGGTACTTCTCCTTCATTAACTCAACTCGTTCCCACCATTTTATAAAATATAAAAGGATAGAACAAAAAAACAAACAAGTCATGAATAACTTATTCATTTAAAAAATTATACCAAAACATAACATATGGGATCCCTAGGTAAATATTCTTGTGTACATATTTGTACTTATTCTCATGCTAGAGGTTTTCTCTAGGGTTTACAAATCCAAATTCCCAAATTAACTAAACCTTTCCTCTGATACCAACTATAGCGACCCGACCTTTTCTTACATTACTATTATATCATTTCAAAGATAAACAACATAATAGTTTTACACATGGAAGATCCAAATGTTTAGTGTCTTGGAAAAACTAGGACCACACATAACAAATACAACATCAACCATAAACATTTATTTGATTTCTTCTTCACTAGCTTCTTAGTGGAACTTGTCCTCTCCTTAGTACATGTAGCCACATGAGGATATACATCAAAAGGGGTGAGCTAAAATCCCAGTAATAGGATATATAAGAACAATATATCATGGGGTGAGCATAATCATGACATAGGATAATCATCATGAACATTAGAGGAGCATAAATAAAAGACATTAAATGTGGCAATGCATAAAAATGAAACATCATGTCTTAGTGGTTAACTAACACACATATTTGTGAACCAAGCTAGAATCTTGTTCACACATAATTTCACATTTACTCATGAGATTCATCACTTTACCTAATGAATTGGAGAACTATATAATTCCATCCACACCCGTCACATTTAAACATTCATATTGTGCTATATAATTCCGGGTGCACCCGTCACATCATTACATTATCATTTATCATGCATGACACAATGAACATATAACATAAATGAACATAACTAACCCATGAAAAGGAATGGGTTTCATATCGTAATAACACATTCATAAACATTGGGTTTCCAAAATAAAGAGGGAACAACATACTTGATACAATAATCATCAACCTTGAATGAGAGGTAAAAGTTGAGTTCTTAAGAGGAGAGTTCTTTCAGAAAACACTTGGATTGACATAAACATTAGTATAAAACATTTATATCCCAGAAAAGGAAAGAAAATGATGAACAAATTATCTTTAAGGAGTGACCATATCAAAAATGGAGTGAAAGAGGTAGAACCCGAAGGATGAATGTTGGGTTCGAGAATTTCCCCTTACCTGGTACCCGAATGCCTCCTTCTGTTTAATGTCCTGTATAATGAAATTATATCCATTAATTAGAAATTCCAGAACCTTTTATACATTAATAGTGTTCATTATGGTTTCATTATGTCATATTATGTACCTTTTTATGACTTATAGAGTTTAAAAACGTTTTTTGGGGATGTTCATTTTTATGGTTTTCTTGAGCGGTCCGCTTGTATTCTGAAATTGAAGTTCAGGTAGATCATGGGTAAACATCCAGAAATTATATAAGATGTTATTAGTGATATTACAGGAGCTTGAATTATTTTTATAATGAATTATATTAGAACCATGTGGGTGAATCATTATATAAGAATTAAATGGTGATTATTTGGGTTAATTTGGGCGGTTATTGGATCACAACGAACTTCTTTTATCTTTTCACTTAGTAATAAGGCCAGAGGTTATTTCCAGAACATATAATAGAACATAATACATATGATATATTCATGTTCAACCCTAAAACTGGTTTCATGACCAGATCTGAAGGTAGAAATGGAAGAAGAGAGCATGTTGTTTTTGAAGGTGATACATTATCACCACATGAACAACGTTCTCTTTAATAAAATAAAAGGAAGAGAGAAAGGGTGTGAGGTGATATAATATAACATTAGAATTATAATATTATGGTACAAGTATAATTCTGGAGTTAAAAAATAATTTGGATGAATATTGGTGGGGAGAGATCAAGAAAGGAACTTGAACTTGAAAGCAAACTAAAGGAGAAGAGGGAGGGAAATTACCTCTTGAATCCTTCAGTTGAGAACCTCCTTAAGGGCCTAATCTTTGTCTTCTGATGATACCAGAAGCTCATGGACGTGGTGAAGGGGCTAGGGGAGATGATTGGGAAGATCTTAGACAATGATTGAAGCTTCAAATGAGCGGTTTGGCAAGAGGAGGGGGAGGGCTTATTTATACATGAGGAGGGAGGTGATTTTGGCATAAAGTATTAAATAAAATGATATATCAAGAGATAGACTTGTAATAGTTGTTTTCTGAAATCCTAAATCATATATCAATATAATATAATTCTTTTTAGGCTTTAAGGCTTCTTTATAATTCAAATTCATTAATTTATTAAAAGGAAAGTGAAAGAAAGAGAAAAAGACACTTTAAGAAATCACCTTTTGACTTTAGGATTTGGAAAGTTCTTTTTAGGTTTGAGAATTGGATTTATTGTATTTCAAGGAACAATTTAAGAAATTTAAAATGATGTGGTCGAAACTAATTCTCTAGAATGTTTATGTCATCATTACATCATTAATGATGCAATTTAGTGTACACCGATTATGCGAAAAACTGTATTTTTTACAATTCAGCCCAAAATTGAAGTATTTCAGAAAAAACCAAAAAATTTACCCCTTCCATTTTTAGACATGTTAGAATCAAAAAATGATGTCCATTTTTCAAAAATAATTTTCTAAATATTATTAATTTATTGTTTAATTAAAATCATAATTTACTTAAAAACAGTTTTTAAAATTAAAACTGATTTTGTAGTTCTTTCAAAAATTACGTAGGGTCTTATAAAATTATCTAAAAACTATTAAAAATTGATTCAATAATTTATGAATACATTTAAGGGAAATAAATATTCTTTTAAATTAATTAATTAATTATAATTAATTATTTTGACTTATAAATTACCAATAACTTTTACTAAGGTCAAATTATCACTTTCTATGATGTCTAAATTTAATTTTATTATTCATAGGTAATGTTACTCTTATTTACTATTCATAAGGGTCATTAATATTCATAAGGTATGTTACTATTCATAAGGGTAGGTTACTATTCACCAAAAATTATTTTTGTCTCATTAGACTCCAAAACCTATCGTCAACACAACCGTGTATGTTAGATTTTTAAAATTCCAAACATAGGGGTGACATAATTATGATTAAAGGTCGCTTATCACTTTTTAGTTCAATATTTTGTGTTTTTATGACATAAATATAAAAAGGGAATTTTCCATTGACATACTTTGGTTCATTACAGTGATGATTGAAAAAGAATCATGGTATGTTGTGGAGGTGATAGTCTGCCCAACATAGGAATGATGGTTTCACTTTTTTCTTAATTGAAAAGGGAAAGGCGGTTAATGATTTTAAAATAATTATAATAATATAACAGTTTAATAATGATATTTATTAGTATATTATAATTTTTTAGGGGTATTTTTGAAAAATTTAATTCATATAATGAATTATACATGAGAATGAACATGTTAGAAATTTATACCACACTTCATCGATTATCTCTTTTTTAAAGGGTGTTAATCCTTTGATGGGTGCAATATTGAGGAGAACATGTGAAATTAAACATGTATATGAATGTTTATGGGTGTTATGGGTAGATGTCTGGAAGAATCACATGTTTTTTGGTGTTGGTGTAATTGAATATAGGAGTTCCCATTTTTAGGTGAAATTGAATGGCATTTTTTTTAAATACGCAATAAAATTAATAATGAAAGGTAAGTCTCATGTAAATTATCTCAAAAATTGGGAAAAATAGATAGGGGATATATAGGTTGAGAATTTTCTCAAAGACTAACTACCACACATGTTTTAAACATGATTTTTTTCTATCCCTTTTGGTTAAACACTTTTTGCCCCATTTTTTGACTAAGGTAATAAGTTTTTACAAATGTAATTTATTTATTATAACATAATATAATATGGTTCTTAATACATAAATTTTAAATTTTGATTCAAT
The DNA here is from genome assembly GCA_963277665.1 of Viscum album. Lineage (NCBI taxonomy): Eukaryota > Viridiplantae > Streptophyta > Magnoliopsida > Santalales > Viscaceae > Viscum > Viscum album. The sequence goes on from OY728160.1 coordinate 85,076,451, forward strand.
ATTCTAAATTTGATATATTAATTTAATTCTCTTGAATTAGTGAAACATAAATTTTTGATTTTTATGATTTTTCTAGAAATATAACTATATTTAAAACTTGATATACGAGTTTGTAAATATTAAAAATATAATTCTTAAAAAATAAATATTTTTTCTAAAAAAATATTAATGAATTTAAAATTCATATATATATGTATATATTAATACTTTTATAAAATTCATTTTAGTACTAAAAAATGAATTTTTTACTATTCACAAAGAAAATAATATTAGTATACAAATACTAAAAATTAACCCTAATAAAATTTTGATTGACTAAACTAATAAATTAATTTATTTATATAAAATTAAAACCATAAAATATATATATTCATTTATTAAAATAAAAATAAAAAATTTATAATAAAAAATATTTTTATTAAAAATGGGTTCTTTTAACTGTCTTTAACCTTGTTTTATATAAATTTGTAAAAATTATAATATTTAAATAATAGTTTAAAAATATAAATATCACTAATTATAGTGGATGATTAAATGTGAACAATTTAAATTATTATGGTAATACATTGTACCCATTTTAAATTCATTCTTCGAAAGAAATCCATTTTTATTAACTATTAATGAAAAATATAAATAGGTAATTATATTAAATGATTTTTAACATTTGATATAATAATAATAATAATTATCATATAATTTTAATATGTCATAGTTCATTTTCTAACGGCGTTTCATTAGTTTGGTCTTACACATGGAACATGCTATTGAATAAACTATAAATTTGTAGGGTCTAAAATATAATATTGTAAAAATCTAACAACTTCACTAAATTGAGTCCTCAAAATTTTGAATTAAAATAACAGATTACATTACTTCAACATAATCTTATTATATCCAAAATTTAGGATTTAACTTCTAATATGAAATTGACCTGACTACTTTAGGATATACCATGTTACAAATATTTCCACAAACATCATTAATCATTCATATATTCTTGTACCCCAATTTTTATATACTCTAATCATAAATTATGCATCACATATGTTTCCCAAAACCATTTGTACTTTGAAGACATTAATCGATAAAATATCATATATTCGTAAAAAATTTAACCCTATATTTTACCTCCAAAATGTATTATCCACTAGTTGTCAAAGTCACATTGTGGCCATTACAAACTATAATCCCAAAAATATTTAAGATTAACATAAAATTTAATGGATTAATTTTACATTAAATCAATAATAAATTAAAACATTATAAATACTTTCAAAATCATGTTTCTAAAAAAGAAATATTATATTTATTACATCAATATAAAATATATAGAAATCCTAATAGTTAAACACACCCTAATCACATGATCTTCAATAGTTATCTAGAAAATAAAAACATTCCATAAAATCATTTATTCTGGAAATTGAAACAATATAATTTTTTTTTCAAAAACATTGAATAAAAAAAATAAAATAAATATTCTTATATATTTCATGTAATCCTAAAAACATTAAGAATATATGAGAATATCATTGATAAATTCCAATCAATAATGAACAAAACTATGATTATAAAGATTTAATTTCTATTAATATATTAACATAAATTCTTTTGGAAGGACTAGAAAACTCAATTTTTCCATCATGATAGGAATATAAAATTATTATCAGCACTTTATGTATTCTATCTTATTCAGTTATAATACAAAGTGGTTTCCATATGCTTAACATTTTTAGGTTTATTTCTGAGAATCAATTTCAACCAAATACTAAAACCCATAACGGTTATCAATAAAATTACATTAAATGAACTAATAAATATGAAAACTCGATTCTATTATATCTTCTATAATTAAACATTAAATTTATGACCAACCTATTTGTTTTTATCCATTTCCTTTCATAGATAGTATAAACTATGTAATTAACGTTTTGATAGAATATTTATAACATCATTAATATTTTTAAATCATTATACAATTTTCTAATTTTATTAAGTTATATTAGAAGAAAACATTTCACCAATGTGTTGTGTGTATTACCACCCCCATGAGATAATGTACATTGTTTCACATAACAACCTAACTTAGTAATATTTAAAAATATATTTAAAGTATAGAAATAATATTTATTACACTATAAACATTTTGAAAGGAAATGATAGAAATTATAAAGTTGATACTAATTCAAAACTATACTAATATAATTAAATCACCCAAGATGAATGTATTAGGGTAAATTTCATAATATAGGTTCATTTGAAGAAAAAAATCTTACTTTCATATGTTATTTATAAAAATTTAATGATTTCCATTTTACAGTATTTTAAACCAATTTTATTCCCATTGGTTCATTATGAAAAATGAAATATTTTTAATTCATTATAACATAATATATCTTTCTTGAATAAATATTTTCATTATTTTTCTCACTCTCACATTACACTATTTTATAGGTTAATTTGTTTTGTTTTCATGGGAATCTAATTCTCAACATTAATCAAAACTTATTTTATTGAAAAAAATCAGAACTAAATGTTTAATGCTGGTAAGAATAACACCCACTCATAAAAATAATATTTTCATTAACGCTCATATTCTCATTCAATCCAAGGCTCTCCACCACTTTGGTGAAAGATAATATGGATTATTTTCCATAATTCTCAATATTTATTCATAACTACTCAAATATAAACCCTCTTCTAGAAAATATCACTTACAAGACACATATTTGTATCCAAGGGAATGAAAACATGGCTAGGGGTGATATTATATTCTCTTTAAAGGTAAACATAAGGGAAAAAAATATGAACATAGGTGATAGTCAAAATACACAATAAATATATAAAAAATAAATTAAGGATAAAAATCATTGCATAATTATATTCAAAATAGAATCTTTCATCATAATAAGGATGTATAGATTGGGGTTTTACTTTATGAACTGGTGGATGAAGATAAAAATTAATTTTTTGATATATATATATAATTTCTATGTGGTTTAATGTATTAGTGAATAAAATGGGGTTTTAAATATTTATTTTAAAGAATCTATAAATTTTTTTTGAATACATTGGCATATGGTTTAATAAATGATTAATGTTTTTGATGAAAGATAAGTTACTTAATATTGGAAGGAAGGTGGCATATTATAAGTCACTTTAAAAATGATGTAGTTTCCTCAACCCGAAAGCCACTAAACTGGTGCTCCTAGCCGGATTGTTACATGACCTTAAGCGCGCCTCCTTGTACACCAAAGGCTGTCGACTAGCATCGGGGATCTGTGGGGTCATGTGGGGAGACTATACCCCCATTTTATCAGAGTAAGACACAATAGAATAACCAATAGAGGAAACAATAATCAATAAACAAGAAAATTGAGCAACCACCAATTCTAACATTAAAAATTCCATGTCATACTACAAGTGCAAGAGTGAACAAAAGCCCCAAAATAATGTGTCACAACCCGTCCCAGTGGGGCCCGATCTGCAACTCCCCAAGCCTACCTCCAATAGGCCAGGGGCTGGAGAGTATGACCAAGTAGGCATACTACTATCATGGGAGGCATTGCCTATAAACCTGTACACATGCACACACATCTCTAAGCCCACAAAGATGAAAAGTAATAACTACTGAAAGCAAAAGATGCATGCATACACTAAACCACACCACAGAGTACGATAGGAAAGTAAAGTACAAGAATGTAAGCCCTGGTCCAAAAGTACAAGACCACCAAAAAGAGAGTCTTAAACAAAGTCCAACCTATAAGGAAAGGTACTGGGACTGCAATATGTAGACATAAGAACACACCTTGGCCCGCCTAATCTCACTGGGCATCGTCCGACCCTGGTCCACCTAGAATCCTGTCAAAGGCTCGCTCGTCTACACAAGACACAACACGTGCAGGCAAAGCCCATGCATGGGTGAATATAATAATACCTAGTAGGACACCCCAAAACCACAGAGGAAATACAACAAGGATAAATACCACAATAAAAAGATACAGTCCGCTCCACATAGTATAAGCCTACAGAACATATAACAAGAAATATCCAGATATACTCAAACACAAACGACCATAGAGATACTTCCACTAGGATCCAGCTTGATGATTCCACTAAGTATGTAACCGGGAGAACACACTCCTAGGTCTGAAGAGAGAGATATGAAGTACTCTTTTTAGGAGAACACATTCCACAAGTACTTGGGAACATGATTCTCAGATGAGTATCTGAACAAAAAATCCATGGGGTGATTCCAACAACTCAGTCTGAGCTAATCTGCTAAAAAGAGGATCGAAACCCAAGTAAATTTGGTCACATCGATACCAAGAACTCTACCTAGTGTTCCAGAAATGAATAGAGGATCCGGCTCTACGTCTCATAGAGTGGATTCCAACAACTCTATTCAAGAAGACCTACCGAAGGGATCATACAACCATATATAGGAAATGATACCAAAACCTTCTGGGGGAAAACCATGTGTACGAACCCTAAGAAGCTAGTCCAAGTCATAGAATACAAGGGGATTAATCCATGAAGAAAAGGTTACACGGTGTGTAGTATGGTTACACGCCTTGTTCCTTGACCCCGGGTACTGCCCGTCTAATCTCCCCGAGTCATTCGTTCAAGTCATATAAAACCAAATGACAAGGCATGTAGAAAAGGAACACGTCTTATTCCTTGACCCTAGGTTCTGCCTATGTAATAATCCCTTGTCATTTGTTCCAGCCGTATAAAACCAAACTACACGGCGTGTAGAAAAGGTACATGTCGTGTTCCTTGACCCAGGGTACTGCCTATGTAAACGGCCCGTGTCATTTGGCGTGTTGGGTAGAAAGAAACTACACGACGTGTAGAAGAGGTACACGCTATGTATGAGCACCTGGGCTCACTCTGTGTATGCTGGCCATGTGCCCATACACGATCTCTGCCTGTGTCTGTGTTGCCTGCCCGAGTACCAGTACACGGGGTATCCCGTGTATCTGGCCAAGTCTGGCTGGGGAGGGGTATACACGGTGTGTCCTTGGTCGTGTACCCTTCTCGTGTACGTGTACTCCCAAAGTACACATTATGTAATCTTTCCGACAAACAAACGCCTTGTATCCCATACTACATGGCGTGTAGTAAGGAAATTTCCAAAGGCGTCATCTTCCTCCGCATGCCTCGGCTAATCCTCCAGATCTTGATCCAGCCGCCCGATCATCATGAAACTCTGGATTTGGGGTCGTCCTTCCCCTAAGAAACCTATTTTGTTGGTTTCGGGCTTCCGATCAGCCCTAAAAATGCATCTCAATCAATCTTTATGAAAACGATCGAAGAACGAGATCTTCCGAACCATGCCGATTTGTCTGCCGCCATCACTGTCGCACCTCTGTTAGGTCGTCCCGATGTTAGATCTTTGATTTCAGATCTTTGCGCCAGCAAATGAATGTGCAACGATCGATTTTCCCCAAGAACGTGAAGAACACGTACGAAGAACGCATTGGAATCGGGAGAGAAAAACCCAACAATCGAGAGAGACAAACCTCGATCGATGTTCGTGTCGATCTTGGTTCGTCACTATTAGAAAGGATGAAAGAAATCCAAAACAACTCATGAATCAAAACCCCAATATTCCCCCAAATATCTCATCCTGCAAGAACGATCGATCTCCGGGCTAATCTGTTTGTGGATTTGTCCACGTTCGTCATGGAATCAAAAATGGGGAAGAAAAATCACAAACAACATCCTACCTGAATTTCCACGGCGTTTGTTGGCGAAGATCCGGTCGCCGCGTCGTCATCGCCGCGTCGGGAGGTTTTCTCCAGAGCCTCAAGAGCCGCCAAGGGTTTCAGGGTTATGAAGTATGTAACCCTAGACCCTGCACAAGATTTTCTTTAAAAAGGATGTTTTCCACTACAAAATATTTAATAGAATCTCGCTGCAGAAATAAAATATTTTTATTAAATATTATATTACTCATATGTCCAAAAACTAGATTTCCCCACTGACCTGCGATGACCGATTTTAGGCCTCGCCTAAGGTAAAAATGTTGTTCTGAACATAATGGTGCCCTTGGATTTTAGATCCGAGAAACCGTTCAAGAGATATTCCAATTTTTCAGGAAATCAACATGCACACGTTATTTAATTATTAAATTAAATTTAACCATTTTTTCGCGCTCACTGGGCCTCATAACTACACACCGCCTCAGAGCCTCGTCTTGAATTAATTTCTATATAATATTGAAATAATACATGGAAAATCCGGGACATTACATCACACCCACCTTTGGGATTTTAGGTCCCCGAAAAGCCAAAACAAAGGCTACTAAATAAGATATGGGTACTGCATGTGAATCTGAGACTCCTGCTCCCACGTTCTCTCCTGAAGATCCCCATGCTGCCACCGGACACGCACCAAGGGAATATCTCGCCCACGAAGGATCTTGTCCTATCGATCCTCGATCTCCACTGGGGTACTCACCAAAGGTCGCTCCATCATCGATGTCCATCTCTCCTCAGTCGATGACATGCAATGGATCATGCACGTACCTCCGCAGCTGCGACACATGAAAGACGTTGTTTACCAGGTCCATCTGAGGAGGTAGAGCCAAGCCATACGCAACCTCGTCAATGCTCCGAATAATCTGAAAAGGGACAACAAACTTCAGAGATATCTTTTCGCCTCGGCAAAATCTCCACAATCCCTATCGAGGTGAGACCCGAAGGAACACATGGTCTCCCTCCTCAAACTCTAAGGGCCTACGCCTCCTATCAGCATATGAATTCTGCCAACTCTGTGTAGTCTTCATATTCTCTTGGATGACCTAAACCTTCTCTGTAGTAGCTCCCACCATCTCTGGTCCCATGAGTGCTGACTCCCATGGGTCAGTCCAGCAAAGTGGAGACCTTCAAGGTCGCCCGTACAGATCCTCGAATGGTTCCATACCAATAGTGGAATGATAATTGTTGTTATAAGTGAATTACACCAGTGGTAGGTGATCCTCCCAGTTATGACTGAAGTCAAGTATGCAAGCTCGAAGCATATCTTCCAGGACCTGAATAGTCCGCTCTGTCTGACCATCAGTCTGAGGATGGAATGCTATGCTCAAGCATAACTGAGTCCCAAAAGCTTCCTGCAAACCCTTCCACAACCAGGATGTGAACTAAGCATCACGATCTGAGACAATCTAGGATGGCACTCCATGAAGTAGGACTATCTCCTAAATGTAGAGGCGTCCCAATAACTCCATTGAACTCTACGCTCGTATGGCTAGGAAGTGGGATGACATGGTGATTCGATCAATGATCACCCAGATGGCATCGTGTCCCTTGGACATACGTGGTAGACCCGTCACGAAGTCCATGGATATACCGTCCCACTTCCACTCTGGCACCTCAGGGGGATGAGTCAAACCTGCTGGAACATGGTGCTCATCCTTTACTTGCTGAAAAGTAAGTCACCGAGAGACAAACTCTACCACACCCTTCTTCATTCCTGGACACCATAACTAACGTCGGAGGACCTGATAAATCTTTTCTATGACTAGATGCACTGCCAAAGGGGATGTATGAAACTCCCTCAAAACATCCTCCCTCACCATCACCGGTACTACCGTTCACCCTTTGAAAAGAACAATGTGATCCCTACATTCTGAATATCCATCAGCATCATTACCTATGGATATCTGAGCACGTAGAGTCTCACAGCTAGAATCCTCTCACTGTGCATCCCTGACTCGCTGTAAGAGTGGAGGGGTACCAACCATCGACTGAAGGTAAGCTCCCTTATCTCCATACACGAAGGATAAATGTAAGGAGGCCAACTGCCTCATCGCCTCATCCACCAACATCGAACTGGATTTCCTAATGAGAGCATCTTCCCCCACGTTCCACTTCCCAGGAGTATAAACGATCTCAAATTCGTAATCCAGGAAGAACTCAAGCCATCACCCCTATCTTAGATTCAGATCCTTTTGAGAAAAGATATATCTGAGACTCTTCTGATCAGAGTAGACGGTAAACCGCTCACCCATCAGGTAGTGCTTCCACATCTTCAATGAGAAGACTACCGCTACCAACTCAAGATCATGGGTCAAGTAGTTTTGCTCATGTGGCCTCAAATGACGTGATCCATAGGTAATCACTGCTTTCCTCTGCATCAAGAGACAACCAATCCCGGTTCCTGATGCATAGAAGAACACTACATACTCAACACCCTCCTCTGATACCACTCTGTCACAACTCGTCCCAATGGGGCCCGAGTCGCAACTCCCCAAGACCGCCTCCAATAGACCAGAGGATGACGACTAGCACCGAGTAGGCATACTAATAACATGGTAGGCATTTCCTATAAAACTGTACACACACACACACACATCTCTAAGCCCAAAAATCTGAAAAGTAAAATCTACCGAAAGCAAAAGATGCATGTATACACTAAACCCAACCACAAAGTATGATAGGAATGTAATGTACAAGAATGTGAGCCCTGGTCTAAATGTAAAACCCCACTCAAAAAAAGAGTTTGTAACAAAGTTCAACTTGTAAGGAAATGTATTGGGACTACAATCTGTAGTCGTAGGAACACACCTCGGCCCAGCTGAACTCACTGAGCACCGTCCGGCCCTGGTCCACCAATAATCCTGTCAATGGCTCACTTGTCTCCACAAGACATGACATGTACTGGCAAAGCTCGTGCAGGGGTGAGTATAACAATACCTAGTAAGAAACCCCAAAACCACAAAGGAAATACAAGAAGGGAAAATACCACAAAGAAAAGATACAGTCAGCTCCACATAGTATATTTCTACAGAACATATAACAAGAAATATCCAGATATACTCATACACAAACGACCATCGCGATACTGCCACTAGGATCCAGCTTGAAGATTCCACTAAGTATGCAACTGGAAGAACACACTCCTATGTCTGATGAGAGAGATACATAGTACTCGTTCCGGGAGAACACAATACACAAGTACTTGGGAACATGACGCTCAGATGTGGATCACAACCAAAAATACATGGTGTGATTCCGATAACTCAGTATGAGCTAATCTGCTATGTATAGGATCTGCGCCTGGGTAAAGATGGTCATGTCGATACCAAGAACTCTAACTTGGGATCCATGAATGAATAGAGGATCTGGATCTACGTCTCATAGAGGGGATTCCAAAAACTCTTTTCATGAAGACCCGCAGAAGATATCATACTCCCATATATAGGAAATGATACCAAACCCTTCAGGGGAAAAACAAAGGGTACGAACCCTAAGAAGCTAGTCCAATTCATAGACGACAAGTGGCTCAAGCAATGAAGAAAAGGTTAAACGGCGTGTAGTAAGGATACACACCATGTTCCTTGACCCCGAGTACTTCCTGTGTAATCTGCCCGTGTCATTCGTTCAAGCCATATAAAACCCAACTACACGACATGTAGAAAAGGTACACGTTGTGTTTCTTGACCACGGGTACTGCTCGTGTAATCGGCCAGAGTCATTCGTTCATGCCGTATAAAACCAAACTACACGGCGTGTAGAAAAAATACACGCTATGTTCCTCGACCCCAGGTACATCCCGTGTAAACGACCCATGTCATTTGGCTTGTTGGGTAGAAAGAAACTAAACAGCGTGTAGAGGAGGTACAAACCATGTCTGAGCACCTGGGCTCGCTCCGTATACGCTGGCCATGTGCTCGTACACGATCTCTACCTGTGTCCGTGTCGCCTGCCCGTGTACTAGTACACGGGGAATCCCATGTATCTGGATGGGTCTGGACAGAGAGGGGTATACACGACGTGTCCTTGGACGTGTACCCTTCCCATGTCTGTATACTCTCGGAGTACATGTTATGTAATCTCACCGACGAACACACTCCGTGTAGCCCATAGTACACGCCGTGATGTCGGGAAATTTTCAGAAGCGTCTTCTTCCTCTGTGCGCATCGGCTAATCCTCCGGATCATGATCTAGCCACCCGCTAATCACGAAACTCCGGATTTGGGGTCGTATCACCCCTAAGAAACCGATTCTTTCGGTTTCGGGCTTCCGATCAGCCCTGAAAACACATCCCGATCAATCCGCACGAAAACACTCGAAGAACGGGAACTTCTGAACCACGTCAATTTGTCCGCCTCCATCACTGTCACACCTCTGTTAGGTCATCCCGATGTTAGATATTCAATTTCATATCGTTGCGCCAACAAACAAACATGTAATGATCGATTTTCCCAAGAACACGATGAATGAGCATGAAGAACACATTGGAATCGGGAGAGAAAAACACAACAATCGAGAGGGATGAACCTCGATCAATTTCCGTGTCGATCTTGGTTCATCACCATTAGAAAGGTTGAACGAAAACAAAATCAACTCAAGAATAAAAATTCCACAATTCCCACAAATATCCCATCCTGTAAGAACGATCAATCCGTGAGCTAATCTGTTCGTGGATTAGTCCGCGTTCGCCGTGGAATAAAAAACGGGGAAGAAAAATCACCATCAACATCCTACCGGGATTTCCACGGCGTTTGTAGGTGAAGATCTGGTCACCGTGTCGTCGTCCCCACATCGAGAGGTTTCCTCCAGAACCTCCAGAGGATCCAAGTGTTTCAGGGTTATGAGGTTTGTAACCATGGAACCTACGTAAGGCTTTCGTTAAAAAGGATGATATCCACTACAAAAGATTTTATAGAATCTCATTGTAGAAATAAAATATTTTTATTAAATATATTATTACTCTTATGTCTAAAAACTAGATTTCCCCACCGACTTGCGCTGGCCGATGTTAGGCCTCTCCTAAGGTAAAAACGTTGTTTTGGACGTAATGGTGCCCTCAGATTTCTGATACGAGCACCCATTCAAGAGGTCTTCCACTTTTTCCAGAAAAACTCACACGCGCATTATTTAATTATTAAATTAAATTTAAACATTTGTTCTGGGCTCACTAGGCCTCAGAACAGCATGCCTCCTCAGAGCATGGTCTCAAATTAATTCCCATATAATATTAAAATAATACATAGAAAAATCTGGGACATTACATAAAGACACAACCAGAATCCCAAAATGGTCCCACATCGATGTCCGAATCCTCCACCACGTGATACATATTTCCACTCAACTAACTATCAAGGACCCTTTCCCTTATCCAGACCTGAAAACATGAATTCTTCTCGGGTACCCACCGACGGCCTGAGCAGGGTGTGAGTACAACTTAGTATGCCACCACCAACGGTGTCTACAAAATATCCAGTATAAACAGGTGTGCATGCAAATGGAAAAAGAATGATAAATGCCAAGTAATTATTTAAAGTGACATTGACCAATTTAATACCCAAGACATTTCCATTTCATTACCATTCATTCATTACCATTTACCATCCCTTACCACTTCATCACATTTCCATGGGTTAGTCAAGTTCATCATGTTACATGGATCTAAGGCCAACAATCACATGCATGAGGGTAAACACATCATTGTACTATCTCACTAGGACTAACCCCTCATAGCAACCATATCCTCACCTCGAAACCTCAGTCCTGGTGGATGCAACCATTAGGATAATAGACACTCAGTCCCCTTTCCTAACCCGTGTATTTAGGGTGGAGTTTATATCCTCAGTCTTCGCTCGACCCATGGGCATATATCCTCATGTCATACCCCACTATACGAAGCCATGTGCACATGCTTATATAAAAGTAACCATCAACCTTCTAACCATTCCCATTGGAAAACATCATTCACAATAACCCACACAGTAAACCACATCATGCCTTAACCCATTAACACATTACATTTAACATAATTTAACCATTCACCCAATTCCCATTTGTTATTCCTATCTAACTATGAATTCCATCCTAGACCCATAATCTATCCCATTATGGTCTTTAATCACTTTTCACATTAACCCATTTAACGCATTCATAATTTTCATGAATCAACCATTTAACCCATTTCAATTAACCCTTTGGTTATTACCATGTCTGGGTGCAACACCTAACTTCTATTTCATGTTCAATCAATCATGCCAACATATTTATCAAGGGCTCTACCATTTATCACAACAAGGTCACTTGTTCAATAACAATCCCTAAACTTGGGAAAAGCCGGCACATCCCATGGATGACCCTAAATTAGGTCAATTCCATCCCAACACATCCCACAGGGATCATGAGGGTTCCCATGTGCCATTTCAAACACTATTATTACCAATCATGCAAAGGTTATTCAAAACATAACCAAGGGAAACAAAAACACAAGTGAGCATGTAAATAAACCCTAAATAACCATGGGATATAACATGTAGACCAAATACCTTGAATCTGTAGTTGAACGCACCCTCAATAGAGTCGTTAGACCCCAATTCGACCAACCCTTGGATCTTCAACCTAGAACTCACCCAAATGATAGGGTTTTAGGGTTTTGGAACAAGAGGGAGATAAGATAAAAACCCTAAATCAAGAAAAGAACCAAGGATGGGATTAGCATTACACGGAGCTTCAATCCGCAAACAAAGGTGCTCTAAATAGCCAAGGATCGAAGGAGAACCACCCTTGGGTAGCTTGGGTCGGCCAAGTTCATTGCTAGGGATGAGAGAGGAGGAGTGGAGGAAAATCACAAGTGGGGTTCTGAAATCCTGAAGTCGAAAACATGTAATTTTTCCCAACATTATGTGGCCGCACGGTTTAGCTGCACGGTTTGGAAAGTCATGCGCAAACTGTGCGCACACCACTGCCTAGAGGAGGGGGAGCCGCATGATTTAGCTGTACAGTTTCGAAAACCATGTGCAAAATGTGTGCTCGCTTCTATCCAGAGGAGGAAGGGTCTCACGGTTTTTCCTGGGCAGATCGCACGGTTTGGTTGACCGTGCGCAGGTCGTGCGCGTTGGTCTGCTTTCCCAGGCTTCCCTTCTTTCGTGCCCCGAGCCCCCAGAACAATTCCAAGGCCTCTCACACTTTCAAGAAACCCTTTTAATGTCCCAAAGGCAAAGGGTTCAACCCAAAACAAAAAAAACATACCTTTCCAAATAACGAGATCTTACAACCTCCCCACCTTATAACGACTCATCCTTGAGCCGAGCATCCAAGCCTCATTGCTCCACAGAAGAGAAGAGTTCGGGCCACTGAGCCCGCATATCCGATTCCTAATAAAAAGTTTCTTCGTGAACTTTCCCATGTTTCCATAGTACTCGCACTAATGGAACTACCTTTCCTCACAAGACCTTTTCACTACGATCCACCACACAAACATGATGCTCTTCAAAGGATGCATCAACCTCAAGCTCCACATCCTCGACATCAACAACATGAGACGGGTCAGGGTGATACCGTCGAAGCTGGGACACATGAAACACATCATGAATCCCACCATATCGTTGTGGAAGATCCAATTGGTAATCTATTCGTCCAACCCTCTCCACAATCTCAAAAGGTACCACAAACCGGGGTGACAACTTACCCTGCTTCCAAATCCGTCGGTGACCCAATCTTGGCGACACCCGAAAGAACACATTATCACCCACCCCAAACTCGATAGGTATATGCCTCAGATCTCCATAGGAATTCTTCCTACTCTGAGCCATATCCATTCGCTTCCGGATCAACTTGACTCTCTCCGAAGTCTCCTACACGAGACATGGCCCCATCAACATAGATTCACTGGCCTCTAGCGAACACAACGTAGATCTACATGGTCTCACATAAAGAGCCTCGAATAGTGCCATCTGAATTGTAGCCTGAAAACTGTTGTTGTAGGAAAACTCAAAAAACTATAGGTGCCTCTCCCAAGAACTACCAATGTCCAAGAACCATGCTCTTAACATGTCTTCCAATACTTGGATCGTACGCTCCGACTGCTCATCCGTCTGCAGGTGGAAATTCGTACCCAAAATCAACTGCGTACCCAGCACCTTCTACAACCCTTGCCAGAAACATGACATGAAATGTATATCTTGGTCCTAAACTATGGTCCGTGGTACCCCATGCAACCGTACTATCTCCCAAATGTACAGTTCACCCAACTAGTCGACTGTAAAGTTCTCCTAAATCAGTAAGAAATGAGCCACATTCGTTAACCGATACACAACCACCCAGATCGCATTATTATTCTGTGGTGTCCTCGGAATACCCACGACAAAATCCATAATTACATCGTCTCACATCCATTCTGGAATGGACAACGGATGCAAAAAACCACATGGGCATTGATTCTCAGCCTTCACCTGCTGACAGGTAAGGCACCGTGCCACAAAGCTCGCAACTTCATTCTTCATTCCAGGCCTTCAATACTACCTTCAGGGATCATGGTACATCTTGGTAAAACTAGGATGCACTACCCACTTCAATGCATGAAACTCGCGCATCACTCTTCATGCACACACTTTGGCACAACCACACAATCACGAACGCGAACAACACCTTCCGCGTTGACTGACCAACCAGAAGGTAGCTCCCCACCTTTAAGCTTTTCCTTCCTGTCCAAACACTCAGGATCATCCAGATGAACTTCCTTAAACAGACCCAAAAGCATCGACTCCATCGTTACAGAAGCAAGTGTGACCTGACCATTCTCCTCCTACACCCCCAGGTGCATCTCTGAAAACAAAGCCATCACCTTCCCCTCAGTGCTGGACTGCTGAACCACCTAATTCTGAACCTTCCTTCTGAGAGCATTAGCAATACTATTTCCCTTTCCCGGTGTGTAAACCAACTCAAAGTTGAAAGACTAGAAATATTCAACCCATCTTCTCTGCTGAATATTTAGATCTCGGTGTGAGAAGTCGTACTTTAAACTCTTATGGTCAGTAAACACGGTAAATCGTTCTCCCAAAATATAGTGCCTCCTGCACTTCAAGGTGTACACTAATGTAGCCAAATCAAGGTCATGAGTGGGATAGTTCCACTCATGGGGTCTCAACTGCCTTGACCCATAAGCCACAACCCACTCATTTCGAATCAACACAGCCCCATGTCCGATTCCAGATGCATCACAAAACATGATATACTTCTTACCTGGGTCAGGTTAGATTAAGACAGGTGCAGTTGTCAACCGCTTCTTTAGCTCTTGGAAGGAATTCTCACAAGCCTCAGACCACTCGAACCTAATTACCTTCTTGGTAAAGCCTGAGAGTGGTGCATCCAAGCGAGAGAAATCCTGAATGAACCTTTGGTAATACCCGTCCAGACATAGAAAACTATGAACATCAGAAACACTATTGGGCTTCTCCCAAGACACAACATCCTGAAATTTCTCTGGATCCACTGTCACACCTACCTCTGAGTTGATGTTACCTAGAAAATTCACCTCACCTATCCAAAATTGACACTTGTATAGGTTGGCGTATAGCTGATGATCTCTAAGCGTACTCAAGACGATGTCAAGGTGTTGGGCATGATCGTCGGGAGTTTTTGAGTACACTAAGATATCGTCTACAAAGACAACCACAAACCGATCTAGATAGGGATGAAAGATCTGGTTCATCAAAGCCATAAAGACCGCTGGTGCATTGGTGAAGCTGAAATTCATTACCACAATCTCAAACAACCTGTACCGACTTCAGAAAGTGGTCCATGGTACATTAGAAGACCTCACCCTCAACTGGTGATAACCCGACCTCAGATCAATTTTTGAAAACACTGATGCACCCCTCAACTGATCAAACGGGTCATCAATTCTAGGAAGAGGGTAATGATTCATCACTGTCCTCTGATTCAACTTCTGATAGTCCACACACAGCCTCAACGACCCATCAGCCTTCTTTGAGAAAAAAAAATGAGATCCCAAAGGAGACGTACTAGGAAGGATAAACCCCTTACGCTCCAAATCCTTATGTTGAACCTTCAGTTCCTGGAGTTATTCCGGTGCCATTCAGTATGGCAGAATTGAAACTGGCTCCGCTCCTTATAGCAACTTGATCGTGAACTCAGCATCCCTCTTAGGTGGCAACCCTAAGAAATACTCAGGAAACACATCCCGGAATCATTCCACCATAGGAGGGAAAACAGGCTGTTCCCCTCTTTCATAATCATTGAGAATGAGACATTCCAATCAGGTCATCAGTCCACTCATCTATTGACAAAACAACCCTGGACGCCCTGCTCTAACATCCCATTCGCCACGGTGGACATAAGCATCACCCTCAAGCGACCTAAATGATACTCTACGGCGATAACAGTATATGTGTGCCTGATACAACACAAACCAATCCATTCCCAAGATTGGGTCAAACCCTAACATCTCAAGAACTAACAAATCCCACATAAAACGATACTTACCAACTACCAAGGAACACCCCATGTACTGTTCGATATCCTCAACCTGCACCCCCAACAGAGTGTCAATTGACAAAACTCCACACACCCTTTCCACAGGAAAACTCAACGCTACCATAATTTGAGCAGAGATAAGGAAGTGTGTGGCACCGGTGTCAAACCACGCACTAGAAAACATAGAAGCCAGAAGGATCGTACCTCGAATAGTCGACGGTCCAGCCTCGCCATCACCAGGTGAAAACTGAACTGCCTAAAGCTGACATTCCCCTCTACCCTAGGCTCCAGCCTGAACGGCCTACGGTGCCCTGCCCTGCTGGCGTGAGTGATCTTTCCCAGGAGTTCCACGTCCACCACCCCTACCAGTACGGCCCGTGGAGGTCTAGCTGCCTGCCTGATATGGGGAAACTGATCCCCTTCCCTTATCCAGTATCTGGCTTCCACCATCATGCTCACCTGCCTGCCGAGGATTCCTGCAGAACCTCTACACATGTACAATCCTGCCGCATGAACGGCCCTCAACTGGAGGTCAAGGACACTGACCACGCATATACCCCAGCCTACCGTACTGATATCAGAACACCAGATCCCCACTCTAAGAGGCAGACCCTCTCATCCAGCCTCTTTTCACACTTCTTCCATACTGCAAGCCCTCATGGCGTCGCTTCTGACCCTTAGTAGCTACTCTTCTGCCCCACTGGCACCACAAGCCCACTACCCGAAGCTACCTTTAGGTTTCCTTCTGAGATAAAAGCATGATCTACTGCCTCTGTGAACCTCATCAAGCATAAGGTGATTACTTGAGACCTCATCTCTTGTCTCATCCCATCCTGGAAACGTCTTGCTACCGCTGCCACATCCCCTGCTAACACTATGACAAAGCATCTCAAATCAGTGAGGAGACTAGCGTAGACCATCAGCGATAGAAATCCCTGATTCAGGATCATAAACTCTTTAGCCTCCTCCTGCTTCAAAGCCTCTGTGTAGAAATTCTCCGAAAACTTTTCCTGAAAAACCTTCCACGACATTCCCTCAGCCTGCTCGATTTGAGCTTGAATGTCCCACCAACACCTAGCATGGCCCCACAACATATAAGCGTCCAACTTCACTTGCTTTTCAACCGGGGTCTCCAGATGATCCAATATTTTCTAGACGGACTCTAACTAGAACTATTCTCCCTCTGGCCCACCCTCTCTAGTGAATGTTGGAGGGTGCAACAGCTGGAATTCCCTGGTTAGCTCAAACATACTCGGTGCAACCCGTCCTAGGTCCCAATCCATTATCTGCATGAGGCGAGCCATGTTCTCTCGAAACATGTCCTCTCTACCTTCATTGATTACCACATTTTATTGCTCCTCTTCGGGAGGAGTGTTCTCAGAAACATCCTCCCATTGCCTAATGGGAAATCGACGTCGTGGTGGTGTCTCTCTACAATGCCAAGGACGAGATTTATAACGCGTACCATAAAACCTCATAACTACCACAAAATATCTTCATTATCTACAACCGCCCCAACCATCCCTACTGTGACCATGGTCCATATGGGGTAGAAAACCATGCACTACCACCAAACTCACACAACGTTTTACACAACATTTTCCACTTCATTTCAAACCCTTATGTTTCATTAAACATCCATTACCCACTTGTTTTAGTTCATTTTTCTCATTATATCTTGGTTTCATGAAATGCATAATGCACCCTACTTTCCTGCCTCACACAGCCACCCCGTGCGTGTGTCTCATAAAATGCATGTCACCTATCTCCCTAGGTGCCTATAACGATGCATGAATTCCAATCCTCATGCCGTTAAGGCCACATGCCAAATATCATAAAAAAATCACATCATACCACACATGCATCACCCAATGGTGAAATATCATCAACTATAACAACACACAACCAAGAACAAAACTTCCCACCTAGGGTGACTTGGATTTTCCCTCATACCTAGGTTAGATACTCCCAAGAATGAGCTCATTTCCAAGGCCCAACACATCATAAACCTTGGATACCAATCCCAAATAACAAGACCTTAGAGAAGGATAATAAAGACCACCTCTGATACCACTTTGTAGCGTCCCCGACCCAGAAGCCACTAAATCGTTACTCCAAGCCAGGTTGTTATATGACCATAAGGGCGTCTCCCCATACATCAATGGCTACTGACTAGCAGCGGGGGTCTATGGGGTCTAGTGGGGAGAATATACCCCCTTTTTATCAGAGTAAGACACAAAAGAATAACCAATAGCAGAAAAAATAATCAATAATCAAGAAACTTGAGAAACAACCAATTCTAACATTAAACATTCCATGTCATACTACAAGTGCAAGAGTGAACAAAAGCCCCAAAATAAAGACCCAGCCAGAATCCCAAAATGGTCCCAACTCCATGTCTGGATCCTCCACCAAGTGCTACCCATGTCCACTTAGCTAACTAGAAAGGACCCTTGCCCATGTCCTGACCAGAAAACATGAAGTCTGCTCGGGTACCCAACTGCGGCCCGAGCAGGGTGTGAGTACAACTCAATAGGCCACCACCAACAATGTCTAAAAAATATCCATTATAAACATGTGTGCATGAAAATGGAAAATTAATGATAAATTCCATGTAATTATTTAATGTTCCATTGACTGATTTAAGACCCAAGCCAATGCCATTCCATTACCATTCATTCATTACCATTTACCATCACATACCACTTCATCACATTTATATGGGTTAATCACATTCATCATGTTACATGGGTCTAAGGACAAAAATCACATGCAAGAGGGTCAACACATAGTTATCCTATCTCACAAGGACTAACCCCTCATAGCAACCATATCCTCACTTCGAAGCCTCAATCTGGGTGGATGAAACCGTTAGGATAATAGACCCTCATTCCCCTTTTCTATCTCGTGCTTTTAGGGTGGAGTTTAGAGCCTCAGTCTTCACTCGACCCGTGGGCGTAGATCCTCATGTCATACCCCACTCTACGAAGCTATGTTCACATTCTTATATAAAATTAACCATCAACCTTCCAACCATTTCCCATTGGAAAACATAATTCACTACAACCCACATGGGAAACCACATCATTCCTTAACCCATTAACACATTACCATTTAACATCATTTAACCATTCACACAATTCCCATGTGTTATGCCTATCTCAATAAGCATTCCATCCTAGAACCATAATCAATCCCATTATGGTCTTTAATCATTTTCCACATTAACCCATTTAACCCGTTCATAATTTTCATGAATCAACCATTTAACCCATTTCAATTACCCCTTTGGTTATTACATAGTCTAGGTGCATCACCTAACTTCTATTTCGCGTTCAACCAATCATGCCAACATATTTATCAAGGGCTCTACCATTTATCACAACAAAGACACTTGTTCAATAAAAATCCCTAAACTCGGGAAAAGCCGGCACATCGCATGGATGGCCCTAAATTAGGTCAAGTCCATATGAACACATCCCACGGGGATCGTGAGGGTTACCATATGCCATTTCAAACACCATTATTACCAATCATGCCAAGGTTATTCGAAACATAACAAAGGTAAACAAGAACACAAGTGGACATGCACATAAACCCTAAATAACCCTGGGATATATCTTGTAGACCACCTACCTTGAATCCGTAGTTGAATTCACCCTCAATCAAGTCCTTAGACCTCGATTAGACCAACCCTTGGTGCTTCAACCTAAAAGTCAACCAAAAGATAGGGTTTTGGGTTTCA
Source organism: Viscum album (assembly GCA_963277665.1). Taxonomy (NCBI): domain Eukaryota; kingdom Viridiplantae; phylum Streptophyta; class Magnoliopsida; order Santalales; family Viscaceae; genus Viscum; species Viscum album. The sequence goes on from OY728160.1 coordinate 85,096,446, forward strand.
GAACAAGAGGGAGAGAAGATACAAACCCTAAATCTAGAAAGGAACCAAGGATGGTATTATCCTTACAAGGAGCTTCAATCCAAAACCAATGGCACTCTAAACGGCCAAGAATAGAATGAGAAACACCCTTGGAAATCATTGGTCGGCCAAGTTCGTCACTAGGGCTAAGAGAGGAGGAGTGGAGGAAAATCCCGAGTGGGGTTCTTAAATCCCAGAGTGGCAAACTTGTAATTTTTCCCAACATTAAGTGGCTGCACGGTTTAGCCGCACGGTTTGGAAAATCATGCGCAAACCATGTGATCGCTTCTGTCCAGAGGAGGAAGGGTCACATGGTTTTTCTTGGATAGGTCCCACGGTTTGGCTGACCGTGTGCAGGTCGTGCGCCTTGGTCTGCTTGCGTAGACTTCCCTTCTTCTGTGCCCCGAGCCCCCGAAACACCCCCAAGGCCTCTCAAACATTCAAGAAACCATTTTAAAGTCCCAAAGGAAAAGGGTTCAACCCAAAACAAAACAAAAAATACCTTTCAAAAACTGGGATCTTACAAATGATGTATATGTTAAGAATAAAAACCTAAACATTCATTTGTCAGAAATTTTTTAAAATTTATGGGAAAATTTTATTTAAAAGGAATTATTAAACAACCAATGATTTTTATATACATTTTCACTAAATAAACAAAATTTTTGGTACCTTTCCCTGTACAAAACATATAACTATAACAAAACCATGATATATATATATATAGCGGTAAATATATAAATTATAAATATTAAATATAACTATAAAAACAAGTCATTGAATTAAAATATATGAATATGATTATCCAAATTACCAAATATTTACATATTTATAATTATATTTAAAATGGTAATTTTATTCAAATTTATTTAATTCATTATTATGTTTAATAATATATCATTTCATGGACGGAAATTTATATTAATAAAAACATTCTGTAATATTAACAAAATATGTTTAAATAAATATATATTTTTTAATTATTAATTCAATATTCATTAATGTTTTATTGAATATAATAATATGAACTACAAGTATTTTAAAAAGATTATTTCCTTTAAAAATATATTTTTTCTATAATGTATAATTTTATTGAATGATTAAATTATTTTATTTTATAATGTTAAATTTTAAAAATAAACTTTTTTGGATTCAGATTAATAATATTATATTATGCTATTTTTACTAAAACTAATGAATTTATGGTGAATTTTTTAATATACTATTTTCAATAATATCATTATATTTTTTTATTTATTATATTATATATATGATTTTAAAAATTATGAAAAAATATTTATTGAAATTTTTTTATGACTAAATTTATACATTAAAAAAATTATAATTTGGTTTATAAACTTTTAATTAACATTTTAAAATATGATTAATAATTTTTTTGAAAAAATTGATTTCTATAAATTATAAATATAATATTTTAAAATTAATTTTTATCGGTTTTATAAATTTAATAAAATAAGATGGATTTTAAATTTTGAATCATTATTTCAAAAATTTAATTAAATTTCATTTAATTATTTTACATAAATGATATATTTCTTCTCATAAAACCATGTTACCAAGGTAAAAGTTAAAAGGGTAAAATTGAAAAATATAAAGGTACTAAGTTTAAATAAACATTAAAACATGAGTGATAATGGGTGTTTAAATCATATATACAAATTATATATTATAATTTCCATTATATTAAAAAATATTGTCCACATTCTTTAATAGTTACATCCCATTATTGAAACGTTTTTCATATTTAAAAAAATTCAATCCCTTTTGCGCTTATAGAAGGGGAACTCCTCTCCTCACATTACCTCACACGTAAACCCACTAATATATGAACAAAAACATACCAAACATATTATAAATATTCATATTTATTGTAAATTGGTTATTATCTTCTCAAAAGACATCCCTTTAAAGTCTTTATCCCATTTACCAAGGATATAATTCAAGAAGTAATCTATAAAGTTTTAACCACTCCATTATAATTTCTATTAAATTATGTGATAATATTATTCCTTAGATTCTATCTAACCATAACATATTTTTAAAATTATTAAATAGTTATAATTATATGTTATTATATTTATGGTATAGTCATTCACCACTCTTCACTTTTCTATTAAGAAAATTTAATTTGTTAACAATGTGTTGGGAGGGTTATCACTTCCATTATGTAACGTGATCATTTCCCTTCACCGCATTTGATGGATTTCCCTAATATATAATTTAATATATAGTAATTATTTTCATAAAAATTTTTACCATATTAAATGATAACACATATCACTCTTTTTCCCTATTATATAGAAAAAATCATCATCCATGAATAAGTGTAGACTACTAACTCTATGTAATGATCAATTTATGACTTCAATTTCATCACCACCCTTAAATGATGATGCTGATAATTTATTTAATCAATAAATATGCTTTTTATGAAATTATCAATTTTTAATGAAAAATTGGACAACCTATTAATAATATGGGAAACTAATAACCATACTAAATCCAACTGAATAAAACAGTGTTATGAGAGAAAATAATGATTTATTCATATATTGTAATAACATTTTATAGGATATATTGTTATTTTTATTTCACTAAAACTATAATATACGACACTAATAAAAATAAAAAAATATCATTAATCTTTTGGAATAATGATATAACAACAAAATAAATTCATAATCATTTATTAACCATGTCATGGTATTTTTTGGGTTAGTTGAACCAATATCTCTAAAAATGCTAAAATTTATCTAATTCATGACCGTGAAATTTTAATTTCCTATTATATATTATTAAAATTATTAAATGCTTAATTTTTTTGTAAAAATTTAGTTATTGATTTATAAAAACACCCTTGGATCGCTAATAATCATAGAAACATGATCATCACCAAATTCTTCTTTGTGGATAGTAATAAAAACTCCTTAAAAATTAAATTAAAATATTATAAGAATTAATAAAATTTAAATTAAAATACATTTAATGGTCAAAATTTTTGTGATATTTGGGTGAAAAATTTATAATAACATATTCATTATGAAACTAAGTAAAAATGGTCAAGATTACTCATTACCTGTAACATCCCATGTAAATAAAGAACATAAAATTTTTCATATTTATTAATATTTGTGAACTAAGTATTAATTTTACTTTAAAGGGGACACTATGTTCGATGGCGTACCCGATACAGAATAATGGGTTTCTTTGAAATCTTTCATTGCACACTAATAATATAGTATTATTATTTTAATGGCAGTTTACATCTAGTCGTTGTAATGGAAGGAATTAATAAAACTATCAACAAAATGTTTATATATATGTTTGTTAAATGTTATATCATTTATCTAGTAAATGTTAGAGGCTTAAAATGTGAATGAATCTGATTTTAAACATAATTTACTTTAAAAGGTTTATTTAATGCCTTTTAATGGTGATCCTTCTTCAAAATATAGTTTTTGTAAATTTTATATGTTCTATTTTACAAAATAAAATTCTTCTTAATAATCAGGACATCAAAAGTTACTTTGTGTAAATTTTTAGTATTTTTCAGATAAAATTCATTTTTTATAAATAGTGAAAAATACTGTATTTTAATTCAAAAGTGACATTTAATCTAATTTATTTATCTGGTTATATTATCTTAATTATTAGTTTTAAAGTATAATAATATTAATTTTTTACCATTTAATCTAATGTTGGTCATTGGAATTAATTTTTACATTGAAATTGGACATAAACAAGAATCAATTTTTTGATAGTTATTGTTTCTTAAAAAACACACCATTTGTTTTGATAATGGGAATTAATTTTAAATTAATTAATAAAACATATATGTCTTTATTTTGTTAAAATAGGCATAAATTTTAATTTTTTATATCTAATATAGCTTAGGTTAAATGTTTTGGAATTTTTCTGAAAACATCAATTTTTGATGAATAGTGAAACCACTAAATAGTTGTGAAAAATAGACATTGTCATTTAAATGAAATTTTTCTGCTTATGTGGATTGAATTATGAAAATATGACAAATATGGTTGTTAATAATAAGTAAAATGTGGTTTAATTAGATGAAAATAATTTTTGGTGAATAGTAACTTTTGACTTATTTATCACGGTTAAAGGTAAATAGAGTAATTCAATGTAGAAAGAATATTATAATAATACAGCATTACTTTTACATTTTTCCTAACCTTACTAGATGAGTCATGGAAGACCATGGTCAACCTTGGGTCGATTCTGAGACCCCATGGAGCCACATGGGAGTGATAATGATACGTTAGATTAATTAATTTAAAGTAATGTCAAAAATGACACAAACAAATATCTTTTAGTAAATTAATTTTGAGATGGGGTTATATAAGTTATAATTTCGACTATAGATATTAATTGTAAATAAAAAAATGCTTCTACATCATGTAATTTTTTTATAATTTTTAGACATCAAATAAACAAAATTATTTATGACACAAAAATGATGTCGTATTTACCTAATTAATAAATGATTTAAATAAATAAGATTATTAATATTAAAATAACATCCAAAACCCATCCAATTATTATTGGATGATTTTATTTCTACCATTAGTAATATTAAATTCTCATTTAATTAGTTTTTCACCTTTAGAAACCGAATATCATTATATAATTAAATTATATTCTCACAATTTCTTAAAGAGCCCCTCCTCCCCCTTATAAAAAGCCCTCACATCTAACTCATTACTCACACCTATCATGAAACTTTTCTTGTCAAAACCCTACCCAAATAATCTCTTAAGATCTCCCTCTTCCATCTTTAATACTTAACTTAGGCATAAGTCACTTCAAGAATTCATTTTGGATTAAACCAAAAAGAGTTACTCAAATTAAAGGTAACAGTTTCTCTTAACTTCTTTTCTTTTATTTTAATTCTCCAACCCATAAACTCTTTTTATTACTTTATTTTATAACTACACCAGTATCCTCAATATTCTATGATATTTTTATGAGAATAATTCAAACTAAACTTACACACACCTCCATCTAATCGGTGAACAACGTACTGTTTTAGTGAATGGAAAAATAACGCCTCACAAAATGATGATAGTTCGATTATCTCCTACCTCCTCTCATGGTGTCCATTAAGATGAAACTATATTTATATATGATATATATTATATTTATGTTTTATTTATGCATCTGTATTTTTCTTTTACAGGATACCATTTTGGTGTCCATTATGGGTAAACGCGATAATTTCATTTGAGGAAGTGCGGACTACCGCCCCCTCAATGTGATATGACTCGTTAATGCCATATGTGGGATGTATAAAGGATGGAGTTAATACTATTATATATTATATTATACTATAATTATAATATAACTATGTATAATTATGTTTTAATTCCATTAAAATAAGAAAAATAAATGAAAGTAACGTTCAAGCGTACGTACGACTTACCGTTTCCGTGAACGATGCATTTCATTTCTTACCTAAATAGGTTTTTTAATATTTTAAATACAAGTATATAATGTATATATATGGTATATATGATATCTAAATCAAAGAATACCATTCTAGATAAAATAAACTTTTGACTGTGTGAACAACTTGTAATTATAAGTAGTCCATTTTTTTACTCAAGTACCAAATATCGACAAAACGAATGTTATTAACATAAATGATTACATAATATTTATAACATGGTAATTAGTGATATAAATGGAATAATAAACTTGAAAAAGGTTCTTAACAAAATAAAAAATAACTTAAGTTTATTATTCAGGAAGAACAAGGAACAAACATGTCATGTCGGACCCAAGGTAAGGGATTTCTAATCTCACTTTTAATTTCGTGAGATTTCCATTGTTTTCCACTTATTTGTTTCATGTGGTGTATTGTGTACTTAAATTTGATATATATTATCTTTATTCCCTTTATATTTATGGTATTCTATGATTCAATTAGTTCTTATTAACTTTTGTTCATACGACTCGTTTGATTACATGTGGTAAGGGGTTTTCTTCTCACTTTTTATTCCACTGAGATTCATGCAATATTGCCACTATTTACTTTTGTGTGGTTTATGTAATGCCCATGTTATATTCATTGTGTAATATAACTAAATTTATTGTTATTTAGATATTAATTTTATGATCTTTATTTCATGGGTTTTATGTTTCATATGTTACCAAATCAGAAAGGGAACCTTTTAACCTAATTTCCATTCCTTGAGTTACTCTTATAATTCTTAATTATTTCATGCTATGATTAGGTGTGGAATCACTATTTATGTATTTATGTTGTAATATCCACTCCCCTTTGTGGGGATATACTTATTATACACATAATAAATCCATTGATAAATTCTCAATTCATCGATATGAACGTGATAAGAGTTATTTTAACTCAATTTCCATTCATTGAGTTAAACATCCAAGTCGTTGGTTTTTTATTAAAAAGGAAATGTGTGAATTTAATATGATTGATTTACACTGAATATAGAATCTTATTGAGTGTAATTATATTTTTTACATATTATTATGTAATTGATTTATCCTTAATCTAAGGATATAATTTTTATAAGGGATTTCATCTCATTTTACATTTCATTGAAACATCATTGTCGTTATGCACCAATTCACTTTTATAAGGTGTATATACTATCCTTGAGAATATTATATCATGAATCCCATTACTCTAGTGATATTATAATGTTCTAATTAAATGTTATTCTTAAATTATTTTTATTTAATCATCTCTCATTTTGTTAAAAACTCTTTAACTAAAATATCGTTGTAAATGTTTTAAAGATTTATTCTTCTAAATATTTCTCATTAAAGATCATGTTTTAAAAATGGTTTTAAGGATTTATTTATATTGACAATAATGTTTTAAAATTTTAATTCTTTTAAAATCTTTAAATTGGGATGGAACACTTGGATTAAAAAAATCTCTTAATTAAATGTTTAAAATGGTTTTGAAAATGGTTTGATAAAGCATTGATTATGCCTATGATATGTTGTGATTGCAATGTGTAAATGTTATTTTTTCCTTTATTATTGTTTAAAGTGTTATGAATATGTTATAGTTATTTCGAATTATTTACGTATATGGGTGGTTCCGTGATAAACCTTGGGCGGGGGATCCCGAGATAGCACTACAATGCATTGGGTAAATGACGGAGGTAAACATTAATGTTTCTTTTAAGAGTTTTAGGCAATATATTGTGATGGGTATTCCAAATGTATCTCCCTATGTAGTTGTGATATCTACAATGTAAGTATGTTATTAATTAAATAAGTTATCTTTATGATTTAGGACTTGTGTGTGTTATTCATAAATCTTATGATTTCGTAAGGTATGTTATGATTGAAAAGTATGGTTTCATTGATTTTTATTTAATAATGGGATAATAATTTCCTTCCTTATTTTATATCCCTTACGGAGCTTTTTATGCTCATCCCATGTTTATTTAATGTTTTCCACAAGACATAAATATGAATAGGGTCAAGGATGGGATCAAGGAAAAGTCACGCTGTCTAAAACATAGAACATAATATCTTTCTTTTTAAGAGTTTTTTATTTTTGGAAAAAAGTTGATACTGAGTAGTACTATCTCTATGTAATTTTCAAGTTGATATATAATAGTTTTGGCCTAATTATCTAAAAATCTAAACCTAAAAACATATTCAATGTGAATTATTCTTTAAATTTAGGATTATGTAATATTTATGGTAGGGTCCTTGTCGTTGGTATCAGAGGCAGGTTTAGTCAACTGTTGAAATTATGAGTTTTCATTAGACACATTGTTAGTCCCTATGTCTATTATTTCTGTTAAATCCTTGTTTTATAATATTTTCATATTATGGAAAGTCAGTTACAAATAGGAGGAGGAGGATCTCAAACGACATTCATATCTCTTCCTGATGACTTTCTTGCAATTATTATTGAAAATTCATTTTCGGATGATTGTGAAACTTTTTCTAGAATACAACTCACTTGAACGTAGTTGTTTGAGATATTAAACACCTCCATTATACCTCGTTATCATCATGGATCATGTGTTTTATTTAAACAAATACTATTTTCAAAATATTATCATATTTTCAAGAAAGGTAAATATTTTCAATTCATTTTCAAATATTTTTCCTTATTACAATATTTTAAATCATATTATGATTTTGAAAAAGGTACTGAAGAATGAGACCCTTATGAAACCTATTTATATTTTCTTTTACAAAATAGTCTCTCAATATGTACATATGGTATTTTAAAAGACTTTTAAATAAATGTTTCAACTCAAATTTGGTCCGAATATTTTATAGAAATCATGTTTTATCCGATGTTTTGAAAATATATGTCATTCATGATTATTTTCCAAAAATGTTTTTCTGTGAACACCCATATGACCAATGTTGTAAAAGGTGTGTTTGGATTCAGAAAGTAAATGATTTTGAAGGATCTCAAAATCATTTTTTCAATACATGGGCCTTCTACCTATGTGAACAAGATGTCGATGAAATCAAATGGACACCATGATCAAGGTATGTTCTTCATAATTTTGTGGATCATTTTTTTATGGTGGTGAAATAAAAAAATGACAATATATAAAAGACTTAAAGAATTAAGATGTTGAGATCATAATTAATTGGGATTAAAATGAGTGTTATAAGGAAACCATTGAGGTTACAACTTGTTATGGTTATTTTTGAGTTTTATAAAATGGACAACCCGTAGGATGGGTTATAACTCTTCGCATTTGGAAAGGTCGTAGAAATCGAACCCACAACCAAAGGGAGATAGGGGCGCATCTCATACCAATTTCCTACATGAAGTCCCAGTTTAGTATGACTTATTATTTTAGTAAAATGATTTTATGGAACAAGTATAAGTTGATTTTGGGAAATTATGTTTTATCAAATGGATATACATAGTATAAAAAAAGATTTGGTGATTAAATGATAATGGTTATTGTGGATGACGTTATCTCTTTGGAGAAAACACTATATGGATATGGAAGATATAATACTATGGTATTTCAATTATGGAATAATGTTTGAAATTTTATTTTGGAAGAATCTATGTTTTTATTGTTGACATACTACTATTTGGTTTATTTTTGAAAATGTTTAACCTATCATGGAGAATATGTGATTAGGTTAATTACTTTTTAATATGAGACTTTATGAGTAACTGATGTTATTTGGAGATAAATGTTAAGATTTATCATTGAAGACTATGTAATTAAATCCTTATGAGATATGGGTTTCAATCTTAGTTTGGATTAATTTTGAATATTTCTATGGACAGTTGTTTATTAAAAGGTATTTTTTGAACTTTGGGTTTATTTTGAAATTTTTTGGAGATTAAGAGTAGTTTTTCTTTTTGTAAAAGATTTTCCTTTTTGGGTATTATCTGATCTCGCACTAAACATTTTTGTTTTATTTGATGTATATTGAAAATGGAAATATATAGTTATTCTTTTGCAAAATAAGTGATTCCATAAAAGATGATTCTTTTTCTTTTGATGTGACCAAGTCTTTTTGAATGTTCATTGTTTAGAGAAAAGATTATTTTTTGGTAGATACTTATTAAAGCATTAAACTCTACTTGAAGGTAAGTATATTTTGTTGTGTTATTATTCTATGTAGTAAATTAATTCTAAAAAATTATGAAAGGGAATGTAAAACAAAAACATTGTTGGTTTAGGGTTTCTACTGGGTAATCAAAGACTGTTTAACATATCAAAATTTTGTGATTTTTTGGTGGTTAGCTTTCTCCTAATCATGTTTTCTATCACTCTACATTATAACTTGACCATTTGGTCTCTCTTCCATATCCATGCTTTCTTACATGGAATCCTAGTATGGGTTATCTCAAGTGACCTTTGTACTTCTCTTTCGTTCTTTTAATCTGATAGTTTTACTGAATATTTTCATATTTTGGACTTTTAATGAAGTTTCTAAGACCAGTTTTAAAATTGCGAGGATGCAATTCCCAAATGTGGGGAATGATGTAACATCCTAGGTAAATAATGAAAATGACATTTTTCATATTTATTAATATTTCTGAACTAAATAATAATTTTATTTTAAAGGATATGGTATGTTTGACGGCGTACTTGATACGCAACAATGAGATTCTTTGAAATCGTACGTTGCACACTAATAATATAACATTATTATTTTAAATGATAGTTAACGCCTAGTTTTTGTAATGGAGGGAATGAATTGAACTAACTACAAAATTATTATATATGTCTGTTAAATGTTATTACATTTATCCAATAAATGTTAGAGACTTCAGATATGAATGAATCTAATTTTAAACATAATTTACATTAAAAGGATCATTTACCACCTTTTAATGGTCAGACATCTTTAAATCGAATTTTTGTAACTTTTATATATTCCATTTTACAAAATAAAATTATTCTTTAGAATTGTGATATCAAAATTTACATTGGGTTAATTTTTGGTATTTTTCTGATAAAATACATTTTTTATGAATAGTGAAAAATGATGTATTTTAATTTAAAAGGTGCTTTTAATGTAATTTATTTATATGGTCAGATTATATTTTTAATAGGTTTCATAGTGTAATTATATTATTTTTTTACCCTTTAATTCAATTTTGTTTATTAGAATTTATTTCACTTTAAAATTGGATAGAAAGAGGTATCAATCTTTTGATAGTTATTATTTCTCAAAAACACGCTATTTGTTTTGATAATGGGAAAAAAATTTAAATTAATTAATGAAACTTCTTTGGTTTGAACTTGGTAAAATAGACATCATTTTTGAATTCGGAATATCAAATATATCTTAGGCTGAATTGTTGGTTGTTTTCTGAATAATTTCAATTTTGATGAATAGTGAAACCACTAAGTAGCAGCTAAAAACTGACATATTAATTTAAATGAAATATTACCAATTCTGTGGATTAAATTTCAAAAATATGAAAAACATGGTTTTTATTAGTAAATAAAATTTGGTTCAATAAAATGAAAATAATTTTAGGTAAATAGTTACTTTTGACTTTTATTTACCGCAGTTAAAGGTAAATAGGGTAAATCAATGTAAAAAGAATATTATAATAATACCAAATTACCTTAACATTTTTACTAACCTTATTCGACAATCCATGGATGACCATGGTCATCCTTGGGACTATTGTGAGACCAGATAGAGCCACCTGAGATTGATAATGACACGTTAAATTAATTAATTTAAAGTAAAGACAAAAATGACACAAAAAAATATCTTTTAGTAAATTTATTTGTACATGGGGTTATAAATGTTATCATTAATACTATATATATTAATTGGAAAGATAAAATGATTTACGACATCATGTTATTTTTTTTATAATTTTTATACATCAAATAAATAGACTTATTTATAACACAATAATGATGTAGTATTTACTAATTAATAAATGATTCAAATAAAATCCACCACGTCTAACTCATTACTCACCCATATATAGCCCATTGGATCATCCAAAACCTGCCCAAATAAGCTCCAAATATCCCTCTCTTCCACCTATAATCCTTACCTTAGGCATAAGTCACTTCAAAATGGGTTTTTGGTTTAATTCAAAGGGAGTTACCCAAATTAGAGGTAACCGTTTCTCTTAACTTCATTTCTTTTATTTTACTTCTCCAACCCCTAAAATATTTTTATTACATTATTTTATAACTAAAACAGTATCGTAAATATACTAGGATGTTTTTATGAGAAATATTAGAACTAAACTTACACACACCTCCATCTAATGGGTGAAGAACAAACTGTTTTTGTGAATGGAAAACTAACCCCTCATGAAATGATGATTGTTTGATTATCTCCTACCACCTCTAATGGTGGGCATTAATATCACACTATATTTATATATGATATATATAATGTTCATTTTTTCTTTATGATTCTATATTTTTCTTTATATCATACCTTTATGGTTTCCAATATGGGTAAACGTGATAATTTCTTTTGAGGAAGTGCTGACTACCGACCCTCAAAATGATATGACTCATTAATGACATATGTGGACATATAAAGGATTTAATTAATGACATTATATATGATATTATAATCGAATTATAATATAACAATTTATAATTATGTTTTAATTCTATTTAAATAATAAATAAAAATGAAAGTTGCGTTCATGCATTTGTACGACTTACCATCTCCATGAACGGTGCATTTTATTTATTACCTCCAAATGTTATGTACTATTATAAATACATGTATATACTGGATGTATATGATATAAAAATCATGAATATCATTCTGTATATAATGAACTATTGACTATGTGAACAACGTGTAATTATAAGAAGTCCATTTTTGACTTAAGTACTAAATATCGACAAAACGAATGTTATTAACTTAAATGATTAATTAATGATTATAACATGGTAATAAGTGATTTAAAAGGAATAATAAACTTGAAAAAGGTTCTTATGAACGTAGAAATTATCATTAATTTATTATTCAGGAAGAAAAAGGAACAAACAGTCAATTCGGACACGAGTTAAGGGATTTATTATCTCACTTTTAATTCCATGAGATTTTTATTGTTCACCAATTATTTATTACGTGTGGTGTATTATGTACATCCATTTTATATATATTATCAGGATTAAATTTATATTCATGGTATTCTATGATTCAATTGGTGATTATTAACATTTTTTCATACAACTCGTTTGATTACACTGTGGTAAGGGATTTTCATCTCACTTTTTATTCCCGTGAGATTAATGATATATTGCCACTATTTTCTTTTGTGTTGTTTATGTACTACCCATGAATATATTCATTGTGTAATATAACTAAATTCATGGGTATTTAAATCTTCATTTTATGATCTTCCTTTCCGGGGTTGTATGTTTCGTAAGTTACCAAATCGGTAAGAGAACCTTTTTACCCAATTTCCATTTCATGGGTTAATATTCTAATTCATAATTATCTCATGATATGATTATGTGGGGAATCAATATTTATTTATTTATGTTGTAATTTCCACCCCCCTTGGTGTGGATATATTTTTGATACACATAATCAATCCGTTGATAAATTCTAAAGTCATCGATAAGAACGTGATAAGAGTAATTGTCACTCAATTTCCATTCATTTAGTTAAACATCCATGTCATTGGTTTTGTCTTAAAATGAACATTTCAAAACTTCCTATGATTTATTTACATTGAATATCCAATCATAGTGAGTGTAATTATATTTGTCAAACATTATTATGTAATTTATTTATACTTAATCTAAGGATACAGTTTTTTATATGGGATTTCATCACATTTTACATTTCATTGAGATATCATTCTCGTTATGCACCAATTCAATTTTATATGGTGTATATACTATATTTTCGAATATTATATCATGAATATATTTATTCTCATGATATTATAATGTTCTGATTAAATTTGTTTCCGCAATTATTTGTCTTCAAGTATCTCTCAGTTTGTTAAAAACTCTTAACTAAAATATTGTTTAAAATGTTTTAAAGATTTATTCTTATAAATATTTATCATTAATGTACAAGTTTTAAAAATTGTTTTAAGGATTTATTTATATTTATATTAATGTTTTAAAGTATTAGCTCCTTTAAAATCATCCATGTCGTATGGGACTCTTTGATTAAAAAATATCTTTATAAAATTTTTAAATGGTTTTGAAAATGGATTGATAAAGAATTGATTATGTATATGATATGTTCTGATTTCAATGTGGAAATGTTATTTTTTGATTTATTATTGTTTAATGTTTTATGAATATTTTATCGTTCTTGGGCATTATTTACGTATACGGGTGGTTTGGTGATAAACCTAGGGAGGGTGAGCCCGATATAGCTCTGCAATGCATTGGGTAACGTGATACATGTCACGACCCGTCCTCGGGGCTCGTGCCGTGACTACCCCAAGCTCGCCTTCCATAGGCCAGGGGTTGGCCACTAGCGCCAAAGGCGTAAATCCCAATAACATTGAATGCATTTCCTTTATAAAAGTAAACATACACCACAGAGTACAAGCAGAAGTAAAACACTAAGTAAAAACTGAATCAAGTTGTGCTGAAAGTAAAGGGGGTCGGAAATACAAGCCCAACTGTAAAGTACAACTGAAAGGGGAAAAAAACAACTGAAAGAAAAAGACGTAGCATCGAGCCGTCCTCTGTAAGTCCCACTTGAAGGGTGAGTACAGATAGCCTCCACAGCTCCACAGTCCAGCCGTCCGCTCCAAGTATACCCAGCCCAGTGGTCCACCTCCAGGTACCGTCCTACTCCGCCAACCTTGACCACGATCAGCGCTTCCCGTCGTCTGCAACCAACACAACGTAGTGAGGGTATATCTCGTGCAGGAGTGAGTATAAGATACTCATTAGGGACCCCGAGACCCCCGAAGGTCTCCGAAAATCCTCAAATGATAAATCACAAGGAAAGATTCAATCACGAAGTAACATCTGACACTGCTTAGGTATATGCCCATACATATACCTAAGTCAACAATTTCTGTTTGGCTCCAAAATCCGAGCCCAAGCACAACCCAATCCACACAGGAAAGCTAAACGTAAATCCACACAGGATAGAACAACACAATCCACAAAGGAAAGCAAAACGTAATCCACATAGGATAACACAACACAATCCACAAAGGAGAGTAAGCAGGATTCAGCTCACACAGGTATACATCTTCGAATGATGATAGAGATGATCACTGATCCATCTAAGTCGTCAGACCCACAAAGGATCAAAAGGTACTAACCCCCGAAATGACCCACACAGGATCGGACCCACACATGATCGATAGGTAACTAACCCCCACAAAGACCCACATAGGATCGAACCCACACAGGATCTGTAGGCGATGGCCCACACAGGACCGCTAAGCGCTGACCCACACAGGATCGGACCTACAAAGGATCGGTAGCACTGACCCACAAAAAATCGCTGAGTGCTGTAGTCATCGCCGTCGAATCGACTGAGGATCTCTGTATGGTCGTCGTTGTCACAGCAGCAGTCGCAGCTTGCTCTAGGGTTCCCGCACAAAGCAAGTTCGTTCGGGAGGTTCCGCTCCACGAGCCGAGAGGCTGATACATCAACTGACACATATTTCAGAGTTGATGTATCCAAAAGTTCTGTATCGCCAATAGGAACTCAACGTCACAGACAGCGCGTCAATCGGACGCCCGGTCTTAGAGTTATTGGGTTTTTCGCCCCAGGGGCCCGGTTGGTTTTTAAGGAAAAACCAACTTGACCGTGCTCCACCTGTGTCCAAAACTCATGCGGAGTAAGCCAAAAGATCCTTCTCACATAGAGGAATCCATCAAAGTCGACGGTACGTCAATCGGACATCCGGAGCTCACGTTATAAGCGTTCCCGCTCCGAGGGCCTGGTTGGTTTCGTGTACGAACCATCCCGGACGAACCCAAAGTATACCGAACCCTTTAGTGTAACATTCCGAAACGACCGTCTCGATCCAAGGATCGTGTTGCTGCGAAGGGCGCGTCGATCGGAGGTCTGTAGCCCAAGATATGGGCGAAAAACCAAAAAGGGGCCGAAAACGGGAGGTCTGGGCCCAGACCGACCAGGCCCAACCCCCTGGGGTCGTCCCGAACCGGGTCCGGGTCCGACCCAGTTGGGTGTGACCTGGCCCAACCGGGGCAGCTTGGCCCGGCCTGGGAGCGACCCGGCCCGGCGGGTCGGCTCGGCTCGGCTCGACCGAGCGGACGAGCGAGGGAACCGCGGCCCCCACGCGGGGGTCGCTCCGCGGTACCCGGACGCGACTTAAGTCGCGTCCCGCCTCCCGGTTCCGCGCGGCCGCAGAACCGATTCACCGCCGCGGCTGAAGCCGTGGTGGATTTTGCCGGCGGTGCGCCGGCGGGAGTTTCCGCAGACCACTGGACGGGCTCCGATGGTCCGTTTTGCGTGCGGTCTTCTCCATTCGTCCTCCTGGGA
Source organism: Viscum album (assembly GCA_963277665.1). Classification (NCBI taxonomy): domain Eukaryota; kingdom Viridiplantae; phylum Streptophyta; class Magnoliopsida; order Santalales; family Viscaceae; genus Viscum; species Viscum album. Next base: position 85,112,442 of record OY728160.1, read on the forward strand.
CCCGATCTTTACTGCAAGGCCCTCAAATCGCCCTTGTGGCCCCGTTTTCCGTCGTCCGCCGTTCTGCACACCAAGAATGAAAAAAGGGGCGGTGGGTTCGGACATGTGCGTTAGTCCGCACCCACCTGGTTAGCGGTTTTAAAAGACACCCAATCAATCATTAAACAACCGGGAAATACAAATCACAACGATTTAATGAATCAAAACCCATATGTCATCGAAGTCGTCTAACGAGCGTTCTACGCGGAATTGATCGTTGCGGAAGAAGAGGATCGTCGCGTCGCGGAAGGGTGTCGCGTCGTCGCGGTATACGGCATTGCGTCGACGAACTCCGAGGATCAGGAACATACAGATTTAATTATAACAATTAAATCCATGTTGTTGTTATAAACCACAAAGAATTAAAAGGTCCGCAATCCCCTACCTCAAAATGCCGATCAAAGTTTGTCGCGGGGATGGTTCGTCGTGGAAGAAGCGTTGCGAAGGGAGAATCTTCGGCGTCACATCGTCGATCTCCGGGGGTTTGGCGTTCTTCGTCGCCCTTTGTCGGAAGCCGGTGTTCTTCGCGTTCTTCGCATTCTTCACGAAGGAGGATGAAGATCTTAAGTTTCTATCAAATCCTCTCAACGAACAATCCACAAGAAGACAAGCGTTGGTCTTATTTTATTAATATACCAACAGACGAAAATTAAAGTAAGAAACGAACAAATTAATTCATAGAATTAATTTTCCAAACTAACCACCCAATTAATAGGGGCGTTAAAAATTTAAGAAAACGCGTCGGTTGACTTTATTTAAAATGGGTTTTCGCGGGTGCGTTACTTAGGGGAAAAGAAACGGAGGGGATCATGCGGGCCCCACGTCACAAATATCCTACCAAGAGGGTAGGATATTTTGGGTTCCACCCTATCCGCTTCAACTCATCATAAGCAGCTTAAAGTGGCTTTAATTGGATTTAAGTGAAATAAAATAAAGTTTGTCTTACCACATTATTTTATTTCATAACATAAAGCCCAAAAAAATTAAAAACCACACTTGAGCAAACACAACTTTGGAAGAGGCGTTTCTAAGAAAATACTGGCACTGCGATTCCATCGGTGCCCTTAAAATGTGATTCTGAGCACCGGTTTAAAAGTTAGAAAACCGCAATCATTCATTCACTGAACATACCCGATCCAAACTTCGGAAAAAGATTCCGAGCACACCGGGCCTCTGAATCAGGTGCCGTCAGAAACTGTGTTCGTGTAAAATTACAAAGAAAATTATGAAAAACATTTCCATGAAATTTACGGGTCTTTACATCACTCCCAACTCAGGGCTTTATGTCCCCGTAAAGAAGCATCATAAACTAGGGAATCAAAAGTGGGTACTGAGCACGTATCTGAGCCTCCCGCTCCAAAGTGCTCTCCTGGAGGTTCCCATGCTGCCATCTGATGTGCACTAGAGGAATCGATCATCCATGTAGGACCCTCTCATTTTGATCCTCTATCTCCACCGAGACCTCCGCAAAAGTCGCCCCATCATCAACGTCTATCTCCCCATGGTCAATGATGTGTGCCAGGTCGTTCACGTATCTCCTCAGCTGAGATATGTGGAAGACGTCGTGCACCCGGTTCAACTGAGGTGGTAGAGCCAGGCGATAAGACACCTCTCCAATCCTGCTGAGGACCTGGAATGGTCCGATGAAGCATGGAGACAACTTTCTGCCTTGGCCAAATCTCTGTAATCCACGTCGAGGTGAGACACGCAAGAAGACGTGGTCCCCATCCTCGAACTCTAGTTGCATCCGCCTCCTGTAAGCATAAGACTTCTGCCAGCTCTGAGCTGTCCTCATCTGCTCCTGGATGACCTTGACCTTCTCTATCGTGGCTCGGACCATCTCTGGTCCCACAAGTGCTGACTCCCCAGGGTCTGTCCAGCAGAAAGGAGATCTGCAAGGTCTGTCGTACAACCCCTCGTATGGTGACATCCCGATGGTGGAGTGGTAACTTTTGTTTTACGCAAACTCCACCAAGGGTAGGTGGTCCTCCCAGCTGCGACCAAAGTCGAGGAAACACGTGTGGAGCATGTCCTCGAGAGTCTGAATGGTCCTCTCCGTCTGACCATCCGTCTGAGGGTGAAAGGCGGTGCTCAGATGTAGCTGCATCCCGAATGCCTCCTACAACCCCTTCCAAATCCGGGAAGTAAAGAGAGCATCTCGATCGGAGATGATAGATGATGGCACACCGTGAAGCCGTACAATCTCCTGAATGTAGAGATGCCCCAAGCTCTCCACTAAGCCCTGCTCTCTGATGGGTAAGAAGTGAGCCGACTTGGTGGGTCGGTCCACAATCACCCAAATGGAGTCGTGACCTCTGGAAGTGCGTGGAAGTCCAGTCATGAAGTCCATATATATCCCATCCCACTTCCACTCCGGGACCTCCAAGGGATGCACCAAGCCTGCTGGTACCTGATGCTCTGCCTTCACCTGCTGGCAGGTGAGGCATCGAGAAACGAACTCTGCCACAGACTTCTTCATGCCCGGACACCAGTGCTGTCGTCTGAGTTCCTGGTACATCTTCGCCACTCCAGGATGTACCGCCAAAGGAGAAGTGTGAAAATCGCTCATCACCTCCTCTCGTAAAGTGACTGGTACCATGGTACATCCTCTGAAAAGGATGTTGTGCTCAGCTCCAAAGGAGAAGCCATCAAGTACCTGTCCTGAGGATAACTGCTCACGCCGCGTCTCACAGTCGGCGTCCCCACGCTGTGCCTCTCTGACTCGCTGAAGTAGTGGAGGAGTTACTATGAGAGACTAAAGGAAGTCTCCTACATCTCTATCCACGAAGGATATCTACAAAGCGACTAGCTGCTCTATCGCCTCCTCAAGTAACTGAATGCCCGTCTTCCTACTGAGAGCATCGGCTACCACGTTCCCCTTCCCAGGAGTATAGACAATCTCAAAGTTGTATTTCTGGAGGAACTCGATCCATCACCACTGTCTCAGGTTCAGGTCCTTCTGTGAGAAGATGTACCTGAGACTCTGATGGTCAGAAAAGACTGTAAAGCACTCGCCCATCAGATAGTGTCGCCATGTCTTCAGGGCGAAGACCACTGCTGCTAACTCCAGGTCATGGGTCGCGTAGTTATGCTCATCCGGCCTCAACTGACGTGATCCAAAGGCGATCCCTGCCCTCTCCTGCATCAAAAAACATCCGAGTCCGGTCCCTAATTCATCACAGTAGTCTACGTACCCTACTCCCTTCTCAGGCAACCTCAATATAGGTGCGCTGGTCAATCTCTATCTCAGCTCCTGGAAGCTCTGCTGACATCTGTCTGACCACACAAAGGGTTTCCCCTTCTTTGTCAAAGCTTAGGGTGGTGCCGTAGCTCTGGAGAAGTCTGGAACAAATCTTCGATAGTATCCAGCTTGTCCCAAGAAACTCCACACCTCTGTCATGCTCTTGGGTGGCTCCCAAGTTAGCACTGCCTCGATCTTCGCGGGATCCACCGCAACTCCTTCCTCAGAAATGATGTTCCCCAAGAAGTGGAACTCACGTAACCAGAATTGGAAATTCGAGAGCTTTCCATAAAACTAGTGCTCTCGGAGTGTGTCTAGTATAACCCGCAAGTGGTAGGCGTGCTCCTCCTCAGTCATCGAGTAAATCAAAATGTCGTCGATGAAGACTACGACAAATCGATCGAGGTATGGCTGAAAGATCCTATTTATGAGGCTCATGAACACCACTGGAGCATTGGTTATCCTGAATGGCATAACCAAGAACTCATAGTGGCCATACTGACACCTGAAGGCCGTCTTCTGCACGTCCTCATCTCGAAATCTGAGCTGATGATATCCTGACCTGAGGTCTATCTTCGAGAACCGTCATGCTCCCTTGAGCTGATCGAAGAGGTCATCAATCCTCGGTAGTGGATACTTGTTCCTCACTATCACCTAGTTCAGGCGATGATAGTCGAAACATAGTCGCAAGCTCCCGTCTGCCTTCTTGGCGAACAATATCAGGGAAGCCCAGGGTGAAACACTGGGTCGGATGAATCCCTTACCCTGAAAGTCCTCCAACTGCACCCGCAGCTCTCTAAGCTCAGCGAGGACCATTCGATATGATGGAGTGGATATCGGGTGTGTCCTGGGGTACAGATCAATATAAAAGTCTACCTCTCTATGAGGAGGTAGCCCTAGAACGTCGTTAGGAAAGACGTCCGCATACTGATCCACCACTGCTGGAAAACTAGGACTCCGTACGTCAACTACTCCTAGGATGAGGATAGCCAACTGATGAGTGATGGGCTGTCCTCTCCTCTGCGGAAGTCCATCCTGTGCCGCGAAGGATCCCTTCTCGCCGGTGAAGGTGAACCTGCTCCCGTCGGTGCGTACACATCGCACCTTGTGCCTAAAACATTCAATCTGTGCATGGACTGTAGATAACCAATCCATGACCAAGATAACGTCGTAAGGACTTGACGACGCTACAAGAAGATCCCAGCCGAAGCTCTCGCCTCCTAGAGTAAGTTCACACTGCCGGCATCATTGCGTAATCGTCGAGTCTGCTCCCGTAGGAGTCTCTAGCCATAAGGATCGAGCCAACGGCTCTGTCGGAGCTCCAAGCTCCGAACAAGGGAAGCGGCTATGAAAGAGTGACTCACTCCCGTGTCTATAAGAACTCCAACAAGGGTGGAATAGACATAGATCGTACCTCGAATCATCTCGAGTGCGCCATGGTCGTAGGCCTCCCCTGCCTGGAGCTGTGCCCGTCTCAGCCCTCCAGCTCCTTGTGGTCGAGGTGGGCCTCCTGGTGGTGGTGGTGGTAGGGCCTCAAAGCGTCGCCCACCACCTGCTGCTTGGCCAGCTCCTCTGCCTCATCCTCCTACTCCATGCGGACCACCACGGTCAACCCTCTACCTCTTCCTTGGTGGCCCTTCCACTGTCTACTGCTCCTCGGCACGGTGGGTCGGGCAGTCAAGAGCCATGTGGCCCTGCCCGCCGCATGCATATCACTGCCTGCCTCTCGAAAGACTGGCCCCATGCTGTGTGCCCCGCACAGCTGAGCCAGTGTCCTGGGGTCATCTGCCGGAGGGTCTGGTCTGCCTGGACCCAGGAGTCATCCGTCAGCTTCCTGTTACTGAAGACTCTGCTGCCTGCCGCCCTGCGGTAGGTCTCGCTGCTGAAGAAGGATCAGCAAGAAATCTCTCAATCAAAATGGCTCGCTCCAGTACTCCTTCCTGAGTCGGAATGCTGAGGGAGATCAGTGTTGCCCAGATCTCATGTCTCAATACCTGCTCAATGGTTTGGGCCCGGAAGAATGGGTCCCGTACCATGTCGGTCGAGTAGCGCCAGAGATCGGTAAATCTCGCCGAGTACTGGGCGACCGTCAAGGTGCCCTGCCGCAGCTGAAGAAGCTCCAGGATGAGCACCGCACGGAGGGTGTCTGGAACGAACTGCGAGTAGAAGAGGCTCTCAAAGTCCGTCCATAGAAGAGATGCCTCATCGTTCACCTGGAGCATCAAGCTCCACCATCGGCCCGCTGCTGCGTGAAGTAGGCTCGATGTAAGGATCTCCATGAGGTCTGATGGTGTCCTCACTAGCCTGAAAACTCATACAACTGCCTCCAACCAGTCCTCAGCTGCCTGGGGGTCCCTATCCCCACGGAAATTGGGTGGTCGTTGGCGTTGGAACTCATGCAGTGCACTAAGGCGATGTGCATCGTCACCGGCTGGGGCTAGAAGCATCGGTGGCTCGACGGGTAGATGTATCGCTGGTGCCTCAGCTGTCAAAGGGCCCTGCACCGAGGCCTCTTTGCTCGGTGGGCTGTCGTCATGTACAAATCTCGGAACCCTAGCTGGATGCCTTTGTGGGGCCATCCTGAAAAGAAACAGATGCGCCACGGTCAGAACAGTATACCTGGTGAGCTGACAAAAAAGTAATCACAAAGAAAACTTGTAACACTCATTCAATCAATGTTTTCGTGCATTATGTCAGAAATCAGAAGTCAGGGTCCTGGTGTATGGATACGTCGACCGCCGCACCAACACTGGACTCCCTGAACTGATAACCACACCCAATACGCTAAACACTATTTCTTCACATAGAACAAAGATCAGAGTCCCAAGTTCTGCGGTAGAACCGTACTCCTTTGATGCCAATTTGTCACGACCCGTCCTCGGGGCCCGTGCCGTGACTACCCCAAGCCCGCCTTCCATAGGACATGGGTTGGTGACTAGTGCCAAAGGTGTAAATCCCAGTAATAGGGAAGGAATTGCCTTTATAAAAGTAGACATACACCACAGAGTACAAGCAGAAGTAAAACACTAAGTAAAAACTGAAAGAAGTTGTGCTGAAAGTAAAGGGGGCCGGAAATACAATCCCAACTATAAAGTACAACTGAAAGGGAAAAAATAGAAACTGAAAGAAAAAGCCACAGCGTCGAGCCATCCTCTGGAAGTCCCACCTGAAGGGTGACTACAGATAGCCTCCACAGCTCCTCGGTAAAGCCGTCCGCTCCGAGTACACCCCGCCCAGTGGTCCACCTCCAGGTACTGTCTTGCTCCCCCAACCTCGACCACGATCAGCGCTATCCATCGTCTACAACAAACACAACGTAGTGCGGGAATAGCCCGTGCAGAGGTGAGTATAAGCTACTCAGTAGTGACCCAGAGACCCCCGAAGGTCTCTGAAAATCCACAAAGGATAAACCACAAGGAAAGATACAATCACGATGTAACATCTGACACTGCTTAGGTATATGCCCATACATATACCTAAGTCATCAATTCCCATTTGGCTCCAACATCCGAGCCCAAGCACAACCCAATACACACAGGAAAGAAAAACATAAATCCACACAGGATAGCACAACACAATCCACAAAGGAAAGCAAAACGTAATCCACATAGGATAGCACAACATAATCTACAAAGGAGAGTAAACAAGATTCAGCTCACACAGGTATACATTTTCGAATGATGATAGAGATGATCACTGATCCATCTAAGTCGTCGAACCCACAAAGGATCAAAAGTTACTAACCCCCGCAATGAACCACACAGGATCGGACCCACACAGGATCGATAGGTAACTAACCCCCATAAAGACCCACACAGGATCAGACCCACACAGGATCTGTAAGCACATGCCCACACAGGACCGCTGAGCGCTGACCCACATAAGATCGGACCCACACAGGATCGGTAGAACTGAACCAAAAAGGATCGATGAGTGCTGTAGTCATCGCCGTCGAATCCACTGAGGATCTCTATATAGTCGTCGTCGTCATAGTAGCAGTCACAGCCAGCTCTGGGGTTCCCGCACACAGCAAGTTCATTCGGGATAGTCCGCTCCACGAGCCGAGAGTCTGATACATCAACTGACACATAGTCCATAGTTGATGTATCCAAATGTTCCGTATCGCGAACAGGAACTCAACGTCGTAGACGGCGCATCAATCGGACGCACGGTCTGAGAGTTATTGGCTTTTTTGTTCGAGGGGCCCGGTTGGTTTTCAAGGAAAAACCAACCCGGCCGTGCTCCACCTGCGTCCAAACCTCGGGCGAAGTAAGCCAAAATATCCCTCACTTAGAGGAATCCATAAAAGTCGACGGTACGTCAATCGGACGTCCGGAGCTCAAGTTATAAGCGTTCCCGCTCCGAGGGCCCGATTGGTTTCGTGTACGAACCAACCGGGCTAAACACAAAGTATACCAAAACCTTGATTGTAACATATCTAAACGACCGTCTCGATCCAAGGATCGTGTTGCTGCTGACAACGCATCGATCGGAGGTCTGTAGCCCAAGATATACGTGAAAAACAAAAAAGGGGCCGAAAACGGGGGGTCTGGGCCCGAACCAACCTGGCCCAACCCCCCTGGGTCGGCCCAAACCGGGTCGATCCAACCCAGGTCCGGGTCCGACCTGGTTGGGCGCGACCCGACCCACCTAGGGCGGCCCAGCCCGGCCTGGGCGTGACCCAGCCCGGCCTGGGCGTGACCCAGCCCGGCGGGTCGGGTCGGCTCGGCTCGGCCGAGCGGCCGAGCGAGGGAACCGCGGCCCCCACGCGGGGGATGCTATGCAGTACCCGAATGCGGATTAAGCTGTGTCCCACCTCCCGGTTCCGCACGGACGCGGAACCGCCTCGCCGCCGCGGCTTCAGCCGCGGCAGGTTTTGCCGGCGGCGCGCTGGCGGGAGTTTCCGTGGACCACCGGACGCACTCCGGTGGTCCGTTTTGCGTGTGGTCTTCGCCAGTCGTCATCCCAGGACCTGATCTTCACTTCAAGGCCCTCAAATCGCCCTTGAGGCCCCATTTGCCGTCGTCCGCCTTTCCGCACACAAAGATCGAAAAAAAGGCAGTGGGTTCGGACTTGTGCGTTAGTCCGTACCCACTATGTTAGCGGTTTTAAAACTCTCCCAATCAATCATTAAACAACCGGGAAATACAAATCACAAAGATTTAAAGAATCAAAACCCCTAATTTATCGAAGTCGTCGAACGAGCGTTCTACGTGGAATTGATCATCGCAGAAGAAGAGGATCGTCACGTCGCGGGAGGGCGTCGCGTCATCGCGGTATACGGCGTTGCGTCGACGAACTCCGAGGATCAAGAACATAAAGATTTAATTATAACAATTAAATCCATGTTGTTGTTATAAACCACAAAGAATTAAAAGGTCCGCAATCCCCTACCTCAAGATGACGATCAAGGATTGTCGCAGGGATGATTTGCCGTGGATGAAGCGTTGTAGAGGTAGAATCGTCGGTGTCGCGTCGTCGATCTCCGAGGGTTTGGCGTTCTTCGTCTCCCTTTGTCGGAAGCCGGCGTTCTTCGCGTTCTTTGCATTCTTCGTGAAGGAGGATGAAGATTTTATGTTTCTGTCAAATCCTATCAACGAATAATCCACAAGAAGACAAGTGTTGGTCTTATTTTATTAATATTCCAACAGATGAAAATTGAAGTAAGAAACGAACAAATTAATTCATAGAATTAATTTTACAAACTAACCGCCCAATTAATAGGGGCGTTAAGAATTTAAGAAAACGCGTTGGTTGACTTTATTTATAAAGGGTTTTCACGGGTGCGTTACTTAGTGGAAAAGAAACGGTGGGGCTCGTGCGGGCCCCACCTCACAAATATCCTACCAAGAGGGTAGGATATTTTGGGTTACACCCTATCCGCTTCAACTCAGCTTGAGCAGCTTAAAGTGGCTTTAAGCAGCATTAAGTGAAATAAAATAAAGTTTGTCGTACCACATTATTTTATTTCTTAACTTAAATCCCAAAACAAATTAAAAACCACACTCGAGCAAACGCAACTCCGGAAGAGGCGTTTCTAAGAAAATACCGGTGCTTCGATTCCATCGGTGCCCTCAGAATTCGATTCTGAGCACCGGTTTAAAAGTTATAAAACCCTGCTCGTTCGTTCACTGAACGTACCCGAGCCAAACTTCGGAAAAGGATTCCGGGCACGCCGGGCCTCGAAATCAGGTGCCGTCAGAAACTGCATTCTTGTAAAATTCCATAGAAAATTAAGGAAAAAATTTCCTTGAAATTTACTGGAATTTACAACAGATGTAAATGTTAATGTTTCTCCTAAGAGATTTGAGGAATATACTATGATGGGTATTCCAAATGTGACTCCCTATGTAGTTGTGATAGCTACAATGTATGTATGTTATGAATTCCATAAGTTACCTCTATGATTTATGATTTTTGTGTGTTATTCATAAATCTTATGATTTTGTAAGGTATGTTATGATTGAAAAGTATGGTTTCATTTATTTTTATTTAATGATGGGATAATGTTTTCTTTTTATATTTTATAACCCTCATGGAGTTTTTTATGCTCATCCTATGTTTTTGAAATGTTTTCCACAAGACTTAAAGATGAATATTGTCAAGGATGGGATCAAGGAAAAGTCATGCTGTCTAAAACTTGGAACTAGAAATGTTTTTTAAGAGATTTTTATTTTATGAAAAAAAGGATAATGTGTGGTAGTGTCTACATGTAATATTCAAGTTGATATGTAATAGTTATGGCCTAATTCTCTAGAACACTAAACCTGAAAAGATCCTCAATGTGAATTATTCATTTAATTCAGGATTATGTAATGTTTAAGGTTGGGTCCTTATATACATAATGTTAAAAATAGGTAATAACATAGAAATATACCTATAGGGAATAATTTAAAATTAGATTTATAAAAAAATAAAGGCAAGAAAAAATATTCATAAATAGGCTATTAATGTGGTTCTCTTTATTTGGATTGATGTTACTGTGTGATCAACTTAATTGCAATTCAAGGTAACAGTTTTTTTGTGTCATTTTCAAATCTATGAGATAACTATGATACTACACACACTTATTTATTTTATATGATATATTCAATTAAATATTTCCTTAAATTTTAATGAATGTCTCTAATTTCATGATATAAAAATTTTAATTTCATGGAAGCCCACTAATTCTTATGTTTCTATTACAATAAGTATTTTTGGAGCTCAATTCTCAATCATTGAGTTAGTGTAGTTATTCTTGGAATTATTTCATTTAATATGTTTATATTAATCACTTTTTTTGTTATGTGGTTATTTATAATGATAATATTGGTATTTACATCTCTACCACATTGAAAATTTCTAAATTTCCCTCACTCCATGAACAATTAAATCGATAAAGGATTTGGTTAACTCAAATTTCACTACTCTGTGATAAAATGTTATTCCTTGATTATCATCAATCTGTTTTTGATAAATTATTCTATTTCATATTTCATAATATATTTCCCACTTTCTCTCTATGTAAAATTATCAATTGAACTCAAATAAGATTTATACATAAATTTCATTCTAAAAAAGTATAATATTTTTAAGAATAAAACATAATCTCCTTTTAAAGTTATTTTTTTCCACTTCTAATATCATTATTCCAAAAAATTATTTCATATACTAATTTTGGAACCCAAATATGTGTTTTCTCAAAGGAACTCAATATTTTCCTCTTCATATTTTTAAATGGAACTGTTTCTACCTATTTTATGATGTTGGTTTTCAAAAAAGGTATCTCAAAATCATAAAAATGTTTCCCATCAATTAAAAAATAAATGTTTTATTATAGATTCCATATTTTATTTTTTATAACCCTTATTTCATATTAAGGATATATTAATTGAATTTTTATTTGAATGAACAAATTTTTTTCCTATGTTTTCACATCACCTTTCCGAAACCATTATGTTTTTCTAAAAACTCTATTTTAAATATTACCTTCTTAAAAATTAAATTCCTTGAAAATATTTTGACATATTATTTTTGAAGTATTTATTTTATTTTTATGGCTCCATTATTGAAAATTACTATAAAAATTAAAGAAATTTAAATTGTTTTCACATTAAATTTTCAAAAGTGATATTTTAATATGAGTCATATCATCATAATTTATGATAAGGAAAAAAAACAGATAATAAATACTGCATTACTGTTTTCAGAGTCTCAATTTTTATTATTTTAGATAAGTTACATTTTACTCAATTCCAAATTAAAATGTAAGATATTTTTTTATTATATGTTTTTTCAAACCATGTTATTATAAAATATTTAAAAAATGGTTTTCCACACTTTGAAAATAAAATTATTATCTTCTACTCCACATTTTTTATAATCATTATGTGTTTTAAATGAATATTTATTTATAACTCTTCCTGATAAGATTTTAAAAAGTTTTCTTTTTCCCTTCATAAAAATAATTTTGATTATAAATAATGTAGAAATTGTCTTATTTCAAACACTATTGAATAATAAGTGATCAAACTAGATTTATTTAGAATATTAAATATAAACCACTGTTCAGTAACTATATAATTTATATATATAAGAAGTGGTTGTAGAATTATCATATGTATATTTATTTGTATAAGATCAAAACAAAATAATGTTCACCAAAAACATAATCTCAAATACTACATATATGAACAAAATAAATAAAATTATTTTCTAGTATAAGATATTTTTATATGAAAAAATGATTTATAAAATATTAATTATTAATATATAAAAGAAGGAAATGTTAACATACAATAAATCATTTTTATATAAACCGAGTTTTTCACTATATTTCAATTTTTAGATTATAATATTATTTATAAATTTTAAGATATAAATTTGGATAAAATTGTTTATATTTTAAATTTATCAAGGAAATATTATCTTTATATTAATAGTTTTTTTTAAAATATTGATACTTGGGTTAATAATAAAAAATATGATTTTTAAAAATAGCATGACTATTATGATTTTATTAGTATATAATTATGAATTTAGGATTCATGAAACCTTTTTTAAGACCCGATATGTATTTATTAGGTCACATTAAAATTTTAAAAATGTGGGTTTAAATTTATAAAACCTTATTTTAAATTTTAGAACTAATTTTATATTCTTCATAATTTCATTAATACATTATGCATTTATTATTTCAAAATTAACTTTTATCAGTTTGAGGAATTTAATTTTATTTAATTTATTTAAAATTTAGAATTAATAGGTTAAAATTATTTAAAAATATATATTTTATTTTTGTATATAAATGATTAAATGACATAATAAATAACAAGTTATCATAGTGAGACATATAATGGAAAAATGATTAACATATGATGTAAAGGACCAAACATGTAAAAAAATATAATAGCCCCATTCAGGAACTCCCATATTCAGTGCTAAAAATATATAATTTACATTTGTGTCTCTGATAATGATAAATGTAATCCAATTTCAACCATATAAAACAAAGAACATCAAAAGGAATGTATTAGATCACTTAAAAATTCAAGAAACGTTTAGGTTTATAGATTTATAGAATTATGAAAAACTATTACATAACCAATTTCATACATATGCTACTCATTCATAAAAATCTATATTATATCCCACTAAATTTGTCACAAATAGTAAGCCTCTAAGGAATAACAAACTTTAACCCATTCATCATAAATCGGTGGGATTACTCGATAATCATCATATTATGATCCATTTTTCTTCAGAGGAGGACCTCATCTGCACCTGGTCGAAGGCACCCCAGTGATGCAATGGAGATCAATTTTTCTTTTTCCGGTGGACATTCTATTTCCACATGAATCGAGACTCGACATCCACAGAAATTTCGGTTAGTATCCCTAACCTTCTGTTGCAATTTCAAAATTCCTCATTTATCTGAATGCTCGACAATCTCCTCGGTAGGTATCTTTGTTTGGATAGCAGAACGACATTAGTCTGTCACATGGTTTTCCTGAAGATATGCATAGAAATGGATGTATCTAGGGTCCCATTGGATTATTTTTGGATTAAAAATAGAGAATAATATCGGTGCAGGAAGAGAGTTATCTATGAAGGATGGACGGATTTCTGTGTATCTTGTAACCAGTTGGGGCACGCTGCTGAGTTCTGTCGATGGAGACTGACATCGTTTGCGGGTAGGGGCTATGGCTTTCATTTGAGGGATGGTTGTCTTAGGGATGGGCATGACATGACTCGGATGGCAGGCAGTGGTAAAGTTCTACTGCTTTGAGAGATAGTGAGTTTGTGTCGGGATGCAGTGGGTGAAGAGGATAGAGTTAGGGGAAATTTGTTGTGACCAGTAGAGGTGGCGCGAAGGGGTAGTGAGGTAGAGGGAAGCATTGTAGCTTGTGTGGACACCGTTGGCACTGTTGTGGAAACACAACTGGTTAACCTGATGGTGGTGGATGTGTTCATTAGGCTGAAAAGAGATTTGGCCAGTTCCTCCAGTAGTGGTGCTCAGGATGGAGGGGGAGATTACCAGCCAGAGGTGATTCAAGTGGAAGCCCAGAGGAATGGGGGTAAAACAATCCTAGACCAGACGCCAGTTGAAATTAGGTGGACATCTCTGGTTCAGTGGCTAAGAGGACATGGGTAGGCAGTGTGAGCATGTGAAAGTGGAGGTAGGGTTCTAAGATGGATGATGCTATTCCAAACATAGGTTGGGAGGAAGGAGAATCGAGTTTAATTAAATTTAGAAAGAGGTTTGAAGGAATTTCAGAGGAGAGTTATGATCTTGTTATTACAGGTGTGGGAGATGGAGCTGAAGGGATGGCTCTCAACGAGAGTATACACTGACATTCTGCTGATGAGGCTCTAAGCCCGAAGAGCAATAGGGGTCCCTGGAGAAGGATGGGGAGGAAAGAGTATTCTTCACTACATCCTCCACTGAAGACTCACTTGGAGAAGAGGATGAATGACTAGAGAACTTCTATGGAGCCTTTTAATCATTTGAGAGAAGGAGAGAATGATTTTCGGCCATTGGATTTGATTTTATGCTCTGAAGAAGAAGAGATTAAACAGGACCTATTTCTCAATTCTACTGAGGAGGAGGCTGATAGAATTATGGGGATATCTCTATAGGCTCCACTTACTGAGGAGAAATATTATTGGATTGACAAGCATGACTCAATTTTTGTAGGAGGTTTCAATCATGGAATGATCAGTGTTGAGGAATACATTCAGACTAGGGATCAACTAGTTTCTTCTTTTGAGAAGTGGATATTGGAAGAAGCAGAATTAATCTTATAATCCTTAACATGGAAAATCTTTAGGGAAACAGATACGGGTAATATTAATTTTTTTGTTAGTGACGTTGTTTAAGCTTGTGGTTTTGGTTGGTTCGTGTGAGTTAATGGGTTGTGTGAGCCATGGTTGATTCGGCTTCCTTGAAGTTCAGCTTATGCTTCTTTTCGGAATGCTTTTGGATCAGCACCGGATGGGGATTGGTGCATTAAGTATTCATTGATGCAGGTCTCTTGGAATTGTATGCTTGAGAGTGTATGGCTTCACTATTAGTTCCTTACCCGTGCTTCTGCATGGGACTGCTTGCTGAGGGGTCCTGTTTCGGTGAAGTCTTCTTGTTGGAAAACTTTCTTTCTTGGGGTAATCTGATAGTTTTCATTGGTTGTATGTGGTCTCTCACTTTTCCATTAAAATTTTTTTAATAAAAAAGTAATTTTTAGTCAGTTGACTATGTCTCCTTTCCCAAATCATAATGGGGCTATAAAAGACCCATTTTTTCTTGGTTTATAACATGACAACCTGAACATGGTTTATAACAAAACCCACAATAATTTTTTTTATAGAACTACCCATCATCAGAAAAAATTTCCAATAACCATAATAGGGGTAAAATTTATAGGGATTCCATTTCACCATAACACTATTTGAAAGAATCATAATACAATTGGTAACATGTTTAACATGTCATAACGAAATTTTTTCAATCATACTATTTTTTAAACAATCATAGTATATATTAATAAATAATAATGATTTTATTATTATAATGTATCCCCAGTAAATCATAAGTACTATCAAGTGTTTTTTCCTTGATGAATTTAAATCCTAGTAAAACATAATTGAAATTTTTTTTCATAAAAAAAATTTTCTTATTAAAAAATAATTTTAAGAACATAAATTTCCAAAATTTAAAGGAATTTTTTTAAATGACAATGGAAATATGTAATAGAAGATTCAAAGTATACAGTATTCAAGAAAACATGAAATTGAATTCATGGCACAATTGTTAATTAAAATTTTATGTTCACACCTTCAGTAAAAAGTACCTTGTTCATAAAATGATAATAAAATTATTAGTAAGCTATTATTTAAAAATTTAAACATTGTAATAAATGTCATTATACAATACCTGGAGTACAATAAAATGAATTCTTGAAAAAATTATTGAAAATTTATATATTTAATAGAAATTTTCTCGATTTAAATGAACATTCAGGATCAGTATCCCTTGGAAAACACTTATGTGATTTTTCATAAATTTGATAGAGAGGAAATTGAAACTAAATATATAAAACACATTCATAATAATTTTTAAAATTAATGATATTATAACATAAAGGATTTACCACTTTGGTATCATTCAAGAATAAAATAACTGAAAGCTAGAGTAAAATATTGATCAAAAAATCCTATTAATAATTTCAAATAATATTTCAAAATTTTTTGATGTTCTATTTGGTATAACATTCCAAGGAGACATTGTGTATGATATTAAACATTTCTCATGAAAATGATATTGAAATAAAAAAACATTCAATGATCATATCATTTGAAATGATTATTATTCAATTATTTTATTATCTAAAAATTTATAAATCCAAAAAAAAAATTAATATAGAATAACACAATTTGTAGATCAATTCTCCTATATTCATGACATACCAATGTTAATGATGTAGTGGTATAACCGAATGAATTAAATTATGTTAAGATATGCCTTATTTCTAGGTAAAAGTTGAGTCAAATCCTCTTAGGTGAATTAATTTAAATTTAAATTTATGTTACATTGAGTTATTTAGGATTCAGTATATAACTTTTAGATGAAATATTAAATTTATTGGGTGGATAACATTAACTTGTTAATCAATAAAGTCAAATTAGGATGAAATCCCATACATGGAGTTCATACGTTCTATGCATGTACTTTTACTGATGTATAAATAGAAATTATTAATTATTTAATTACATAAGATCATTTTTAAATCTCTTTTTTTATTTTATCAATTCCATTTTATATACAATTACCCAACCAATTATGTTCACACCACATGTTTTGATGATATTTAGCTCATATGTCATAAATTACTTCGGTTAGTTGACTATGAAAAATGAGGTAATTATCTGATCATCTAATTATTAATAATAATATAATAATTTTTATTTATATGGATCAATTATAAATTTAAATCCATCCATTAAATATGGTAATGAAAATTTAACTATGTTACATTCAGGGAAATGATATGTAATACAAACGCATGAGTAACATTTCCATTTTTTAATGATCATGATGAAAAAAGGTAAATATTATTTTTTAGATGTAAAAATTATCATTTATACCATATTATATATTTTATAGCTATTATATACCATCCATGTGATGTGGTGATGGAAAATGATCACTTCTTAGTGGTGGTAGTCCACACAAAAGAAGAAAAGATGTTGTTATTTTCTATTGGATGGAAAGGAAAAAATGTTGGAGATATATTATAGTTTTGGAATGACAATTATGGAATGAATATAATATATAAAGATTAATTATAAAATTATAATCATCCATGAGATGTGGTGATTTAAAATGGATTACATTGGTTCACGAGCCAATATTCTATCATTCACATTAAAAATAGTTTTATTTCCAATTTTATGGAAGTGTAGATGGATATGGGCTATAACATTAACATAATGAAATATTATTATATGGTAGATACTAATGTTATTATATCCTCATATTGGAAGAATATTTAAAAAATATGGAAGATGAAATAAAATAAAAACCCATATACTAAAAAACAGACCCCTTCTTTGAACAACCTCTTAATGTTTTTTCTAAATCCTTCCTATAATAGATTTATGAAAAATTAAAAAAAATATAAGATATAGGGGAATGTAATTATGTAATTTGGGTAGTTATTGGGTAAAGACTAATTTGGTGTGCGATAAATAGATGATTAGAGGTTTCTATTATAAGTTAGGGGAGATGAACTATTGAAAATTTTAAAGTATTAAAATAATATAAATTAATTAACCATTTAAAATCACTTCATACTAGTACAGTTAAAAAATAATATTTGTATTAGATAAAATAATATAAATAAAATATAATATTGATTGGTTTTTGGGATTATTTCATCATTATATTTTTGTTTCAATCCACTATTAATTCATTTGCTTATTTCCTAGATAACAATGGTTTTTAATTGTTAGGGGTAATTTCATTTAATATAAATAGAAAATTATCCCATATATTGAAAAATAAATTTATTTTCATCCATTTCTCGATAATTTTATATATTATATTAGATTTAGTAATTTTTAATCATTAGACAAAAAAAATTATTATTATAAAATATCATTAATGTCAGTTTTGTAAATACATATAATATTTTAATATAAAATTCATTTAATTATTTTAAAATGTAGAAAAAGATATTTATTATAATATATTTGGTTTATTATATTAATATTTTCAGACAATAAAATTTAGAGTGTTTTATAGATAACTTTAAACTTTTTCTTTTGGTTAATCACCTTCATTAACCAATTTCAACCATAACCATGTTTACTACATTTTCAATATTACAAGTAATAATTTTACATATATGTTAAATATTTTATTATAAATTTTAAAATGATTGAAAATTTTATCCCATATCATACTTATTTTAAAAATTAAAATTTTTGGGACTCTAGAATAAATTAATATAATATTAATTAACATAAAATAATATTAATGTTATTTTATGAAATATTCAATTAATTTAACTTTAAAATCAATATAACTATAAATTAAGTAGAATATAATAAGATAAAATATATATGAAATCTTATTAATATCAATAAAATTCATAGGAGGCCATCAATTTCCCAATGCATATTACTTTTATGGTTTTTCAAAATCATTTTTTTTATTAATTGAATAAATATTGTGTCGTCCTTACATTTGCATTGAAGGTAATTATTTCATCACTAAAAATTAAAGACAAAATCACATTATAAAAAATTAATATATCCTTCAAATTTACATTATTTCCAACAATATTATTTTATCGCTATCAAGAATTGTTATTCTTATCAAAAGAAATAAAGTGGTATTTTAACTTTATATTCTACTTAATTGTCATAAAGTCCATAATAAAAGATGTATAGAACAAAGGTATAATATTTTCCATGAAACTAGAGAATTTTATTAAATCCAATCATTAACTTGTATAAATGTATGTTTTGTGGTCATTTTATAGTCCTTAACATATTATTTTGAACCACAATTACACAATTTATCCATACCATGGTGGAAATTTTTATTATAGTTACCACTCAAAATGATTTAAAAACAAAAGGGACATATTTGAAAAATTTTGAAAACCTAATTCAAAATATTAAATTTATATTTAAATATTCCATTTATATAAATAGATAAAATTTATTTATTAACAAATCTCAACACGCAAATAAATGATGTTTTTCAGATAATTAATTTTTTAACTATAATTTTTTTTTCATTGATAAATCAACCCTAAAATTTCTTCAAATGTAATTAATTATATTATTAATAATAAAATAGAAATAATTTTAATTTTATTTCATTCAAATCCTAAATTTTAATCATAAATGCATGAAATAATAATATTGTATTAAGAATCAATATGTTTTACTATTCACTAGAAAATCAATCTTTTAAGAAAAATTTCTACACCTAACTCCCAAATAATATTTGAATTCTGATTCAAAAAATGATATCCTTTTTCGAATTATTATATTTTAATACTTCCCAATATAAATTATAATATTTTCTCTCATATACAACAAATACCAAATTTGGAGGAAATGTTTTTTAAAGAATGAAATAATTATAGTAAAATTTTATTGAATATTGACTATTAAATTATATAAATTAGGTATATAGTTTTCTCATCACCAATATATTCTTATACATATATTCTAATTTAATGATAGGTTATAATGGTCATATTTAAATAATAATATTTGATGGTTCTTTTTGGCATGATGTTGCATTCCTAATATAATATTGAACATAAGCTTCTTTAAATAATATATTGGGGTTACCTTCCAACCACCTTTAATAAATTATTTATTATTTATTTGAACATGATCATGGTTTTAATGGTTTAATATAAATATAAATTTTCAGAGTACCCACATCATAAAAATGGTTAACAAAATATCATCCAGAAAATAGTGAAAAGGAAATATGATGGTCATTTTGGAATAAAACATATCTATGTTTCCAAAGGAAATAAAATTGTTGGTTAGTGAAAATATATACTTGAATGATTCATGTATTCTCCAAATAAAGAGAAATATTTATAGAGATCAATGATCTCATGAAATTGAATAGTTGATAAAATATAAGTTACCTCAAACCTATAAATCAATAAGGTGTGAAAATAAGATTGATTGATATAAAATCAATGTAATATGTCAATTTTTTTGTTTCAATATCCATTTCCAAGATTTGTGTAATTTCCTAGCCCAATAGACCAATAAAATAAGTAAATATACTTACTTGACTTGTATAATGTTTTATATATAACAATAACATGTAGTAATCATTCCATTATTACATGGAATTCGGGAATTTTAAACATAGTAATATCCCCATTTTTTATAAAACATGAAAAATTAGATGCACAACCATATGGTAACTTTAAATCTCAAATCCATTGATATAATAATTAATGGATTTATTTTGATGGATATTTATATACTTTTTGATTCATAATATTTTGTGATTTTATTTCCAATAATTAATCTTCAGGATTTCTGTAAATTTTGGGGAGATGTAATGCTCCCTTTTTATAAAATTTTTTCTTATTAGGGTTTTATTATAGAGTATAAAATATTATATCAAAAATAATAATCTCAATATTCATCAAATATAACATGTGATGATATAACAAATCAAACCAATATGTAAGGTCCAAAAAATAATCATCGTTATCCAATTGGGTTATCTCCAAAATCATTTATTTTTTATTCATTTATGGTGGTTCCAAAATTAATAAGATATAATACAGAGGAAATATAATTTACTTTAATACCAAAAATCACTACTGATGGTTATTCTTTTTCAATTATAACATATGTAAAATTATCTTTTTCTTTGTAATGAGTTATATATATGAAGAAATCTATGAAGATATTAAAAATAATTAATCTTCTACTGGTTTAAAAGAAAAAATTATTTTTTATTAACCATGTATTACATAAATGATTTCATACCATGTTTACTCTACTCCTTAATTTTAAAATTATGATACACAATAATATCAAATGATGTTACCGCGTTGTTCCATAATGAAATTATCAATTATTGGATTCAAATAAATATTGATATTGTAATTTAGATGTCAAAAATTTAATAATTATATATATATGGCACTTTTATCACCATCTAAGGAGTTAGATTTTCTAGAGTAATGAATATATTCCTTCATGAATAATGCCTACACTGTGCTCTAAATGGAAAGAAAACTTCTGTAAAAAAAATCAATAACATGTTATGAGGGTTTGAAGTGAAATATGGTTTTATCTAGTAAATTTATTTACATTAATCTCCATCACATGGATTATTTTTGATTTTTCTAAAAGAAATATTTTATTTATTCAATTTCATTATTATTTTTGTGTTTCATGGGGTAAATAAACATTGTCTATTGGGTGTAAATAGAAAATACCACAACTCTCTCATAGGTTTTATGAACATTACTTATTGTGTCCATTTATAACTCAATGTTCCACATTTTTGACAATTAAATTATTATTCCTAATCATATAAATATAATATTAATTAATTTTACTATAAATATGTCCTATGAAAACTAAGAATGAAATTGTTGACCATCCCATTAATTTATAGGAACTTATAGGTGATGTATTTCCATCCCGTGACAATGATTAATAAAATGAATAAATTATGGTCACCATAGCCATTTTACATTCCTAAATATGATTTAATAGGCATAAATTTTTAATATATTTATGTTTTCTCAACTATAACCTTGGTTATAGGACCTCCTTAAAAGATTTCAACAAACATTAAATTTAAAGTGTTCTAATTCAATATTAGGAATAACATTAAGTGTTATTGATTCATAAATTATCAGGCTAGTTGCATTATGTAACAACATTTATTTTGATGGATTGGGAAGCAAAAAATTAATATTGTCTACGACATTATGTTCATCATTTTGATTACATTAGATATAAAATTTCTGAGAAACAAAACATAATATTTGAATTACAACATTTTAAAATTTTCAAATCACCTAGGAATAGATTTCATACATGGAAATTTAATTGTTCCTTCTAAAAAAATATTGATTTCAACTTTGAAAAATATATATATTGTTTTACAGCTGCATTATAGATATCATTTAAACAATATAGATTTGGATTTTTTTGACAATTTATCCAATAAAGATTTCATTATAGAAACTTGTTCCCACTTCTTAAGTCCATAGTTATCTAATTAACAACATATTTAATAATAATTTATACTGTTTGTGATTATTTGAAAATTATAATTATATTTTGACACTATTTAGTATTATATTGAATTTGATCAGAGGCATACTCTATGTTAGTACTGGATATCAGTGGGTGAAGAGGCTCAGTATATATAGAATAAAAATAATAAATAAATTATATCAAACTACATATATTTTCTGAAAGTAAGGGAATATATCTCAAATAGTGTATTATATGTAAAATTTGAGACAACCTTTAGGTCATGGGTCTTGGATTACTCTAAGTGCAATATATCATTTGTGTACAAAAGTTGTTTTGTTATATTTCATGCAAGTGTAATTAATTTTATATTTTTGTTATATTTTTTTTAAATACAATTCATGTATATCATGAATTATGTGTCATATGAAAGATAAGAGACCATCGTTAGGTCTGAGATTTGGGGATTACCCTAGGAACGATATAACATTTTTGCATATCAAGAGTTTGGTTACATAAAATAAGGTGGTACTTCATTTAATATTTTGATTATAATTTTTTACAATAAAATTAATGTATCTCCATAATTTTGTATCATATAATAAATCTATTTAAACCATTAGTTTAGGGTTAAGGGTTTCACCCTAGGTGCGACAAAATAATGTCTTGAACTGGGTGTTTGGTAAATTCTCACAAAAGGGTTAACTTTTTAATATTTCGATAATATATATATATATAAACATATTTATGAATTATTATCAAAAATTAATTAATTTATACCAATAATTATATAAAATATTGATAATTTCTAATAGGAGGTATTAGTTTTTTATATTTTTTTAAAAAAAATATTTAAAATAGTTTTTCATCAACACTGATATTTATTATTTATTAAAAATATTTAGTAATTAAAAGTTAGATAAAAAAATTATTTAATGTTTTTATTAATTATTTAATTAATTAAAACTTTTAGTAATAATTACTAATTCATGGTAATTTTTATAATTATTAATAGTTCTAATATATTTAAAAAGTTTTTTAATCAAATTTATCAATTATTATTAGTATGTTTTATAAAAATATTACTTGTTTTTAATTGTTATTTTTCTCATTAAAATAATTTTTAGAATAATTTTTTATAAATTTTTTTTTCTTATAAATATTTTTTTAAAATGATTTCCATAAATTAATTTTCTCAACATTATTATAAAACATGTATTTGTTATTTATTTCATATGTTATAATATATATATGACCTAATTTCATAATCTAATATATTTAAATAAAATTTAATTCTACATGTTTTTTAATCAAATATACATAAAAAATCTATATACATGAATACATAGATACATACATACACACATATATACAAGAAAACAACCCTAGTAAGTTAAAATAAGGCTTCTTCATTGCATCAATGATTAGGGATTCAAACCCGTAATACATATAGTTGGATGAATTTAGTTGGCACTGTAGTAGCGTGTGCATTTGTTTGGTGATTTTTCCCCTAATAAACAATTGAGGGATGACAGAGGTGTAGCTTTCCTACAAAGGCCATCTAATAGGATTGGTGGAGATGATTGGGTTAGTGGTGCCTTCTCTAACAGTGGGACGACATAGTGTCAGATGACACCTATGGAGGTGGTCATATGCAACACTACATGAGTTATGTAAATCCATATGGATTCCCTGTAGGGAGGAGGTGCAGTATCTTATAGGTTTGGAGGTAATGAATGAGGCCAACAATGGACTCTCTGTAAATAGGATGATTGGTTATTACAGAAGATGCCGATTGCGGTGGTCTGATGGTCAGAATGTGAATGCACATGGGTCTATGTGAATAAACAATGGGGAGGAGGATATGTACAATTTTGGATTTTCATGGGATTAACACCATTGGGCCTAAATGCAATGTACTAACAAATAAATAAGGATTTATGGGTGTGTTATGCCAATATGGGTGTTATTTCCTACCCTTCCAGTCCATGGGTGTGGTGTGTGTTTGTTTGAATTTAATTTTACCCTCAAAAACCACTATACATACATACCTAAATACATACATACATATTTATATATTGAAAAAAGTAGACATTTTTTTAAAAAATATATATAAATATTCAAATATATATATATATTACAAAATATAATTAACAAATATATTTTATCCATTTTAAAATATATTCTTATCAAATCAATATAAACATATATATTTATATATCCAAAAACTTATTTTTTTTAAAAAATAAATTATTCTGTATATATATGAAAAAATGATGTATTTTATTAAAACATTCACATATTTATAATAACACATTAATATAAAAACATATATATATATTTATAGCCATAATTTTTTTTATTAAATATGTGTGTATATTCACAAGGTAATATTTATATACATATGATACAATATTCCCTACTTAATATAAATACATAAAATATATTATGAGACATTTTTAAAACAAATATTCATATTAAATATATATATACCCACATACAAACATACATGTATATATATATATATCAAAAATCATTCTTGATTTTCTCAAATTATTTATATATGTATATTTATATGTTAATATATATATAAATACATATATCTAAATTTTTAACAAATATATTATAATATTAATATAAAAAATTTCAAATCAATAATAATATAATAATCCAACATGGATTAATATCACTTATAAAATTAAGGTATTATTGTATTTCATCAAAAATCTTATCATCGTAAGCATGAAAAACAATTGTCTAATTAAATTGATTTATATAAACTCTTTTAGTATATTTTATCAATAAATAGTATTCAAAACGATCATATATATAAAAATTACATAAAATAATATATGTGTAGTAACCTAAATTCCAAATAGAAAAAATCATTAAAATATAAAAATTAAACAATGTGAATAATACCTCAAATTAATTTGAATAACCCATGGAAACCTGATGAATGAGAAAATAAAAAATTATAAATTTATATAAACCCTAAATACATAATAAATAGTTAATATAGGAAATTTTTTTAATCCTTGGGTTTACCCAAAATAATTCACATATTATTAAATAAAAAACAATAATAATGAATGAAGAGACAATAAAAACTTATATTTTATGATTCAAACCTAGATTTGAAGAAAATTGAATATAAGATAATATTTCGTAAGGTTGGAAGTTAAATGTTGTTTGAATAGAACAAGATAATGATATGTGTTTTTAATGGGGGTAATATATGCATAGAGGATCATCTTCATGCCTGAGATATGATGGATTTTCACTTTGAAGATCTCATCAAGGAGAATCTGGAAATGGAGGTCACCTCAATTTAATGGTGACTATTAAAGGTAAAAAAATACAACCACATTAATTTTCTTTAGAATGGCTTTGTAATTTACTATGATGTTTTATTTTCTCTACCTTCTGAACATTTCTAGTTTCACTCTTTTTCATTAAAGGTTCATTAGAAATAATATATATATTTATATATATATATATATATATTTCTTTCTTTGTGTGAACCATTTAATGATTGTGGTGGAGAAACCTAGAGGGGGGGGGGGGGTACAAGGGAGGAACTTGTTTTTAATTGAATATTAAATTTCATGTGTAAATTGTAAAGAAATTTATTATATCACACAAAAAATTTCATTTACAGTTTTTAGGGTGGAAATTATTTATCATAACAAAAAGTTCTTTTGTGATATCTAATATTGATTGGAATATAAATTTATAATGAAACAATACATACTTGATAGTGCATATTCATAACAAATGTATTTGTGAGGGAACAATTTTCTATCATATATAATTTCAATTTTTGATGTAAAAATGTTTCATCACAAATAAATCTTTTTTGGACTATTTGTTATTGTAAAATATCTGCTATAATTAACCCATCACCAATAACTTGTTTTCTAGTAGTGAAGTTTATCAATACCTTAAATCATATTTCACCAAAATATAATGTATTTTTTCATAAAATTAATTTTTCACATATTAAACATAAGAGTTCCATATACCTTAAATATTTATCAACACTCTATAAATATATCTCAAGGGGTTCCCATCACATAAGACCTCAAAAGGGGATTCTATTCTAATATTAAATATTAAACATATAAAACCATGATGGAATCCAAAACTCTTATGTTAATCTTAAATGGAAACATCCTAATCATAAATGTTATCTAAACTACTCCTATGATAGAAACTATAACATCCTTAAACCCACAATCAAATATCTAGTGCTAAAAATAATATCATTACTTTATAGGATTTGATACTGAAAATGTTATCAAATTTCAACTATCCAGGATGTACGAAATCTAAATTAAAATTTTATATCACTTATAAAACAATATAATTTTTTTTGAGTTATAGAGAAGAAGGATAAAATCTTGCATAATAACATAGATACATAAAAAGTGGATTCATAAAAATCAACATCACCCCCCCCCAAACATATTTACACATAATAACTTTCTTTAGAATAACATACATAAGACATATATAAAAATCTTTGAGAAATAGAAGATTTATTAAAGTGAGATAAAACACTCAACAAGGATTAGTATAATTATTAACAATTCAATGTCTATTATGAGAATAAGATGAGTATAATGATATGATTACATAATAAATATTTGTAGTCATAACATATAATAATTATACCCATCAAAACATAGATCACAATACATAATATGTTGTATAAATATTTACATTATGATAATATTCATATAATTCCAAAATCATGAGCCAAGAAAAGAAAATCCATAAAAAAGGATCCATTAAAATTTCATGCTAGAATAATGAAGATATATCTTAACATAGAAAATAATTATAATATCACTCTTAAAAATTGAAAACCTACTTGGTAAATAAAAAACACTTATAAGATACCTATAATCGATTAAATCAGTCTCTTTACCCAATGAATTGAAGGGTTGTAATGGACCCAACCATACATGTATTATAACACAAAAATAACTAAAGGTTTATATTGGAACCATTAAAATTTATTTTATAAAATAACCTCACATCATTAAAAAAATTAAAAATTATTAAAATGAATAATGTATATAGAGTTTTAAATTAAACATATTACTCATGGAAGAAATCATTATTCCATTCATTACATGATTAACCCATGGAAAATAAATGAGTTAAATGAAAATATCATTGAAAAAATAATATAACAACCATATAGAGAATATGTATGATATCAATACAATATATAGTTAAGGGAAGATAAGTAACATTAGGTGTCATTTTCATTGACGAATCGAACCCTAATTAATATATTTGTGAATAAAGTTATACAAATATGCCCTTTTTTACTTTGAAAATAAATTTTAAAAAAATAAAACATTACAATATTTTATGGGAAAAATTTTCTAAAAAATATCTATAGAAAATTTTGATGTATGTTTCAAAAAATTGAATAACCATGAGAGATGAAAATTTCATTTATTCTATAATTAGTGAAACATATATTATATTCACATTATCAGTAAAAACTACCAGGTTTTTGAAAATGAATTGAATAAACTTTTAGAACTTTTTGGTAAAAAGTTCATCATGTAAAAATTTACTTTTTAAAATCACTACATAATATTTAAAATCATTCAGGAAATATTGTTATAAAATATTAATATAGAAGAGAATGAATCAAGATCTAAAGTATTTGAAAAGATCAGTATCACTAAAAAACAACATTCTTGATTTTTCATTAATAAATATGGGTGAAAATGAAGAAAAAATATACACATAATTCATACTTAGTGTATAATTAATATAATTTGGTTAAATATAAAAATAGAATATAATATCAATAAAGGATCCTTGAATATAAACAATCATTAAATATAATAATATTGTAAAATAAATTTTTACTACTACGGTAACATTAAAATTGAATGTAATTAAAAACTATATTATTATATTATAATAAAAATACCATGAATTATGTTAATTAATATGGTAAAATTCATTCATGTGGTAGTAATTACACTATTCAAAGAAATCATGTTGCATTATATGAAATATTTCTTTAATAAAATAATAATGAGAAAAAAAAACAATTACCGATATTATAAATTTTTAATTGATAATTAATACATGAAATGATTATGAACATATATGTAAATCATTATAAAAAAATATAAATAAAGTGTAATAATTTATATAGATCATAAAACACGTAATAAGGGAATACCATATTTAATAATGTATAAGACTAAGATTATGAATGGAAATAATGCTAAAAACTACTTACCAATTTCTAAAATTCTTGTAAAATTAATTTAAGTGAAATAATATTATTTTAATCAAAATATAACATAAATTATGTCATGTTAAAAATATAACATTTAAATGATATGTAAAATTAATTCGGTGGTTAACATTAATACATGTGTAAATGAAAAAAAAAATTGAGCGGAAATCCACAACTTCGAGTGAAAAATTTCATAATATGTCCATTAATTACTATATAATAAACTTATATCAATTTTTTTAAATAGTTAAAAACCATTTTAATAAAATTATTCAAATTTTATTATTTAATACCATGTTATATTCAATTATATAATCAATTTACTTCACATCAGATGTTTTGTAGATATTCAGCTCGAAAATCCAAAATGAATTTGGTAGGTTTACTGTGTTCAATGAGGTCATTATTCCATCATATCAACAATAATAATAATTACATAATTTTTAATTTTATATATTATTATTCTTTTAAGACCAGCCATGAGATATGGTTATGAAAAATGAATAATGTTGCAATCATGGAGATGGAAAGTCGCCCAAATGCATGAGTAACATTTCCATTTTTCTAATATCATGGTGGAATGTAGATAAATATTATATTAACCTTAAAATGTTAATTATAAGATAAATATCATATTTTATTTTTAATAAACATTAATATATAAGAAACATGATGTGGTGATTGAAAAGGAAAAAAATCACTTCGTTGATGTGGTAGTACACACATACACACAAACAACATTATCATTCTTCATTAATTTTAAAATTAGAAAGGTAGATGATATATTATGTTTTAATAAGGATATATATAAAATTTATATCATATATAAACATTAATTCCATAATTACTACCATCCATGTGATGTAGTGATGAAAAAGTAATTACATCGGTTTATGTGGAGGTAGTCAACTATAAAAACCATTAATGGTTTCATATATACTTTGATGGAGGAGGAAATGGTAATGGGTTATAACATTAACATAATAATATTTATGTATATGGGATGTAATTTTTATATTTTATTTAAATGGTTTAATAATATTTGGTTAAAAATTATGAATAAAAAATGACAATGTTTGGTAAAATAACATACATCTTCTTTGAACAATCTCCTATGGTCTATACATAAATCCTTCCTAGATTATTTTTCTGATCAAAATTTACTATATTATGTGGGGTGGGATGTAATTAATGGATTTTAGTAGATATTATCTTAACCAATAGTATTTTAAGTGAGAATAAAAGAGTATATGTGATGTCATTTTACCAGGGTGGGGATGGGATCACCTTGAAATTCTTAAAGTATTAAATTTTTATAAATTATTTTTTATTTTAAATGGAACAAAACTGTTATAATATGAATATACTCTGATTATGTATCTATATACAATAATCTAATAAACGTTTTTAGCATTTTGATGATTTTTTCACCCTTAATGTTTCTTAACCTTCCATTAACTCATTAAGTGATTACTATGATAAAAATGTTGTATTTTATCTAAGGGAAATATTTGCTTCAACAATAGTATGTTTGAACTTTAATTGGAAAATGTATGACATTTGAAACCATAAAAAAATTTATTTTTAATATATGTTTTTATAAATTTTAAATAAATAAATAAAACATTAATTAATGTAAAATATCATTAATTAAATTTGAAATACAATATATATTAAAATATATTAAGTTTCTAACTAATGTAAAATTATTTTTAAATCATTTTCATTATAATATAAAGAGTATATTACTATAATATATTCATCTAGTAAAATTTATATCAATTTTCGTATCATGTTAAACCTCTTCTCTTTGTTTAACCTCTTGTGTAACCAATTTTAACATTACCCACATAATTAATTTGTCAAATATTAATGGCTTATAATTATAAGTGTAAGATATAAATTGGTATTTAAATCGAAAAAGTATGGAATTATTGACTATATATCATCATAATATTCCTATTTCAATATTTTTATGCTTTTTAAATAATGTAATAAAATATTATTTATCCTAAAATACTATTATTTCTTTTTACGAACTATTCACTTAATTTGACATTAAAAAAACAACGATTGAAAAGGAATTCAAATATAACTAATTAAAATATCTAAAATATTTTAATATATATATATATATATTAAATCATAAATAAAAAAACTAATATCACTTTTATAATTTTTTAAATAATTAATTATAATTTTATATAAACTATATAAATATGTGTTATTGTTTAGAAATAATTTAATGTTATCATTTCTGCAGTAAAAAAATTAAATAAATTTAAATGATAAAATAAATTAATAATATTTAGAATAATTTCTATAACAAAACATATTTTACACTCATATAAACTAAATATTATATATTTTAAAACAAATATACCGACATTTTTCACTTTATATTTTATTTAAAAATTATAATTGTAAAAATCAATGAAATTCGGTTCCGAGTTACCGTATTTTAAATAAATTTTTTTAATGGATAAAATAATCATCTAAAATTGTAAATTCCAATTTTTGTTGTTTCATTTTCTATCCCATACCATATTAATTTAAACCTTAATTAATCCATTTACCCTTACCTTGGTGATAATAATTTATTATGGTGAAAATTAATAATGAAAAAAATAAAATAAAATTTATTAAAACATTTAGACCATAAAATATCAAATATGGAATAGATTATTCAGGATTAAATTTATAAATATCTTAGAAATTAATTTAATTTTAAAATATAAAATTCATTGAAAAATTTCCTTCGAGAAAAATTCTTTATTATGTAAAAAAATGTTCTACTAGAAAAATAAACAAGAAAATTAATTCCAATGAAAATAATTAGATTATTTAAAATATAAATGCAATAATTTGACTTTTAAATTTATTTATAGTAATATATAATTATTTAAATGTTGATATAAAAATATTAATTTTAATAAAAATTATCATTTTAAACTATTCATGGTGAAATTAATCATTTCTAAAAAATCAGAAGAATTTACTCAAAGGTAAATTTGAAATACAGATTTAAAAAATAATATAGTTTTATCAAATAAAATTTATAAATTTTCTAGAAATTAAATATTATATTTTATCACACAAATAAAAAAAATAATTTAGTATAAAATCATTTTTAGAATAAAATAAATTTAGTAAAAATTGAGTGATTATTTACTAAGAATTTATATTAATTAGAACCATTATATAATTATCAAAAAGTAGTTAGTATTATTCAGACCCCTTCTATTTTAATGTCAATGTGAAAATAGTTATATTTAAATAATAAAATTTCATCATTTTTTAGGATTGTTTTTCTGTGTTGTATATCTTATTAAACATAATATTCTTTTTAGAATCATATTGTGTTAGAAAAAAAGGGTTCTAATTGAGTACATAAGGTGTATCTAAAAAATATATATTTTAATACATTTATATCATCAATTTATGAACCATATTCCATGAGAGTGACTTCCCATTATTGAAATCTTTTGGGTATTTACAAAACATTCATCTCATTCCACATAAAAGAGGGGTACTCCTCTGCTCAATTTCCCTAAAAACCTATTTTAGTTGGAAACAATATTCCCAAAAATATCATATGCATTTATATACACCATCAAGTGGTACAATCCTTCTGAAAATACCCTCCCTCATAGACTTAACAGCCATCATAAATAAGATAATTCTTGTAGTGATGTATTAATTTCTTAATATATAGTTATTATTTATATTTCATTAGGTATAATACATTATATTAAAATTATATTAAACCATACTGAATGATAAAATTTGTACCATTAGTATAATGGTATATCCTTATAATTATGGTAAAATAATTAACCACCTTTCACACTATTCTATGTATAAAAATGAATCATTAACTGTCCGTTTTGCGGACTACTTTCTCCACAAAATGACAAGATAATTTCCACTCCCCATCTTAAAAATATGTTCCTAATAAGTCCTTTAATATATAGCTATTATTGTTATGAACTGTTTTATACTTATAAATAATAATCCATATTTCACTTTCTCACACTTCAATAGAAAATGATATCATCACCCATACAGACGTGAGGTCTACCACCACAATGGAACGATCGATTTCAATTTTTATTCTCATAACCACCATATTTTGATTAAAATAAGAGTTGTTTTTTGTATAAATATTATTTTTTTGAAATTATTTTCCTCATTCAAAGAAAAATTGGGAAACTCAATTAACTATATGCGTACTAAATAGCCATGGGAAATCCAGTAGTCCAAACCAGTGTTTTAATAATAAAAAAGAATTACATCATATATGAAATTCTTCATACAGTATAACTCTTTATTACAATTATTAAAAATTATTATATGTAACATAATAATAATAATAATTATTATTATTATTCATATATAATGATAATATAACTAAACCACATGTTAATCATCTATTAATAATGGGATTTTCATGTTTGGGTTAGTTTAAAAACATACTAGATAAATTCTGTGAATTTATATCATGGATGAAAATGGGAACATAATTAATTGTGAAATATGATATAAATAAGTCAAAGTGATATTTTTTTAGTATTTATTGTTGATAGAAAAATATTACACATTATTAATTAAAACACACATTATTTGTTAAGAATCATCGATACATAAGAATCATCAATGTCATATTTCCATATCGTAATGAAAACAGACATAATATGAAATTATAATATTTAAACTAATTATCATAAATAAATTAAAATAATTTTTATAAAATTGGAATGATTAAATTTGGTAGAATAATTAATAACAACACCTCAATTATGAAACTAGTTTAAAAAGACAAATTCTACTCACACCTGATATTTAAATTATATAATATACTAGAAAATATACATGAAGAGAAATATAATAAATTATATTCATAAATAGTTTATATACAAAAATTATATGTACTAGTTTATTGAGATATTTTTATCAAAGGATATTAATGTTAATTATAATAAGTAGAGAAATACTGTAAGAGCTTCTAATTTCATATTTTTACACCTTAAGATAAATTTCTACTTATACTCTATGTTTTCTTAGTAATTGTGTATATACTGAAGCAAAAATATTTTTATAATGACCCTTTTATA
Organism: Viscum album; assembly: GCA_963277665.1. NCBI lineage: Eukaryota > Viridiplantae > Streptophyta > Magnoliopsida > Santalales > Viscaceae > Viscum > Viscum album. The sequence goes on from OY728160.1 coordinate 85,145,869, forward strand.
ATTTATTATATTTAAAATTTAATTTGATTTTTTTTCTCTCATGAGTTTACAAATTAAAAAAATCTTTAAAAGTCTTATTAACTCAATATTTTGATTCATCGGGTAAAATACATTCATACTTGAATATACATTTTAACAATTAATTGTATACTGACATTATAATATGTTATATTTTATTTCATATTTCTCTTTCGGTAATTTATTTCTCATAATAAATAACTATATCTTTTATAAAAAATTGAAATAAAAGTGTAGCATTGGAAAAAAAACTACATCTATTACCGATGAATATTTGAATCATTTTAAATTCTATTATGACCACCAATGTTCTCCTATGATATGTATTATTTTCTATGATTCTCTTATTTCTCTTACAAAATTTTCAAGAGTATAAATTAATTATCCTTTAATGATGTGTGTCATAAAACAAAGGAATTTAGAAATATTAAAAAGGGGTTCCCATCCTTCAAAAATATAATATTTTATATTATACGCTAATTTATTTAGCGTTTATTTATATTTTATGGTATTTTATTTTTATTTTTTTATAATATGTTTATAAAACATCTTTTCTTCCTCTTCAAATTTTTTTGGAAGTTATTTTCTACTTTACATTTTATAAGAATGTTTAAAAATATTTTTTCAAAAGAATTGTATTTTTTCATGTATTTACATGCAAAATTTTATATTTAATTACGTTATGTTTTGATAACCATGTATAAGTTATTATGTGACTATAATTAGTGAATCAATTTTTTATATACTATAATTTCATTAGATAACATTATTTGATGTTTTTAAATTTTTATGAAACCCATTCATTTACAAGGATTTCTATGATAGGATGTGTGTTTAACAAAAAGTGACACACACAAACACACACACACACACACACACATATATATATATATATGATTAAAGTTTAGGGTCCTAACATTGATTCTTGATGATTTCAATTATGAATATATAGATTCTTATACACTTCTAGATGATACACATTGGTAAATGACAATCAATTTATACACTATTATAACCATTTAATTTATAGGTTACATTGGCGGTAAGATTCAACGTATATTAATACCTATATAAATAAAACTATTGTTTAACAAAGACTGATATAATATGAACTAAAGAAGTTATAGAATAAAATTATAGTGATAGAGAGTTATATTTGTTTATGCTTTCCATTCATGTTTTATTCCACTACGATGTTAAATATTGAACACTCTTGTTAGAATCTTTTTTTAGAGATGTTTGGACTATAATGAACTGAGTTAAAAATTGGTGAGAATGAAAATTATATGATAAAATTTAACACCCAATGGAATCAAAAATGAAGTACAAGAACTCATTCCAATTCAAACTCAAATCTCATAAGATATGAATAATTACACAAATAACATCGATATCCCAAACTTAACATATAAGGAGAAGTTTGAAACAATTATTTCATATGGAAAAGTCAACCTTCCTTCATTAGATATTCAAATCCACATATAGATGAGTAAGAGATCAATATAGTGGGAAAAGTACTTTTCAGCCTCTAGTTAATAAATTATGTGAGGGTTATTTTGGAAATTTATAAGTTAGAAGGTGTGGTAGACCATTGTTTGAATGTGATTAAGAATTAATTGAAGATGGAGGAAGTAGAATCTATGTTATGTGAAGTGGTTAATAAGGTATTCTTTAACAAGTATATTCCTTGAATAGTTTTCATGAATATGGTTATTGAATACATGGATTTGAAATAAAAGGATAATTAGTTAAATAGAACATAGGAATAAAACCTCCCATGATTCGTGGGTCATTCTTATATCATTATTACAGATCTAATGAGTATGCTCATACAATTATTTAATGACCTTAAAACCAATTTTTGATGTGGACTAGATATATGATACTTTTCTAGAAATTAATATATTATATGATATACTAATAAGGTGGATGTATAAGTAAGATTCTGTCAATACTATAGATACAATAAACAAAATACGTATATATAGGGGTACTAAAATGAAAAATATCAAGATGGAAATAAGATTCAACTTCATTCATGCATGAAATGTTGGAAGAAACACCTATAAAATTTTATAATAGGAATAGATGATGTTATAAATGTATTAAATTTATCAATTGAGATTGAAAAATGTAGAAAGGGCTTAAATAGGACTATGAAATTGAAGAAGGTCCACATTATTTTTCAACATACTTGTTAAAATTTTAAATTCTAGGAGTTTGGGAAGTATGATAACCAATACCATAACCCTATAGATAATGAATAAATAGGCCTTATAAATAATTTAAAACAAAATAAAAATGAAGGGAATTTTAAATCACTTTCAATGAGGAGAGATATAAAAATTAAAGTATGATTAACCGGTACATCATACATTTTTATGTGGGCCATTACTCTAGAAACTCACATTTTCATATGATTTTTTCTAAGTGTACCAATCTAATGTTTTTTATAAAATGAAAATAGTGTTTGTATGATGATTTATTTACAAAATTTATGTTTGTGTGAATATAAATGGATCTGTAATAGTAATTTTATATACCAGTAACTTCCCGATAGAGTCCATATTAATCGTATATCAAACCAACCCATATTATTCTACCACAACATAGATACCTATATTATATTAGGAAAATATTTTTATTATATAAGTAATAATTTGTATCCATGAAATATATTTAGATTATTCGACTTATAAAGAAACACAATGTTATGGATATTATTAATATAAGTGAATAGACATGTTTATTAATAAATTAGAATAATAATTATTAATAAAATCAAATCCTCAGCAATTTCTATCTTATACAGATAACTATCTTCATTTTTGAGGAAAAACTAGAACTATAAGGATGAAAATTATTTGAAAGGGGTTATGGGATAATGTATTGATATGATATTTCTCTATACATATTCCATATATACAAAATATTCTTCTATATATTTCTCTATAAATTATGATAAACTTAAATGAAAATCATGAAATATAAATATAAATATATAATAAATTATTATAACTATTAGAAATTAGATGCTCAGTTTAAGGGTATTAATAGTAGTAAAAAGAATAAAAAATATGGGGATAACTAATATATATTCTAATTTTAATAGTGATAAAAATCTTTTTTTATAGCCAAAACAACTAAGAGAATAATTTTATTCATAAAAATAAATTTTCGAAAAAAATATTTATTACATTAATAAACAAAGTATATTAGAATTATATAACAGAAAAACATATTAATGATATAAAAAACATTAAAAAAACATTAATTAGTGGATGATAAGGAATAATATAAAAATTAGTTTTTTAAAAATCTAATTTCTAATATGAACATGTTTCCTCTATATTTCATAATGTATTTAAATATTGAATTACAAAATTTAATGATCTTAATTTGAAAAAATGAACATTAATTTTATAATATAATAAAATTATATTCTTAATAAGATTTTATAACACCGTATTTTTTTATAAATAAGTTAAAGTTTTTTTATGTCTTGTGTTATATGCTACACCAAGTAAAAGTTTTTCAACACACAACACTAACTTAGCTTGTGTTACACACAACACTAAGTTTCTACGAAACATCATTTTATAATTATAATTATTTAAACAAGAATACAATAACCTATCAATTTGAATTATGGGTACGAACATGATTAACTGAATTATGAAAATATGGATTATATTGGTTTATGTAATTAAGTATTTTGTGACTAATTAATTACAAATGAAAATAAAAATGATTTTAAATATAAAATGAATTATCTTTTGGAAACTATTTAATTATGAACATGTTTTTATTCCAAAAAATAACTACTATAAGATTATTATCTATATATAATTTATTATATATAGTGTTTAATATTAATATTATGAGTTTTATAGATATGATCTAAAAATTAGTTTAATTTTAAGAAAAACAATATGTATTTTTCTAAAAAGTTATTTTTTCGCCTTTTTATGGTGCACTTATTTTAAATCTAGTTTCTTAAAAAATTATAAATTATATATTTAAAGTTGATTCTTTATTTTAAATCATAATACCATAATTTAATTTGGTTGAATTATTTATTTTTTTCAAAAAAATTTCTTGTTTTGATGAATAGTAAAAATACTGAATTCTAATTAAAATTGATTTTTTACTGACTTATTTATAATGTTAAAATATTATTTGATTTTATTTAAAAATCTAATTATTAATATTTACATCAACTAATGCAATATTTTCCATTAAAAAAAAATTTTCATTTTAAATAGATATAAAAACATTTTAAAGTGTTGGATTATTTCACATTAAAAGCCCTATTTTATCATTCAATCAACAGAAATAATTTAAAATTACTTATATGAAATTAATATATTATAATTTTTAAAAATATATTCCATATTAGTAATAATAATTTTAATATCTATTAAAGAGGTCCCTTTTATTTTTTGTAAAATATGAAATGTAGCTTAAATAATTTATATTACCATGGTTTAGGGTAACACGTGTAATTAAGGGAAAAAATATTATAAGTACTATAAAAGTACTATGAAACATTACCAAATATTATTTGGGAAAATTAATTTTTCCCTTACCAAATATGTTTTAAAATTTAATAGTTTAATGGAAACTTTTCAAGGAAAATGACTTTGATATTATTAAAATCAAAGACATTGAAAAAATGTCACATCCCTACTCTTAATAATTATAATATTTTTTAAATGCATACAAATAAAATTTATGCATGACTATATTTATTCTTATAAAGTATAAATGTTTAATCTATATTGTGGAATTTATTTAAATATTTATTTAATAAATAATTATCTAAAATAATTGAAAAATGATGATGTTGTAATTATTCAATTAATGAAAAACACAATTAGTTAATATTAAAAATATTAAAACAATAATATTACAATTAATTAAGATTATCAACTAAATTTAATTGTTAATATACCATATTAGGGGTATATTAAATTAATTGGTATGAAGTTATATTAATGTATTGATTTTTTTAAATTCGATGTATTGAATAGTGTCCAAATGGTCACTATTGATATTTTATGAAAAATATATTTTATTAAATTGGTTTAAATAAAAAATCATAAATAAAGAAAAATGGGATAGATTATGGTATTATAAATCATAAATTGAAAATTTATGGTTCAATTGACACCTTATAGGTAAAAATTTCTACCATTTAATATTGAAATTGTTTTATTATATATAAAATTAATACATGTTAAGTAAGGATTAATAAAAAAAGATAATGATTTAAATGACACATAATATTTTATAAGATATATTTTTTTATTTTTTTTCTACTCTATCCTGAATTATACTTGAAAACGATTCCATAATGAGGTATTTTAATTGGTAATTAATATATTATAATATAATCTTTTGGGAAATTGTAAAAGTGCCCCTCAACTTCATAATAAAATTAATCCTCCTAAATCATCTCATTTCACCAATTTCATTCTAATATCTCAAAAAAATATGAAAAATTAACAACTCCACTTCCCTACATATAATATATAGGTTATTCTCTTCATAAAGGAACAACACTAAAGTCTTCTAGAGGATATCTAATGGAGTTGTTTCGAAGAAAACACAATAGGTCTAACCAATCAATCTCTTTTTATACAATATTATACCTCCTATAAATCGTTGATATATATATAAAAATAAGAACTTCATAATCATAATAATTCTGGAATGTTATTATGATTACGAACAGACCCCTATATGTCCCCTTTCCTATTAAACAAGAAGTGAATGTATCACTCGTGCATACGAATGACTTACCATCTTCATGTAGCCGTAAACTTCATTTTCCATTACCATAATTTATGGGTTAGAATAATGATGGTTTTAGTCTTCCTATATAATATTTATGAAATAATTATAATTATTTAATTATAATATCATATCTAACTTTTTACCAAATAATCTTTTAAGAAATGATAAAGTTTCTTGTGAGTACGTATGGCTTACCATCTCCGCAATGAGATGTGTTTATTAATCTATTTTTTACATGGGTTGTATTTAGATGAATTTTATGAATATATATGATATATATATATATATCATATCATATCATTATTCTTAAAATGATGATAACGTGATCAAATTATAAGTATTGGGGCTGCTAAACCAAAACAATCTTGGAAAACAAAGCAGTTATCACCTAGAATATTGATTTTAATTTTTAATAAACAAGTCATAAGAGGTTATAAAAAATAAATTGTATCATTGATATCTGGTTATGAAATAAATTTATAAGAAATGTATATTAAATATATAATAGGTCTTAATTTGAATTACGAAAGGAAATAATTGAGGTAATGGATTTTTATCTCACTTGTATTTATATGAGACACATGCCCAATACACTAATAGTTTCTTTTGTGGGTTGTATATAATACCCATTAATTTATATTATGAGTATTATTAAAAATATTATGAAATTTAATTATACATATTTTTTTCATTCCTTTATATGGAATATTATTCTTTTCATTTTAAAGTTGTAACAGTTTTTTATCAATCCCATCAATAGTCAGGATTATTTCATTTTAAATCTATGTTAGAGAATATTTAACCTCTAAATACATGCATTATGAAATTTTCTTGAAATTAATTTATTTTATCCTATTATTATTTATATTTATTTTTACCTATTTTTTAATTTTTAATAAATGGTTTGAAAAGAATAGTTAATCGTTTACTAAAAAAATATATTTCTGAATTTTTTGACAAAAATATGGAGAGAATGTTTTTTTATATTTTATGTCATGATATTATATTTCATCCATAATATTGATTTAATTATTTTAATCTTAATTGAAAATTATACATGTTTCTTTTCAAATAAAATTACTTCGTTTATAATTAAGTGACTCTTAAAACTAATTTCATAAGGGAAATGTTATTTCCCTCAAAAATTATTTCAAGTGATCATTAGAAAATCAGTTTTCCATCTATGATGACATATATTCATGTTACTTATTCGTTATCAGGGATATGAACCAATTATATAATTCTAATTATTTTTATTAAATTTTTATGTTTATTATGACATTATGTTTATGGAACCTTTTTCTTTTCCACGAGTTATGTTATGATGAATTGTTTATGAAACACATTTCATTACATGGGTTCTGAGATGGTGAATTATTTATGGTCATATGAAACAAATATTTATAGATTCCATTATGTTAGGGGTGGTACCTATATCTACCTCCAATTTTATGGGTTATTAATTTTATCTCATGGTATAATTAAGTGAAACAAGTGGATCTGGTTGATCCGTGAGCTGAAAAAACTCAATCTGCTTGATCTGTTAGGGGAAATAGTTGATAAGTCCTAATCTGAGTGTCTTGGTGGCCAAACATGACACAATATATTTTTTATATACTTATTATGATTCCACACACATTTACGACTTCAACATATTGTTCAAGAATGATTTATGATAAAGTTTCATTACTATAGTTTTTGTAAATGTTTTATGCCATGAGTCATGATTATGATCCGTTACAGGTTGGATATGAACATTATATATTATTCTCTTGATCAAATAACCAAATATCATTCATTAATAAGATAATAGGTTGATATCTTCCATTTTTACCCTTATTTATCATCTGTTATCATAAAATATTATGTTTCCATTGCACGGGATATAAAGAATGGTTTTAAGTGTGATATGGAAAACGATATTCAAATAGCGAATAATTAAGTAAGAGAAGATATAGATATTTTATGAACTAATTGATTATATTACCAAGTGTAAAACAGAATAATACCTTTATGATCCTAGGAATTTATTTTTATAATGAAAATAATATTCATCTATAGACATGTAATATCTATGTATGAAAATCATGGGTTGTTATAGTTGGTATCAGAGGAATGGTTTAGTTTTCATTTGGAAACTAAGATAAAAAACCAAAGAAATAATCAAACAAATAAGCCTCTATATAGGATAAAATATTTTTGGATTGTAAATGACTAGGAATTACATAATCTAAACATTATTTTTCATTAATGGTGTAATGATTTAAGAAATTTTCTAAATTCATTATCATATTCCTCCGTATGATTGGTATTTGCAACCATATTTTTTTCTTCCTCAATAGATTTAAAATCAATGAATCATATTAATTCTAAATGTGATGGAAAATTAAATTATATTTAACCTATTCGAAAAATGGTATAGTATATGGAATGTAAAAACCTTATTTCATAGATAAAAAAACATTAATAGTCTATGAATCACTTTGTTTCTCCAAATTATCAGACAATGGAATAATGTGCTGTTGAATATTTCATGAGGATACATTCACCTTACATTAATGGATCCTATAACCCACTAGTGGATAATATATTTATCTAAACCATTAAGAAAATATTTTATTTTCTATAATTCCTGGAGAATGAAATATTTTTCCTAGATGATTATCGTGTAGAAGGAAAAGAAGAAAAATGGTGGAATCCTGTCATTAATTTGAAGAAAGTGGAAGAAATTGAATCTAAGTAATGGGATAAATTCATTAACATATTTTTCAACAAATAATACCCTTTCATTATTCATAACAATATGTATATGTATGTACTCGATGAAAAGAAAAATAATTATGAATATTTTGGTACCAACAAGGAAAAATTTTCAAGACATATGAGATATGATTCTTGTATTATTATCTAACCTAAAAGTAATATCTAAAAACTGTTTAATAGATTAAAACCATGAATACCGAGATTTATTTTCTATATGGGACATGAATATATATGAATAAATATTTTTATGTTCTCTTATGGGGGAAATGGAAATTGGATATACCCACTATTCTTATGGTTTTGATATGAAAAGAAAGACCAAGTCTCATGAAAACTAAAACAAATCACAAGGTTGAATGAAATTCTAGTCATCTACCTGGTAGAAATATTGGAAGAAATATCAATGTATGTTTTAGAAAAGAACTGGGATGTGAATTCAATTCATAATGGTGGTTCATAAATACTATGAATGTTAAAAGGCAATGTATATTATATCTAATTCAAAGGTGGAAAAGAAGATTCCAACTATGGAACCATCCATGATCCAATGTGATAGGTTCAAGGATTTTGGAACTTATCCAAATCAGTTTATGTGTACAATTTATTTTTATTATTAATGAAAAAAACCTATAAATCACAAATAAGAAGGGAATTCTCTTTCGATCACGGCTAATGTGGTTGGTTTTGAGAAAAACTTGGTGAATTATATACTTATCATCCACTCTAAAACTACTAATGTATTATTTGATCCTATATCCACACACTATTTTATTATAAATATTTTGGAAAGGGTATCATAGTATCACCTCGTGAATTAAATATTGAGTTATCTATAAAGACTCCTAATTCTAGAACACCCTCATCTCATGGTTATTGTTCTTCCCCAATTTAAGTCTATGGGAAAGTACTTCATGTGAATCTCATGATTCTCCCTATAGTTAAATTTGACGTTCTTCTTGTAATTGATTGGATTTCTCTATATGGATATTTTGTTAATTTTAGAGTAAGAGAAGTCAAATTTCTTATTATAAATGAAAATATAATCATTTATTAATGAAAGTATAAATATGAACTTTTAATGGAAACTACATCAATCTTGTGGTTCTTAATAAAAACTCATCAAATATATCTATCTAAGATGTTTGGGGAGGATCTAAACATTAATAATATTTTAAATTTATGGGTTTTTTTGTTTTTATTTATTATTTTCCATGTATTCCACCAAATCGTAATGTTGACAATTCGGGAGAAATCATACCTAGTGTTATGCCTATTTTGAAGTCTCCTTGTAGAGTGTCCCCAATTGAGTTGTAGGAATTAAAGTAGAACCTTTCAAAGAATATTAATAGGTGATTCATATTCACTAGTGCATTATCTTGGGGTTCACCTATTCTATTTGTTAAGAATAAATATGGATCAATGTGTCTATGCAATTATTATCATCATATTACAAAAATTATAGTAAAAAACATGAATCATCATCCTGGTATCGATAATTTATTTGATGATATGAAATTACCTCAATACTTTTCTATAATTGAACATCATTATGGATATTATCAATTTAGGTTCAAGAAGGAGGTTATAACAATGAATTTGTTCTAAATAACAAATTCACACTGTAAATGTGTAGTCACACTATCTGGTATTACTGATTCTCCTGCTATCTTCATGGTATTTTTTTACAGAGCCTTTAGATATTATCATGATCAGTTTGTGGTAGTTTTTATAGATGATATTCCTGTATATTCAAAGATATAAGGATAACATTATGATCGTGTATGGTTTTTTTAAGACCCTATGAAAGGTGATGCATTATAGAAAATTTAATAAGTGTGAATTTTCCTTCAAAATGATCTATTTCTTGGGACGTAAAATCTCATTTGACGTTATATCAATAGATCATTCCATGATAAAAGTTATTTGGAAATGTACTACACCAATAATGGTTAATAAATACATATTTTTATAGGATTTATGATATATTATTGTCTCATAGTGGATAATTCTTCTTGACTATTCAATCTACTCTCTAAATTAACAGAGAAGGGTGACATGTTCATTTGGATGAATGAATGTGAAGAAAACTTAATGGAACAAAAGAGAAGATTAGTCAGTTCCCCCATTACTACAATACCCCTTAGTAGGAAAGGTTATATAAATTCAATCAATGAATCCAAAAAGGTATTGGGATTTATTATTATGAAATATTACATGGATATAGATTATTTCTCATGAAAACTGATGTTTCATGAGAAAAAATATGTAACACATGTTTGGTAAATAGTTTTGGTAGACTTTCTATTTAAGATATAGAGGAATTATCATTACATAGAAAAGTTTGAAATTCATTCTGGTCAAAAATTTAAAGTACTTATTCACAGAAAAAGATTTTAATATGAAATAAAAAATATGGTTGGATCTAATTAATTATTAAGATTTCTCAATATATTACCACCCTAGGAAAGAAAATATGGTGGATGATTCTTTGAGTAAAGGGGACCATTCATGCTTATCAATTACAGGGATAACAATAGAATCAATATTTCAATATTTTCAAATAATGGATCAATAAATCCTTAATGTAGGGGAAAAATATTTTCTGGCCCCATGAAATGTTCAACCATCTATCCGTGTGATTATTAAATGGACACAGAAAAAAGATGTGGAGCAGAAAAAGAAGTTGAAAATTCTTCCTAAGATCAACCTTGATTGTGCATAATAATACTGTTCAATAATAGTGTATATGTTCATCCTTTAATAGATTTAAAGAAGGAAATTTTGGATTTGGCTCACTGTTCATCATTGTCTTTTAATCATAGAAGTAAAAATGATATACATATTGCTAAAAGAATATATCGTGGGATCCAATGAAGATAGATATTATAGAGTACGTTTCATACTGAATGGTTTTTTAGAATGTCATGTAAGAGTGAGGAATATCTAAGGGTATGTTATAGAAATTTACCACACCTGAAAAGAAATGATAAAAAATCACTATGGATTTTATCTTCAGACTTTCCAAAACACATAAAGGTCATAATTCTATATGGTTTATAGTCGATATCCCTACAATGTATAAAAACATTATTTCTATTAGATATTATTTCTCACTTGAAAATATTTCCACTAAATATATTAAGTAAGGGGTATTATTGAATGGTGTATAACATTCCATTATATGTGATATGGATATGAGGTTTACCACAAAGTTCTCGAAAAGTCATTAGGAAGCTCTTGATACCAAATTATGTCTTATAAAATCTTATCATGCTTTGAAATATGGTCAATGGGATAGAACCATTCAAACTCAAGAAGATATGTTGAAATCATTCTCAATGTATTTCAAAGGTGGCGGGATCAACAACTTCCTTGGTTATAATTTTACTATAATAATATTTTTTACTCTAGAATTCATATGGAACATTTTGAATCCCTCAATGTTAAGAAGTGTAGAAATCTATTGTGCTGGAATGATATTAGGGAAATAAAACTGTTGGGTACTGATATAGATGGAGAAATGGAAGACAATTTTAGATCCATTCAACAAGACATATGATCAGGTGAGAGTTGAAAATATGTTTTGTTGAAAACATTCCGAATGATATGGATTTTGAAGTGAGTGACAAGGTATTTCTACGAATATCTCCAAGGAAGAATGTAATAAGATTTGGAAGGAAAGGAAAGATAAGCCCAATATATCTTCCTCCTTTTAAAATTACAGATCATATAGGGATGGCAGTTTATCAATGGGTTCTTCCAGAAAATCTCTCTCAAGGTCATGATGTGTTCCCTTTATATATCCAGAGGTAGTACATACCCGATCCTTAAGATTTACTAAACTCATAGGTAGTACCGCAGGAATGTGGTATTTGTTATAAGGAAAAACTAGTAGAGATTTTGGATCATATAGATAATTTACTATGAAATGAGACTAATCATGTTGTTAATGCTTTTCGGTGAATCCACCAATTTGTGAAAGCTACATGGGAACCTAAGGATGTGGTGGGGATGAGGAATCCCCATCTACATGGATATGAGTGATGGAGTTTGAGGGAGAAATTCATTTTAAGGGAAGAAATGTTAGACCATGAATTTTTATAAATAAATTAAAATTCTTTATTTTCATGTATTCTACAATATACAATGTTATGTTTTCGTTACATTCATCATTGGTTTAGCATTTTTTTCCGGCAATACCTTGTCTCTGTGAAACATCACATTATTATTATAAAAATTTGAAAAAGAAAATTGTAACCTATTTATTATAAAGATGTGTATGAAAATGATTAATTGAATTATGAAAATATTCTTTATATGTGTATATATAATTAATTCTTTGCTGACTAATTATTTATAAATGAAAATAAAATTCCTTCTGAAAATAAAATGATTTTTTAATAAAAACCAATTTAATTTTTTACATGTCTATTTTATACAAATAAATATTATAGGATTATATTATATATAGAATATTTTTATATACTTTTTAACATTCAAAGTATTTGTTTTTCAGATTTAATATTAAGAAAATATTATTTTATGCATAAGAGTTATATTTTATAAAAAAATAGTTTTCCCATCTATTGATGGGGCAATTTTTTTAAAACTATTTGCTTGATTCTTTTAAAATTCTTATTGGAAAAAATAATTTTATTATTTAATATAATAATACAAAAAATTTATTTTGGAATAATATTTGATATTTTCTAATAAGATTAAAGTATTGAAGAAAAGTGAAAAATATTGAATGTTAACTAAAAACATTTCTTCATCGAAAATATTTATTTATTTAAAATAGGTTTTTAATTGATTTTAATGTATTATTAGAAAAAATTTACATCAATTAATCCAGTTTTTGGTCATTGTAACCAATTTCACATTGAATATGGATATACAAACTTTTCAAACATTTGGACTTTTTTCACATTAAAAACCCATTTTCTCATTCCATCGATGGGGATAATATTAAATTAATTTCATAAACATAAGTCATTATAATTGTGAGAAATTGATAAAATATTTGTAATCATAAGTTCGATGTTTTTTTAAATAGGTCCCTTTTTGTATAATATCAATAGTAAAATTAATATTTATATTACCATAGTGAAGTGTAAAATGTGTAATTAAGGTTAATAATAACATTACAAATGGTATAAAATTACTCTAAAATTTGAAAATATGTTATAATATTATGTTAATTCTATCCTCATAGAATAAGGATTAAAATTTATTAATTTAAAGGAATATTTAAAAAAAACGACTTGGATATTAGTAAAATCTATGGGAGTGATAAAATATTAGACTCTTACTTTTAAGAAGTATAATATTTTTATGATAAGGATAAATTATAATGAAATAGAATTTCCATGTAATTTTTTTAAATAAAATGGAATTTTACGAGTCCTTGAAAGTTGACGTTGCATGATTCCGAGGCCCAGTGTGCCAGGAATATATTTTTGATGTTTTGTTCTAGAACATTCACTAAACATACAAGCAGGTTTTTCTAACATTTGAACCGATGCTCGGAATTGAAATCTGGGGACACCATTGAACTTGCATCACCTGTATTTTCTTAAAAAGTCTTTCACCTTAACGGCAGTTTGTCGGGGGTGAAAGTTAGTTTTTGGGGATTTTCATGTAAATAATAAAATAAAAACAACACATGTTTTCTTTTATTTTATCATTTATAACCACAAATGTGGAATTTAAAGGTGGGGACCACCACACATTAACCTCCCAAGAGAGGTTATGGTGGTGGGCCCCACTAAAACCTAACCTCCCACGAGAGTTTACAGTGTGGGGACCACTCGTGACTAAACCCCACAATTATTTGAGGAGAACCTCTCAACTCACTCATAAATGAAGGAGTGTCTCTTGACCTCCCTTAATTTGATGGTGCCGCCACCCCCTCTTTTCATGGTGTCTACACTCCCCCTTTAATTAATTGAGCAATATCACTTAATTAAATGCTACAATTTGAATTTTAATCCCATCAAAATAAAAAATAGATCATCTATTATTTAGAGGGGAAATCTATTCATTTGTTGGAAAAAAGATGGAAATGTACGATTAGGGATCTTGAGAGAAAACTCTCCAATGAAAAATGCTCCACCGACGAAGAACGTCGACCCCAACTTCGACCTTCTTCCTCGGGAATTCCTCTGATGTAGGATATCTTCAACTACGATGAGCAGGCACACAAAACAACGATCGAGGAAAATGCCGACGACACCAACTTCTGTATTTTACCAACGATCCGTTTTCTTTCCGCGACTCCATCAGTGAACAATGAACAAGTAGGGATTTTTTTTATTATTTATATATGATTCATTCCAATGTTCTTCCTTTCATTCAAATAGATGAACGAGGATGTTTTTCTTTTTTGGAAGGGTTGTTATGATTTGTTCTTGTGAGCTAATTTCTATCACCCTAAACACAGAGGCTGCAGACCAAATCGACGTGGTAGAACCCATATGCTGATCTCCTTTGTGGTGTTATTTGAAACAGAGGAAAGCAATGTCAATGGAGAAGAATGAAACGGTCGCGCTAACCTCAGCCTTCGTGACCCATGCTGCCCCCGCGATGCTCTGGCACCTCATCCAAACTGGCTCTGCCAGCCCGAGCTGTGTCACGCCCTGACCACGTCGTACCCTGGCTATGACGCCCTCACCGGATGCACCGCACCGCCGGCTTCCCCTCCCTCACTGGCTTTACCGCCTCGCTGGCCGCTCCACCCTTTCCGGTCGAGCCAGCTACGCTCTTACTCCCCACCCGCACTGACCCTGGCTGAACCGGCCCATCACGGCGACCTTCTGGGCCGAGTCGCCCTAGGCCGAGCCGAGCTGCCCCGCGCCCCTTTGGCTCTCTGCGGTTACTCGCATCCCGCAAGGATGGGTCCAGCGGGTTGGGTAGAAAGCAAACCGGCTAGCCTGCCCAATGGGTTAGCCCGGGTGGACCCGAACCGGGTAGGCCCAGACTGGGTCGGACGGGGTCAGTCCAACTGGGTCGAACCGGACCCAAGCCCACTACGACCATTTACC
Organism: Viscum album; assembly: GCA_963277665.1. NCBI lineage: Eukaryota > Viridiplantae > Streptophyta > Magnoliopsida > Santalales > Viscaceae > Viscum > Viscum album. Next base: position 85,161,492 of record OY728160.1, read on the forward strand.
TTATTTTGTCCATATCTTTGGCACCGGACATCTGTTTGACAAACCGTCAGGGGTACTGGTAATCATGGAGTGTGTTGGTTCCTTTGAGTATATTCCTTTCAAGTTTGGGGTATAGTTGAGATATGGTTAGGTTGGATTGTGCATGAATCCAACTAGGCCCCCAAGGCTAAAAGGTTAATAACTAACAGACCATACGTCCGGTTGACATGCCTTCAGTTGTGTTTAGACCCCTATGACGTGGCATAACATTGGAAAAATTATTTAGGGACTTCATGGCAGTTGAACCATCGACTAGTAGCTTGTGGAGCAGATCTTCTGAAGACGAGAAAGCATTTTTGCATGAACCTTGTAGCTGGCTGAGACTTGACAACTTCTGCAAAATTGACTCGGATTGAATCGACAAGCCCAGTAGGGAGCCCCTAGTTGTGGCGGCATACCCACGGTGGAGAAGCACCTCATTGTGGCGGCGGACCCGTGGTACTTAACATGAGAAGTACCTCTACAGGCTATGAGGGGGAGCGCCTGGTTGTGGAGGAAAACCAACAGTGGGTAGCGCCTTTGTGTTATGTAGTAGACCCATGGTACTCGACAGGAAGAGTATCTCAGTAGTACAAGGTTAGTGGGAAGTGCCTGATTATGTCGGCAGGCCCATTGTACTTGATAGAGGAGGAGTTCTCTAGCCGCCAAGGGTTCAAAATGTTACAACCCCTATATTAAAATCCTAGTTGAGTTGAGTCAATATTTTTTTTTCCTCATTATTGAGATGGATCATTTGATAACATAGTTATATGTATGGGAATATACCTAATTAGGTTTATTTATTGATTTCATACTTTTTCGTTTATCTTTGTTGGATTTTGTGAGACCATGAGGGTCTCAGGATCGCTAATGAGTATCATTATACTCACCCCTACACGGGATATGCCCGCAACTTGTTATGTTGGATGCAGACAAAGAACAATGCTAACTGGGGTTAAGAGTACTAGGACTAGACGATACCTAGAGGTGGACCTTATAAAAGTCGTTACACAGAGGAGACTGACGGACGTGGAGTGCTGAGGAGGCTATTGGTACCTACCCTTTAGGTAGGAATCCCATAGGGCGACCTAATAGCCATTTTCCTTTCTTTAGTTGTATGTGTACTTTCAGTTCCTTGTACTTTATAGTTGGGCTTGTATTTCCGGCCCCGTTTACTTTTCAGCACTGTTTTGCTATATAGTTACTTAGTGTTTTGTATCCTTCTGTGTACTCTGTTGTGCGCGTTTATAGAATATAACAGTAGTGGCTTCCCAGTTCTAGGGAATTACACCTTTGGTGCTAGGCACCAGCTCCAGGCCTATGGATGGCGGGCTTGGGGTAGTCACGACACGGGCCCCATGGAATGGGTCATGGAAAATTGGTATCAATGGGAGGTTCTACCACAAAACATAATACTCTGACCTTTTCTATGAAGCAATAGTGTTAAGGGTAGTGATTGTGGTTTTTAGTTTAGGGAGTCCGGTTTTGATGCGGTGGACGACGTATCCATACACCGGGATCCTGAATTCTGATTTCCGACTTAGTGCACAAAAACACTGATTACATGATTGTTTTCTAAAGTTTTCTTTAAGTCAGCTCAACCAGGTTAGCTCACCAAGTATAAATTTTTACCACGCCACATCTGTTTCTTTCTGGATGCCTCCACGTGGATGAACAGCTAGAGTCCCGAGAGTTGTATGCATAGATAGCCCACTAAGTGATGAGGCCTCTGTGCATGGCCTTTTTCCAGTGGAGGCACCAATGGTACCTTTACCCATTGGGCCACCGATGCTACCAACCCCAGTAGTAGACAGTGCAAGCCACTTGAACACGTTGCATGAGTTCCAGTGCCAGAGGCCACCCTGGTGAGGGGAGTGATGGACCCATAGGTGGCTGAGGATTGGATAGATGTCGTGGTGAGAGTTTTCCGACTAGTAGGGACAGTAGACAACCTCATGGTGATATTTTATGCCAGCCTTTTATAGGAAGCAGCGGGCGGATGGTGGATCTTGATTCTCTAGGTTCATGATAAGTTGATGCTTCTCTAGTTAGACTTCGAGAGCCAGTTTTGGGCATAGTTTTTCTCAATGACTCTTCACACAGTGCCCATATGGGAGCTACTTCATCTCCAGAAAGGAAGTATGACTGTAGCTCGATACTCAGTGAGGTCAACAGACCTCTCACGATACTCCACTGATATGGTGCGGGAACCATTATTAAGTGCATATACCTTCAAGAAGGGGCTCAGATGGGAGATCAAGTCTCCGATTATCTCCCTCAGCATCCGGACGCAGGCAGAGGTTCCAGAGAGAGCCCTCCTAGTGAAGCGTTTCCTTGCTGAGTAGTCTCCAGTAGTGAGGTCCACTACAAGTCGACACATAATAGAGTCTTCTTCAGCTGGCAGTAGAAAGATGTCATAGAGGTCCAAGAGGACTAGACCTACAGGTGGACGACTGCATGAATCAGATTCGGTTGTCCGAGGCACCTGAAGTAGAGACACACATTGCAGGAGTGGGAAGTGTTACTCATGCGGTGGGCATGCTCACTTGGTTCATGACTGCCCGATCTACCATTTGAATGATTAGTAGACTATTGAAGAACCACCCAGGTAGATACATAGATTTGATCGAGGTGGTCCGCAGAAAGTAGGTGGATGTGGCAGAGGAGCTTGTCATGTAGCTAGTGGTGGGAGACGTTTTAAGGTGTTATCGCAACCACAAACAAAAGTTCCACCCCAACTAATGGGAGTAGGTGGATAGGGGAGATCTCAACTCCAGGAAGCTGAGGCATACTATCATAGTGCTCTGGTATTGATTCGAGGTACGATCTGTGTCTACTCCACCATACCTGTAGTACTTATAGTCAGAACTTCCAGTCACTCTTTCATTTCCACTTCCCTCGTCCAGAAGTCGGAGATTCTGAAAGAGCCGTTTGCACGATCCATATGGATAGAGGCTCAAACAAGAGATGATTTGATGATTACGCACTGGTTCCGATAATGTGATCTTACTATAGGAGGCGAGATCTTCGATTGGGATCTCTTAGTAGTGGTGTTGAGGCCTTATGAGGTCATCTCTGGTATGGACTGGTTATCTACAATTCGTTCTCAGATTGACTGTATTATGTGAAAAGTGCGGTGTGACCACATAGATTGGACCATGTTTACCTTCACCAGTGAGAAGGGAGCCTACAACACAGGATGTACTAACTCGGAGGAGAGTGCAGCCGATCACACAACAGTTGGCTAGACTTATCCTCAAATTTGTTGATGTGGAGAGTTTAAGATATCTTGTAGTGGTGGACCAGTACATGGATTTCTTCCCTGATAATGTTCTAGGTCTACCCCCTCACCGAGAGGTAGACTTTTACATTGAATTATACCTCGTGATGGTACCAATATCTACACCAGTGTTTTAGATGGATCCTATGGAGCTTCATGAGCTACGGGTATAGTTGGAGGACATGTAGGGGAAGGGATTAATCCGGCCCGGTGTTTCTCCCTAGGCATCCCCGATTCTATTCTCCAAGAAGGTGGATGGGAGCTTGAGGCATTGTTTTGACTACCGATTCCGGAACAAGGTGACCGTGATGAACATGTACCCACTCATGAGGATTGGAGACCTCTTTGATCAGCTAAAGGGAGCACAATGGTTCTCGAAGATATACATCAGATCAGTCTATCACTAGCTCAAAGTTAAGGAAGAGGATGTGTAGAAGAAATCTTTCCGATGACGGTATGGCTACTATGAGTTTGTGGTTATGCCTTTTTCCATAACCAATGCTCCAGCAGTGTTCATGGGACTCGTGAACAGGTTCTTCCAGCCATACCTTGATCACTTTGTCATTTTCTTCATCAACAAAATTCTGATCTACTTGACTAATGAGGTGGTTCATGCCTATCAATTGCAGGTAGTACTGGACACAGTCTGAGAGAACCAACATTATGATATTCTATCAATGTTCCAGTTTTGGATCCGAGAGGTTCAATTTCTAGTACATGTCATCTCGAAGGCTGGAGTTACAGTAGGTCCAAAAAAGATTGAGATGATTCTTGCTTGGGATCCACCCAGGAGTGTGACAAAGGTATAAAGTTTCCCGGGATTGGATGGATACTACCAGAGATTTTTTCCAGACTTCTCCAGAGTGGCAGCACCACTATCAGCGTTGATGAAAAAGGGAAAATCCATTATAGGGTCAGAGAAATGTCAGTGGAGCTTTCAGGAGCTGAGGTAGAGGCTGAACAGTGCTCCCATATTAAAACTTCTAGAGGAATGCGTAGGGTGTGTAGTTTTCTGCGACGCATCAGGGACTATACTCAGATGTGTCCTGATGTAGGAGCAAGCAATAATTGCATAAGGTTCTGAACAACTGAGACAACATGTTCAGATCTATGCTACCCATGACATGGAGTTAGTAGCAGTGGTCTTTTCCATGAAGTTGTGGTGACACTATCTGATGGAAAAGTAGTTTAAAGTGTACTCTGATCACAAGAGTCTTAGGTGTATCTTCTCCCAGAAAAACCGAAACCCAGGACAATGACATTGGATTGAGTTCCTACAGGACTATTACTTCAAGATAGTCTATACTCCTGGGAAGGGGAATGTTGTTCCAGATGCACTCATAAAGAGATCTGGTATGCAGCTTCTAGGTGTGGTGACAGAGCAGCTGGCCTCTTTGCATATATCCTTTGTGGATAGAGATGTATCAACTTTCCTTCAGTCTCTTACAATCACTCCACCAATACTTCACCGAGTCAGGGAGGAATAACATGGGGACACTAACTGTGTGGACCAATGTGCTCAAATATCCACAGGAGAGACACATGATAGATTTTCTGAAGGTGGGGAGCAAGTCATCCTCTTCAGAGGATGTACCATAGTATCAGAGTCACTTCAAGAGGATGTGTTGAGGGAGATTCACATGTCCCCTATAGCGGTACATCCAAGAGTGGCGAAGATGTATCAGGATCTCCAAAGACAGCATTGGTGTCCAGGAATGAAGAAAGCAGTTGCAAAGTTTGTCTATCGGTGCCTCACTTATCAGCAAGTGAAGGCATTGCATCAGGCACAAATAGGCTTGGTTCAGTCTTTGGAGGTCCCAGAGAAGAACTGGGATGGGATATGCATGGACTTTGTGATGGGTATTCCACGTACAACCAGGGTACATGACTCTATTTTGGTGATCGTTGACCGACTCACCTAGTCGGCCCACTTCCTACAAATTAGAGAGTAGGGTTCAGTAGAGAGCTTGGGATGCCTCTATGTAAATGAGATTATGAGGAAACATGGAGTACCTTCGACGATTATCTCTGATTGGGACACATGATTTACTTCTCAGCTTTGGAAGGTTTTCTAGAAGGATTTTAGGATGCAACTTTTTTTGATCACCGCCTTCCATCCTCAGACAGATGGCCAGACCAAGCAAAGCATTCAGACTCTTAAGGACAAGATACGTTCTTGTGTCCTCAACATCAATCACAGCTGGGAGGATAACTTACCTTAGGTGGAGTTTTCATACAACAAATATATAACTCCACCATAGGGATGAAACCTTTTGAGTCATTGTATGGGAGACCTTGTAGGTCACCATTGGGTTGGACTGACCCCAAGGAGTCAGCACAAATGGGACCAGAGACGGTACGAGCTACCATGGAGAAGGTGCAGATCAACCAGGAGCGGACGAAGATAGAAAATAGAATGGAGAAGACGTATGCTGATAGGAGATGGAGACCTATGGAGTTTTTGGATGGCGAACACGTCTTTCTATGGGTCTCACCTCAATGAGATTTACAGAGATTTGGCCGATGTGTCATGTTATATTTGAGGTTCATCAGACCTTTTCAGGTCCTCAGCAGAGTTGGTGAGCTGGATATTGCTAATCTCTTCCAGCTTAGTTGCACCGGGTGCATGACGTCTTCCATGTATCCCAGATGAGGAGATACGTGCACGACCCTTCTCAGATCATCGACCATGGTGTGCTTGACATCGATGATGGGGTGACTTTCATAGAGGTTCCATTAGATATTGAGGATCAACAGGAGTGGGTCGTTCGTGGATGGTCGATATCTCTAGTGCGCATTAGCTGGCAGTACGGGAACCTCCAGGAGGGAACATGGAAGTGCGAGGTTCAGATACGTTCTCAGTACCACCACTTGTTCCCTTAGTTATGAGTTTTTGCTTACGGGGATGTATATCCATGAGTTGGGGAGAATGTAAAGACCCGTAATTTCCTTGTAATTGTTTTTAAATATATGGGAATTTTATGAGTCTGCGAATGTTGACGACTCCAGATTCCGAGGCCCAGTGTGCCTGTAATCAATTTCAGATGTTTTTTTCGAGTGCATTCAGTAAAGGTATGAGCGGGTTTTCATAACATAGGAACTGGAGCTCGTAATTGAAATATGACGACACCGATTAACTCACATCGACTATATTCATTTAAGAAGACTTTCACCTCGATAATAGTTGGTCACGGGTGAAAGTAAGTTTTTGGGGTTTTTGATGGAAATAATAAAATAAAATAAACACATATTTTAATTTATTTTATCTTTTAGACCCCCAAATGTGGAAGTTGGAGGAGGGTACCACCACACATTAACCATCCATGAGAGGTTATGGTGGTGGGGAAAACCCGAACCTAACCTCCCACAAGTGGATATGTTGTGGGGGAACCCAGGACTAAACCCCCCCAATTAATTGAGGAAAACCTCTCAACTCCCTCATAAATAAGGGAGAGTCTCTTGACCTCCCTTAACTTAATGGTGCCACCACCCCCCTCATTTACTGGTGCCAACTCTCCCCCTTTAATAAACTGATCAATCTCATTTAATTAAATTCTATAATATGAATTTTAAACCCATCAAACTAAATAATAGATAATCTATTATTTGGAGGGGTTATATCTTCATTTGTTGGAAAAAGGTTGGAAAAGAAGGATTAGAGCTCTTGATGGAAAAATCTAAAAAAATGATTCCTCCACAAAGAATGCTCCACCAACGAAGAACGTCCACCCCGAATTTAACCTTATTCCTCAGGACATCCTTAGACATAGGATTCTTCAACTACGATGAGCCGGCGCACAATCCAATGATCGAGGAAAACGCCTATGACACAGAAATATATCATTTCCCAAAGTTCCATCTTTATCCCCAATACTCCATCGGAGAACAATGAAACAAGTAGGGGTTTATTTTATTTAAGTATTATTCATTCACATTTTCTTCCATTCTATTAAATCAAAGAACAAGGATGTTTTTCTTTTGTGAGGGGGTTGTTGTGATTTGTTCTTGTGAGCCAATTACTATCACCCTAAATGAGGAGGGTTTGGTCCAAACCAGCGTTGTCCAACCCCTGTGTTGATCTCCATTGTGGTGTCCTTTAAAACGGAGGAAAGTGACGTCAAAGGCGACGAAGGAAATGACCATTATATCTGCGACCTGCGTGACCCGCACTGCCCCCATGATGCACCGGCGCCTCAGCCACACCGGCTCCGCCGGCCCATGCCACGTCGCACCCCTGCCCCATCGTGCCCTAGTCATTCCCCACCCTGGGCGCGCCTCCCTCACCATCTGCACCGCCTTGCTGGTCACGCCGCCTCTCTAGTTGTGCCACCCTCGCTAGCTGCGCCGCCTCGCCCGCCGAACCGCCCCCACCGGCCGCACCGACCACGCCGACCGTACCCCTGCTCCCCGGTCACATTGTTATTATCTGAACTGGACATTCCCTCACGTTTCCCCGGTCGAACTAAACCATCACGGTACCCTTTCGGGCTGAGCCGCCCCTGGCCAGTCTGAGCTACCCTGTGCCCTTGCGGCTCTCCGCGAATCCTGGTGGCCTGCTGGGGCAGGGCCCTGTTGGCCAGGCCAAACCTAACGGGCTGGCCTGCCCAACAGGCTAGGCTAGACCCAACGAGTGAGGATGGGGCGACCCAAAATGGGTCGGCCCAGATGGGGTTGGACCGGACCAGGGCCCACTATGACCATTTACTTTTTTGGCCACATATTTGGAATCAAGAATCCATTTGATGAACCGTCAGTGGCATTGGTAATCGTGGAGCGTGGCTATCAATTTGAGTATATTCCATTGGAGTTTGGGGTATAGTTGAGATAGAGTCTGGTTGGATGGTTCACGAATCCAACCGGGCCCCGGGACTAAAAGGATAATAACTCACACACCAGGCATCCTATTGACGCACCTTTAGTTGCGTTGAGACCCCTAAAACATGGAATACCTTCAGAATTCTTCATTTTGGGACTTCATGGGACTTCGTGGCAGTTGGATCATCGACCAGTAGTTTGTGGAGAGGATCTTCCAGTGACGAGTGAGCATTTTTGTGGGAACCTAGTAGCTGGCTGAGACTTGACGACTGCTGACCGATTGACTCAGAGTGACTCGACTAGCCCAGTGGGGATCGCCTGGTTGTGGTGGCAGACCCACTGTGGAAGAGTGCAAGGTTGTGGCGGCAGACCTGCGGTACTCGTCAGGAGGAATACCTCTACAGGCTATAAGGGGGAGCACCTGGTTGTGGCGGCAGAACCACAATGGGGAGCGCCTTTATGTGACACAACAGACAAGCGATACTCAACAGGAGGATTAACTCAGCAGTCCAAGGTTAGTGGGAAGCACCTGGTTGTGGTGGCAGGCCCACCGTACTCAATAAAGTAGGAGTTCTCCAACAGCCAAGGGTTCAAAATGTTATTACCCCGATAATAAAATCTTGGTTAAGCTAAATGGGTACTTTTTTGTTTTTCCTCATGATTGAGATGAATCACTTCATAACTTAGGTATATGTGTGGGGATATACCTAAGTAAGGTTATCTATTGATTTCATTCTTTTTGGTTTATACTTTTTGGATTTTGTGAGACTATGAGGGTCTCGGGGTCCCTACTGAGTGTGGTTATACTCACCCATGCACGGGCTATGCCTGCAGTTCGTTGTGTTGGATGAAGACGATGGACAACACTAACTGAGGATGAGAGTACTAGGACTGGATGGTTCCCATAGGTAGACCATACGATGAGTCGATACATGAATGAGACTAAAAGACATGGAGTGCTGAGGGGGCTATATGTACCTACCCTTCTGGTGGGAATCCTAGAGGATCACCCAACATCTGTTTTTTCTTTCTTCATTTGTATTTGAACTTTTAGTTCCTTATACTTTAAAGTTGGGCTTGTATTTCCGAACCCTTTAACTTTTCAGCACTCTTTTGTCATACAGTTTACGTAGTGTTTTGTATCCATACGTGTGCTCTATTGTTTGCATTTGTAGGTTATAAAGGCAATGCCTTCCCAGTTTTATGGATTTACACCTTTGGTGCTAGTCCCCAGCCCCTGGCCTATGAAAGGTGGGTTTGGTGTAGTCTTAGCACGGGCCCTGGAGGACGGGTCGTGATAGTGATATACTAGGTATCCTAATGAAAATCTTGAATATGATTTTTACTACTAATTTTAATCATTTAGGGGATGAAATTCAATTGTACATTACATATAATTTTTGTATGGTGAATGTAGAAAACAACCGTCATGTTCTTGTTGAATGTAATTTCAATTGAGAGTTATAGGAAAAAATTACCAACTTTATTGGTGTCTACATTGATAGGGGTGTCTATTTGGATTAGTTGTTAAAAAATTTCCTGGATGATGGGAATTTACTCAGTTGGAAGGTGTAGAATATTCTGCTGGAATCCATGCCATCTGTGGTTCCACACGCATGGACATCAATGAACTCTAATCTATTTAACAACCACAAACATACTATTAATGAATTGAAAATATCCATTCATAAGTATTTATTTTATACATCTGATATTAAAATAGGTTCCATGAATAACTCATTCAGTGGACATAATATTATTACAATGCGTGGTGTACATGATAGAGAACATAGACCAGTTGTTGTAAAATTCAATAATTAGATTCTTCCTACCGGTCTATAGATTAAGCTGAATATGGATGGTGTGACTTTTGATTATCCATGAAAATAATGATATGTTAGCATCTTTTATACTCTTCGTGTGGTCTGAAAGGGTGTTCTTCACTTTATATTGGAAGTGAGAACACATTTGAGGATGAGTTGTGGGATTTTATATATGTTATCACTTATGTTGTTCATTATAATTAGAGTCATTTATGGATTGAATCTAATTCATAGTTGAATGTTGATGATATGTTATACTATACAATTAATATAACATGGAATGTAATACACTAGTGGATTAAGTGCATTCATTTCATCGAGAAACTCAAGGGGAGGATTTCACATGTATATAGGGTATCTAAGAATGTTTTTGATGTGTTGTCAAAGAGGGTGATTGTTCTGATATGCTCAATGTGTTCCTTAAAGTATTCAGTATATTTATCACCACTACAAAATATTGACATGTGGGGTGTTACACATTTTCACTCTGTAACATTTCCTTATAATTCTAAACTCTTTGATTTTAGTTTTAATTAATTTTTAGCTCTATATTATTCTAGATCCGGGACTTTTTTATAGAGAAAATATGAATCTACACAAGAATTAAAAAAAAGTATTCAACTTTTAGAAAAAAAATTAAAACATTTTACTATCTTTCAACTCTATTTCCATATTATTTTAAATGATAAAATAATGTTAATATTTATTCCTAAATGATTTCTAAATGTAATTTTGGCCTCTATGTTGCTTTCATTGAAAGGGTTTGAAAATGAATGTTTTTAATGTTTTCTATTTTAGAAAATTTTTAACAATTTTCAAATGTGAAAAAATAATTTTTTACATATACATATTTACTTCATTCTCCCACATTAAATTTAATAATTCATTATCACAATTAATATAGAATTTATAATTTTATTTAAATGTATATCCTAATATAACTCTTCGTGTAATTTTTTTTATTGTTAAATTTTTTCAATTCTAAATTAATATTTTCATTATAATTATCTGAATATTGTAAGAATTTTAATTATAGAATAAAATTAATTTTTAATAGGATAAATAAAGAAAACATTAAATATTAATTTCCATTTATTAATGACATGTCACATGGAAATTTTATTTGATAAATTTTGAGACCGATATAGATTATGATGATGGATGAGTGCGACCTAACTCTCAAATGCATTGGATAATAACATACTATTTGACAGTGAAAATATGTATATATCTAGGTTGGTAAATCCTATGAGGATAACTATTATTCAGTTATTTTTAAATTGGTTAAACAATATTGAATATAGGTTATGAATATGATAATCTAAGACACATATAATATTCTTGCAAGAAAACAATTTTTTGGAAATCATTTCATTTTTTGTGGTGTGGAAAACTAAAATGTGATTTTTTTAATTTCAATTAAATAGATTCATGATTTTCCACATATATTAGGATATAGTAATGTTTTTTTAATTCAATTCAAATGATTTTCGAGAATTGTTTTTAGAAATGATATATATTCACACGTTGGAATGTTTATATATATGATCATTATTTTATTATTAAATGGTAAATGTAATTTTGGGGTCTTATACTTTTAAATGGGATAAAATATAACATTATTTTTATATCCCTTACAATTCATTGTTTTCCACATCCTTAATTTTAAAAAAAATCCCTAGATCTAAGGATGAGTAATTTTTTTTAAATTTCATGATTAGTACTATAGTGAATCATCTTAAAGAAAGACAAAGTCTTGAATAAAAAATAGTATTAAATTTAAATCTCTATTTTCGGGAGAAATTTACACTATATTGAAGTGAATTATTTTTTATATAAGGTTTTTCTAATGCTCTAGAAGCTTATACCAACAAAATAATTATAATATAAAAAAATTAAAATAAGTTTTATTAAACTCATATTTATGGGTTATTAATTTAACATACCATTATAGTTGATATTAGATAAATTATTAGATACCTTTATAGGATTAGATTATGTTCAAAGAAAGTTTAATGATACACTAATTTTTGGTTATATTTTTATTTGATATATTTTAACTATTTCATTGTTTCTTCATCTAGTCTATTCTTGCCCAAAATGTTTTTCCATAGGGGAATCTAGGTAGGTGATGTACGAAGGTATGAAGAGGTAAAAAAAATTTAATCAAGATCCATTATTAGTTAGATTTTATAAGTTTGTGTAAGTGTTAACTCAACTCAAGATTATTATTTATGGTTGACCCTGTAAAAGTGAGTGGAAAATTTATTCATAGAAAAACATGACTATAGTGGATCATTTCATGAAATTGATCTAATCAGCATTTGGTGGTTCTTTAGTATTGGAAAATGTTTAGTGATGGTTAATTGCACTAGATATGATATTTAATATATTTTTTGTGTAAAAAAAATGAAACTTTATTTATTTATCAATTTTGATGGTAATTTTAAACGATGGTATACTAAAATATATTAATTAAAATGGCGAGATTGATTTCATGGGATGTATAGAAATTTATTTTATTATTTATATTTATTATCATAAAATAATTCATCTAATAATTGAAATAATTGTATATCTTTGAATCAAAATTAAGATGAATAAGTGGCTTCTTTATAAGGAATATTTTTCCAAGTTTTACTGGTATACACTTAATTTTATAACAAACATTAAGTGTCAACTTGGTATAAATTAATTAGTATAAAAAATAACATGAAGAGTGTTATACTTCCTTGAATTTAGTAGTCTAGAGAAAGTTTTTCTATGTGCCGACAAAGTTCATATGATGTTTTATGAAACTTATATACTTCATGACAATAATATAGTGAAATGGATAGGGTGGAATGAAATGGAGAATCACCCGACCAACACATTTTAAGGTAAGACCCCTAAATTTTCCAAATGGGATAAATGATACTATAATGATTTTTTGGTAGGATTAGGAAATATTTATTGATGTGGTTGGGTCAATCATTTTTCTTATGAATACAAGAAAATGATTTTTAACATGCCTTATAATGGGAATGTATTTAATCATCATGGGGTGATATGTTTTATAAGAAATGAGTTAGTTCATTATTCTATTTCATTTATGATGTTAGTTATTCAAAGTGGGAAATCACCAAAAAATGATGTTATAAAGTATTTGAAAATCCATTTATTAGTAATATGGAATTTTTTTTTCATCCATTGATGTAGTGTCAGGTACAGTACTTGTTTGTACAGATTATTCCAAGGACTTATTAGATTTCATTTCCACACATTCTATTATATCCAAGTAATTTTCATGTAAAATATAAATAAACTGTCTTAAAATTTGGCTAGAATTTTTTTAAAATAATTAAACTATTATTAAGGAACTAATTATTTATTGAAACATTGCAATTATTATATATGGAAATATTTTTCCAATAAAACATGACTTATTTATCATTTTAAAGTTTTATGTTCTTATAGGTATTAATTATTTTTAAATTTATCATTCTATGATATATTTTGAAGATAAATAATTCATATTCAATATTAAAAGTTAATTTAAATTTATATTGAGAAATTAATTCATTCAATTGAAAACATATAAGGAATCTAAGTAAATGAAAAAATGTGGAAGTGAAAGTTATCATTCATAATTATTAAAATGACATAATCTTTTGAAATCAATGATGTACCAGTGTTATATTATTATTGGGATATATTTTCTAAGGATATTTTTAGTGTTATTTTTGATTGGTACGTTAAATATATTGACTTATTAGTTCAAGATGCTATAATAATTTTGAAACCATGTTATTGGAAAATTCCATTGGAACTTTTGGAATTGGAAAATTTGTTAAAATAGTTACTTGATAAGGTTTCTATCCATCCTAGAACTACACCATGAGGTTCTATTATACTACTTATAAAATATTATTATTATTCCAAGATAATTTTCATTGATTATAAGGTACCCAATAACATCACTTTTAAGAACAAGTAAATGTTACATCATATTAATGATTTGTTTGATCTTCTCAAGGGAGGAAAATATTTTCAATAGGATTATATTTGGTCCAATAATAATCATCTTTAGGTAAAGTATGAAGGAATTATAGAGACATAATTTCATACTAGTTATTATTATTGCACGTTTGTGGTTATTCTATTAGGGTTAATAAAAACATCCACTGTATTTATAAATGTCAGTCATAGTGTTTTCAATCTGTAAAGGGAATTTTTTTGAAGGTTTTCATTGATGATGTTATTGTTTACTGAGAAATATATGAGGTTATTGAGAATCACCAATGGATTATTTTTTAGAAAATAAAACAATAATAAAGTATATGGATAATTTAATAATTTTTTTGTAGGAGAAAAAGTAATTCTATCGGTATATTATTTTTAAATACTTAAAACTAATTATCATAATAAGACTAAAGTTTTGGTGTAATGTAAAATTACAACAAATTTCACTATGATTTGTTGTTTTCATTGATTATTAGGTCACAATTAATGGTATTTTGAATAAATTTACGTTTAATCTATCCCGCTAACTTTGTTTTTTTTATATTGGGGTTAAGGGATATTGTTATTATAAAATAAGATTAATCATTCTCTCTAGGTAGAGCGAGACACATTATATAGCTTAGTTTCACAAGACCTAGTGTCCTATGATCATAGACTGAATTCCTCATAAATATTCATTGTTTCACCATCCTATATGTGTCAACATCCCGGTATCATTTATGTGTCACTATCTATATCACTACTCGCCCATGTCATGCCTCATTAACATCTTCACTAGAAATCCCATGGGGATTTGTAGGATACAAACCCTGGAAAATTGGATATAGGATTACAGGTTTTACCACTCTGTCACAACACCAATTACAAGTCAACTAACAATGTTACCTAAAAAAGAATTTAAATTATCATTGATAGTGAAATATGTTGAATATTATTAGTAATTCAAAATAAGATTGGTTAATTCACTAGTTTTATAATTTACAATAATAAATGGTGAATTTTTTATTTATATGATAGTTCATTAATGGTATCTACTAGTTTCTTTGTGTAATATGATTATATAATTATATATGCATCATGATAATTAAAACGTATTTAGTATAATAAACTGATAGAAGATGTTAATAATTAAGCAGTGGAATATGATTTAAAAAATTGTAGGAACCAATTATATGTGGCAGAACATGAAATATATATTGACCATAATAGCATATACTATACATTCACACAAAAATATGAACATGTGGTAGAAAAGATGGATGGAACATATAATAGATTATGATTTCATTATTCACTCGCATGATGGTAAGAAATCAGGGTGTTTGATTCCCTGAGTAAAATATATAATTTATTTTTAAAATTTAATGTTTGGAAAAATATCTTGTTTTTAATGAATTAATTAATAATAGACTATGAATTATTCATGCATTATATCCCTCTATTTTGTTAAGGTATTATTGTAGTCATCTTTATTAGAATTTTTTTTAATCTTATAAGTTTGATCGTGATTTTAAGAAATGATGAAATTTTTCTACTATGGTAATTTAATTGATTTTTACATTGATAATTAAGGTGTTTTGAGAGTTTTATGTTTGTTAGTTGTCCCATAAAATTCCCAATTTAAGAAATAATTGTTGAGAAAACCAAATAGATCTTAATTTATTTTTTCATATTGTAAGTACTAAGGTGTAAAAATACCTAGAATAATATTTTTGGTGGGGTCCAATGATGAAATATATTTCTGATTTTAATTTGAAATGACAGAATTTTAAATATGTTAAATCTGAAAACAAATATCTACATGGATGTTTCGTTTATTTCTAGTTCTTGAGTTGATACGTGGGAATATATCTATGGATTTCATAGTTGGATTTCTAAATATATCTTAGGGTAAAATAATTTCTTTGGATTGTTGTTGATTTTTTGACTAAATGTATGAATTTTTATCCTATTAAATATTCAATTTAATTAGGTAAAAACTATAGAATATATCTTAAATACATAGTCAAATTATATTGAGTATTGTTCTATATTATATTTTATCATGAACTCAGATTTACCTCAATTATTTGTAAAGGACTTCAAAATTCATTGGGTACCTAATAGAATTTTGGAACCTCCTTTGATTGTCAATAAAATTGAAATTTAGAGTGAATGATAAATAAATTAGAGGATATTCTTAAAACATTATATTTTGTTTACCAGAAAATTTATAATTATCTTCATTCATTAGTGGAATTTTTATAAAATAATACTTTTTATTCTTATATATATACATATCCTATTAAGGCATAATCGTGTGAAAATACATAATGATAGGAAGAAGTCGTGGAAAGTTATTTTTTCAAACTACAAGCATTAGATAATATGGATGAGAAGGTAAATATTATTTACAAAAATCAAGGCAAAATTATAATACATAGAAGTGTAATGTTGATAAAAAGAGGAATGGCCTTTCATTTGAGGTAGGTGATCATGTTTTTTATAATGTATCTCTTTGGAAAAGTTTTTTTCATATTTGTAAAAAATGAATGTTTAGTTTATGTTTTATTGAACTACATAAACTTTTATTAATGTGGGATAAATTTCTTCACATTTATACATATCCTTATGTTTATCCCTCATACATGATGTGTTTCACATTTTTTTTCTAAAGAAATATGTACCAGATGCATCTCACATTTTTCTTTCTTATGGTTCTATAGTACAAAAAAATATATCTTATAAAAAATATTGGATCAGACTTTGGATCACAGACCTTAGCTACCATGAAATAATTTGATTCTCCATAGAATGGGTCTATGTAAAGGCCAAATTACTAAATTAGAAACATTAAAGTCCTAAAAATTGAGGAAAAATACCATTACTTGTCTAAGTAATATATAATGATTTTGGGGACGAAATTTAATAGTTTTGTCAATATTTTCATAACCGAGGTAAATCAAAAAATAAATAAATATTATGATTTGTATTTATTACTTTTATGGATTCATATTCATCATATTTATATAAATAATTATATATAATATTTCAATTAAAAAATGTGTACATTTATTTAACAAATTAGTTTTTTAATGAAGAACATAGTTTTATTTTAAATTTATTTTTCAAATTTGTGAAATTGAATTTTTTAAAATTGAAATTATTTTTTATAAAATCCTATTAATTTTTTTTTCTTAAGGTGTATTTTCTAGGATTCTGTGAAAAGATCAATTTTTGAGTAATAAGTGAAAATGATGATTTTTTTTTGAACTGTATATTATTATTTAAATGAAGTAATTTTCGAATTTTAAATTTATTTTAAATTATTTTAAAATGTAACTTGTGATACATTTTTTTAAGAATAATAATAGAATTTCCACATAATCAAAAATATATTTGATT
Source organism: Viscum album (assembly GCA_963277665.1). NCBI lineage: Eukaryota > Viridiplantae > Streptophyta > Magnoliopsida > Santalales > Viscaceae > Viscum > Viscum album. The sequence continues at coordinate 85,178,814 of OY728160.1, forward strand.
GTTTTATAAGATCATTTTTCCATTAAAATTTACTTTTATTAAAAAAACCTAATTTATTTGTGTATTTTAAATTAAATTGAATTCAATATTTCCCAATTAAACAAATTTAATACTAAAAATTTGAATAAATATTTTTAATAAAAATTATTCATATTTATTAAGGAGGTCAATTTCATTTTTTTCATTATGAATGAAAAAAACGGTAATAATGTTCACCATAATAAAAGGAAAATATAGACGATAGAGTTGAATACATTGTGATAAGGCTAAAAAATAATATCAAATATTATTGGATAATTTATTTGTACCATTATAAAATTATCTTCTAAAATAGTTTTTTTATAAAATTTTCCTCCAATAATAAATTTATAAAATATAAATGTCAAGGAAAATTAGATGGGTTCCAATCCCCTCACTAATAAAAGGTAAACTCATCTACTTAATTACACCATTTTTATGACTCTAGATAATAATATAATTATGAAAATATATCCTAAAAATACCTTCATAAATCATAGAGGACCCAATATAATGAAATATGTAGATACCCGAAGCTTAACATAAAGGGACATTACATTACTTTTGTGGAATACTTAGTACATAACAAAAACACACACACAAGGACCGTAATAGTTTAGTGTCTTTGGAAACTCGAAATATAATATTCTAATCGTGGTGAAAGATCTTCAAATTCTCCCACAAAGATCTTCTTTTTTTTACCTAAAACCTTTCTTTATATCCTGGGGAAAAGAAAACATAAAAGGGTGATCTCAAATGCTCAGTAATGGTAAACAAAACAAATATCCATCACATCATATTCATAAGTACAGAACATTTTGGAAATCATAACCTGCAAAAGAGATCATAATATCATAACATGGGATAAATCATAGTAGTGAAATGTAATCCCAATAATCATAACTTAAAACATGAAACTTTGTCTCATACACACATAATCATAGAGAATCATTTCTTATTAGTCAAGACTCATTTCCAAGACTATCTAAGTTGACAAATTCCATTTCTGAACCGAGTTCACTCCTCATTTCAGTCCTGTTTCACTGAACTGGTTTAACCTGCCGTTCCAGCCATGTCTAACTCATGAGATATAAAATCTTTACCCAATGAATTGGAGGGAGATATAGTTCCCACCCATCTCATAATGATACCATTATTATGTGTGCCACAAAATCATAAACCATACATCATAGCATAACCCATGTAATAAAAATGGTATTCTTAAAAATCGTGACATCATAAAACAATTCATATAAGATAAAGGAATTCATAAAAAATAATTCCATCACAACATAATAAAATCAATGTAATAATTGGGATAAAAATAGAACCCTTTATTATCTTAGATGGAAAATAATTTTTATAAAACACTTGAACTCCATTATTGAGGAAAATATCCTTTCTACTTCATAAACACTTTTATTTTATTAACATGTCATACAATTCTAAAATAAAAGAAGTTGATTAAAAATAAACTTGAAAACTTGTAAAGGAGGCTTCTTGGAAATAATTTTTTAAAAATCCATTCATTTCGTATAAGTTAAAAAAACATTCTTCTTGTACTTTTGTCGGAAAAGTCAAAAAGTACCTCGTACGAAAAATGAAAAAGGATTCCTTTCATATCTTTTACTAAAAAATCACTGAATGGTAAAATTGGATTTAAAAAATTGTAGGTGGATGGAAATAATATTATGTATTTAGTAAACATGGATGTGGATGATAAAATACACCCCAGTAAATTCCAAAGTATAAACAATCTCGGATAAAAATGAGATTGTGATATTTCCCTTACCTTTGGTCCGATTTTCTTCGTAAGTGTCTGAACCTCCTGTATAATGATTTAAATAATGTCATTTAATTATTCCAGGATCATACTCATTGTTATGATATCATATATGGTTCACTTATGACTTTATTTTACCCGTTGTTTTGTAAATTCAATGTTAAAGAGCGTTTTGGGTAAAATCATTTCATTTAGAGTCCGTGTTTTGACTTGTAATTATTCATATGATTACTTAGATCATGATTACATAATTCAAGAATATAAAACATGATTTATATAAAATATATATTCATAATATACATATATATAATAGACTAGTAGATGGAAAGAAATACACCGTTCATGGAGATGGTAGGCCGTACGTACGCATGAACGCTGTTTTCGTTTCCTTATTGAGTTGAATCGAATTAAGTAGATGAAATACATATATATACACATAAATCCAGTATCATTATTATGTCATATATTTCATGATTAATTATTATATATACATTATAATCATTCATGAATGGTTAACGTGGATAATGAATCTCATCCCGTCGTGGAGATGGTAGTCCGTACGTACGCACGAGCGATGATATCGTTCTCATGATCGTGGAATTGTATAGGAGTGTATGTATAATATTTCAGAATAAATATAACTTTACAATAATCATATATAGTTATTATGTACACAATTATACCCATCCAAGTAAGGTGGTGGTGGAAAATAGATTACACCACGGTGTGGAGACGGTATTCCGTACGTACGCACGCGCGGTGATTTTGTTTTCTGTAGGATGGATAGATGGTGAAATAGGATTGTTTCATAATTATAATAACATATCAGTATATTAGTGATACTGATTTTATTTCTTCATAATGAAACAACCTAAGAATAAGAAGAAATAAAGTTGAAAGAATCGGTAACGAACATTACCACTTCTTTGAAACGCCTCTTTGAGTCCCCCTCTTACGGCACTAGAATTGGTCTTTGAAGATAACCAGGACCTCTAGGATGTTTCTAGAGAAGTGGAGAAGAGAATTTGGCAAGGTTTGGATGATCCTGAATGCTAAAAGTGGCGTGAGGAAGAGAGGGAGAAGGTGCCCTTTTATAAGGGAGGAGAGGGTCACCTTTGGAATAACAAAAAATATTATTTTATTATAAAGTCATATTCGGTTTTTAATAGCTCCAAATTGATTTATTTCAAATCTAAGGTGGGGATGGGCCGAAATCCTCTCATCAAATATAATTTAGACAAGTTTAGGTTCCTATTTTAAACATATCATTTAGATTTAACATTAAGGTAAATAATTTTACTTTTACCGTGTCTTCTTGTGTTCTTATACTATAAGGTTAATAAACTTATTATAACAATCCAAATGAACCCCAAGTTGTTTGTTATTAATATATGTAACACTATATAAGTAATTTGGCCGAACCATAGATTTTTAGGAATAAAATAACAATTAGTAATAAATATTTGTTTTAAAAACTATTTTATGTCAATTTTGACACTATTTAGTAATTGATTTTAGTGAAAATCATAACCGAATGATTAGTTTGAACAAAGTTAATGAAATAAATACTAAAATTTAATATTAACCTAGAAAATTAGTGTAATTCATAAAAAGTCTCAAATTACATTTGTTTGGATATTTATAACATTAATTATGTCAATATTTCATTAATAAGATAATTACTGCATCATCTTTGTGTCATAAATAAATTAACTTATTTAAAGTCTAAAAATTAAAAATAAAATATAATTATGTATGAAATCTTTTTTATCTTTCTAATGAATATTTATAGTCGAATTTATCTTATTTATAACCCTATATTAAAAATGATTTTCTTATTAAACATTGATTTTAACAATTTTAACCCTTCTTTAAATAAATTAATAATAAATGTCCTAATCTAATCCAATTGGGCCTAAATGGTCATATTTTATTCCTAAGGTTGTTTATGGTTGAATTAAACTTATCCAATATAATTAGAACATGTGTTAGGGTAATAATAATATCATTTTTACTCTTAATTACCCTATTTACTTTTAACCGTGGTAAATAAAAGTAAAAAGTTACTATTCAACAAAAATTATTTTTATCTCATTGAACCAAATTTTACTTACTGACATCAACTGTGTCTCTCGGATTTTTGAGATTCCAGTCACAGAAGCGGTAAAATTATGTTTTATGAAAAATTCAGTTTTTTTAACTACCACTTAGTTGTTTCAATATTCATCAAAAATTGAAAGTTTTCATAAAAATAACAAAAATTAGGACTAAGATATATTTGATATTATGAAATCAAAAATGTTGTTTATTTTACCAAATTCAAAAAATATCAGTTTCATTAATTAATTTAAAAATTAATTCCCGTCGTCAAAACATATAGGGTGTTCTTAAGAGATAATAACTATCAAAAGATTGACTCTTGTTTATGTCTGGTTTAAATGTGAAATTACATACAATGACCAAAATTGTATTAAATTGTGAAAATATATTCTAAATATAATTTAAAACCACTCAAATTAATAATTTATCAGTATTAATTATTTCGATTGAAAAGGTTGTTTTTAATTAAAATTTAGTAATTTTAACTATTCATTAGAAAATGAAAGTTATCTGAAAAGTACCAAAATTTCACCCTAAGCTAATTTCGATATTCCGAATCCAAAAATGAAGGCCATTTTGAAAAATAAAATTTAAAAAATTTCAAAAAGTGGTTATTACTATTCATAACGGCTAGTTTTAATAATATTTTAATAGCATATTGTTGTTTAGTGAAACTTGTTATTGCGTACTACACACGCTATCGAGGAAGGTCGCGATTGTGCATAATGCAAGGAAAGTCAAGGATGTATATTGTGCAAGATCTTTTTGTGTATCGTACAACACAAGACATTAATGAAATTAAAAAGAATATTTTTCTTAAAATCTCGGGGTGTTACATTCTACCCCCCTTAAAATGAATTTCGCCCTCGAAATTCGTCGGGGTTATAAATGGTTTAATACTCAAAAGTTTCTTTAATAGAAACCCACATAGTAAAAAGGAATACCAAAACAAATCATTAAAAACAAAATTATGATATGTAACAGTTACCCAAATAAACTAATCACTGGGTTTCCACCTAGGTGAAAATATGGATATGGAAGAGAAATCTAACCATCATGTTCTGATGGAGAGTGGTAGAGAACAAGGCTATGGAAAATCCAGAAATCAAAAATCCATAATTTTTTTATGATATAGGGTACCATCAGATTCATCAGATATAAGGGCACTAGGACAACATTTTTGGTTTTCAAGAGCATTTCCCTAAAGCTGAATAATTTGAATTAGAATAAATACTTACTTTATTTTGGTACAATATCACTGTTGTTCGTGATTTGATAAATTTCCATTTCATCTCTTAAAGAAATAAAGTTGAATTTTTTATTAATGAAGTGTTAACAGATCATGTGATAGAATGATGTGTCATTCCATCTGTTTCAAACAAATGGTTAGCAAATGTTATCAAATATACATAAGTCCATCTATGGTGAGATTAATCATATATGGTTCCTAAAATGGAATTTTACTTCATATATCATACTGCTTAATATAATAAAACTATTTTCTACTAAAAATAAACTTCCTGTATGCCAGTGGTAGGCGATAATTGCTAGTCGCACTTCGTTTGTGGTTTCGATTCCCACAGCCTTGTCCCACGCGATGGGATGTCGCCGGTCCTGCAGGTTGTCCTTTTTCTAAATCTATATTACTATAACATTCCATCAATAATATCGAAAAATTTCTATCCTAACTTATTTCCAACATAATCCATTCCAATCTTTAGGCTTATCTAAAATACTTCGGTCCAAGCTCATATTATAAAGAAAATGATTACTTGGAATGTCATCAACCAATCATGTAAATACCATCATTTATCACCCATATATCTTGTTGGTCACATTCCAATCATGTGAATAACTTAATCACGTATTCTCTTGAAAAATGAATACCCATTTAACCTTAGTGAAAACATGAATGCTGTCAAAAGTTAACTCTTTCCACATCCCAAAATTTATATATACTCAAACCATGATATCACTTAGTCCTTATATCATTCATGAGCTCATGAATACTGTCAAACATTTCATTTTCTCGTTTTCCCTTCATTATGCGCATATAATCTTTTTTTTTCAAAAAAATATCTCAATCACTTTCCATGGTTACCGGTACCATAAAATTATTTAAAACCACAATATACCAATACATAAATATTCCAATATTCCACGATATTATATACAACATTATTTTGGAATCCCATTACATAAACACTTAATCATTCCACCACATTGTTGTCATATTCAACATCGCCAATAGTGATCACAAGTGACTTCCCTTTTTTCCTTTGCCTTAAGTGGTTTCTCATGTCTATCATCACTAACCCTTGGATAAGGGCATTTATTAGCATAATGCCCCATTTCCTTGCACTTGAAGCATTGAAGTGTTGTTGGTGCGTTCTCTGTAGTCTTTTCTTTATTCACACCATTAGAAACCGTTTTTCCATTACTACGACACTCATCTCCTCAATGACCTTCTTTTCTACACTTAATACATTTTCTAGTCCCTTTAAGACAATATCCACCATGCTTCTTTCCACACTTTGAGCATAAGGAAACAATCATCTTCTTTTCACCATTATTCTATGTTTTCTCCTTGAACTCCAACTTTTGTTTCTTGTAAAAACTATGAGATGGATAAGTAACACCAAATTCCATTTCTACCTTGATATCACAATGCAAAAATTATTCATAGCTACTGAAGTCTCTTATAGATAATGCCCTTCGATGATTTGGTTTTAATCCACTGAAGAATCCATCAACTTTACTTTCAGGTTGGATGATAAATCCAGATTCATACCTTGCAAGCCTTGTGAAATTCACTACTTATATACCAACAGATTCGTCATCCTTTTGTTTTAGTTCAAGAAACTCCTTCTCCATCTTCGTTCGAAGAATACAAGGGAAGTACTTATTGAAAAATAAGTTCTTCAACTCATCCCATTCCATGGACTCAATTTCATATCTTGGCCTTGTATTCTTGATATGATTCCTCCATTGATCAGCTTCACCTTCCAAACGATATACTGCTACGATGACTATCATGTTCAGAACATTGAAGAACTGAAAATATCTTTTCAGTGGTAATGATCCATTTTTCAGCAACAAGTGGATCAAAAGACCCACTGAAAGAAGGTGGATGTTGCCTCATGAAGGACTAAATAGAATATTGTTCCCTTTTCTGCTTATTTGGAAGTCCAGAATGATTCATATCTTGTGTAAGTATAGCAATAAGATTTTTCACTCCATCTCCCATAACATTTGTTTGTTCAGGAGTACAATCATTGAATTGTCCATTACATTGATCAACACGGTTCCTTCGGGTTCCAACCATTGTCTAAAACCCAAAAAGAATAGTGTGAGAGGTAAAAATCACTCTATGGAAAAAATATAATAAAGGGGGAGTACCATCAATATCTAACATCATAGGTTTAATTATAAGATGGTTATCCCAATTTTAGGACTATAACGTATACTTAACCTTAGGGACATCCCTAGACATATATTAGAAATATCTCTAGGGACATCACTAAAGTTCTCACATCCTAGTATCCAATGGTTGACTAAACCTTTCCTCTGATACCAACTATAGAGACCCGAAGCTTAACGTACATGGACATTACATTACTTTTGCGGAATACTTAGTACATAACAAAAACACACACAAAAGGACCGTAATAGTTTAGTTTCTTTGGAAACTCAGAATATAATCTTCTAATCGTGGTGAAAGATATTTAACATCTCCGATAAAGATCTTCTCTTTTTTTACCTAAAACCTTTCTTTATATCCTGGGGAAAATAAAACATAAAAGGGTGAGCTCAAATCCTCAGTAAGGGTAAAAAAAATAAATATCCATCACATCATATTCATAAGAACATAACATTTTGGAAATCTTAACCTGCAAAAGAGATCATAATATCATAACATGGGATAAATCATAGTAGTGAAATGTAATCCCAATAATCATAACATAAAACATGAAACTTTGTGTCATACACACATAATCACAGAGAATCATTTCTTATTAGTCAAGACTCATTGCCTAGACTATCTTAGTGTACAAAGTCAATTTCTGAACCGAGTCCACTCCTCGTTTCAGTCCTGTTTCACTAAATCGGTTTAACATGCCGTTCCAGCCATGTCTATCTCATGAGATATAAAATCATTACCCAATGCATTGGAGGGAGATATAGGTCCCACCCATCTCATAATGATACCATTCTTATGTGTGCCACAAAATCATAAACCATACATCATAGGATAACCCATGTAATAAAAATGGGATTCTTAAACATCGTGACATCATAAAACAATTCATATAAGATAAAGGAATTCATAAAAAATAATTCCATCACAACATAATCAAATAAATGTAATAATAGGTATAAAAATAGAACCCTTTATTATATTAGATGGAAAATAATTTTGATAAAACACTTGAACTCCATTCTTGAGGAAAATATAACTTCTACTTAAAAAACACTTTTCCTTTCTTAACATGTCATAAAATTATAAACTAAAAGAATTTGATTAAAAATAAACTTGAAAACTAGTAAATGACGCTTCTTGGAAATAATGTTTTAAAAATCCATTCATTCCGTATAAGTTAAAAAAACATTCTTCTCGTACTTTTGTCTGAAAAGTCAAAAAGTACCTCGTATGAAAAACGACAAAAGATTCCATTAATATCTTTTACTAAAAAGTCACCGAAGGATAAAATTGGATTTAAAAAATTTTAGGTGGATGGAAATAATATTACATATTGAGGAAACATGGATCTGTATTATAAAATACACCCTAGTATATTCCAAAGTATAAACAATCTCGGATAAAAATGAGATTGTGATATTTCCCTTACCTTAAGTCCGATTTGTTTTATAGGTGTCTGAACCTCCTGTATAATGATTTAAATAATGTAATTTACTTATTCCAGGATCATACTCATCGTTATGATATCATATATGATTCACTTATGACTTTATTATACCCGTTCTTTTGTAAATTCCATGTTAAAGAGCGTTTTGGGTAAAATCGTTTCATTTATCGTCCGTGTTTTGACTTGTAATTATTCATATGATTACTTAGATCATTATTACTTAATTCCAGAATATAAAACATGATTTATATATAATATATATTCAGAATATACATATATATAATAGATCAGTAGATGGAATGAAATACACCGTTCATGGAGACGGTAGGCCGTATGTACGCATGAACGCTGTTTTTGTTTCCTTATTGAGTTTAATGGAATTAAGTAGATGGAATACATATATATACACATAATTCCAGTATCATTATTATGTCATATATTTCATTATTACTTATTATATATACTTTACAATCATTCATGAATGGTTAACATGGAGAGTGAATCTCATCGCGTCATGGAGACGGTAGTCCGTACGTACGCACGAGCGATGATATCATTCTCATGATCGTGGAATTGTATTGGAGTGTATGTATAATATTTTATAATCAATATCACTTTAAAATAATCATATTTAGTTATTATGTACACCATTATACCCATCCAAGTAAGGTGGTGGTGGAAAATAGATTACACCACGGTGTGGAGACGGTATTCCGTACGTACGCATGCGCAGTGATTTGGTTTTCCGTAGGATGGATAGATGGTGAAATAGGGTTGTTTCATACTTATAATAAAATATCAGTATATGACTGATACTGATGTTATTACTTCATAATGAATCATCCTAAGTAGAATAAGTGGAAGAAGAAATAAAGTTGAATGAATCGGTAATGGACATTACCTCTTCTTTGAAGTGCCTCTTTGAGTCCTCCTCTTAGTGCACAAAAATTGGTCTTTGAAGAAGACCAGGACCTCTAGGATGTTTCTAGGGAAGTGGAGAATGAGAATTTGGCAGGGTTTGTCTGAACTTTAATACTCAATGTGGTGTGAGGAAGAGAGGGAGGAGGTTCCCTTTTATAATGGAGGAGAGGGGCTCCTTTTGAATAACTAAAAATATTATTTTATTATAAAGTCATATTCGGTTTTTAATAGCTCTAAATTGATTTATTTCGAATATAAGGTGGGGATGGGTCGAAATTCTCTCATCAAATATAATTTAGGCAAGTTTAGGTTCCTATTTTAACCTTATCATTTAGATTTAACATTAAGTTAAATAATTTTACTTTTACTGTGTCTTCTTGTGTTCTTATACTATAAGGTTAATAAACTTACTATTATAATCCAAACGAACCCCAAGTTGTTTATTATTAATATATAAAACCTTATTTAAGTCATTTGGCTGGACCTTAGATTTTTAGGAACAAAATAACAATTAATAATATAATATTTGTTCTAAAAACTATTTTATGTAAATTTTGACACTATTTAGTAATTGATTTTTTTGAAAATCATAACAGAATTATTAGTTCTCAATATGTTAATTAAATAAATAAAAACATTTCATATTAATCTGGAAAATTTGTGGAATTCATAAAAAGTCTCAAATTACATTTATTTGGGTATTTATAACATCAATTATGTCAATATTTCATTAATAAGATAATTATTGCATCATCTTTGTGTCATAAATGAATTCACTTATTTAAAGTCTAAAAATTAAAAATAAAATATCATTATGTAGGAAATAATTTTATATTTCTAATGAATATTTATAGTCGAATTTATCTTATGTATAACCCAACATCAAAAATTATTTTCTTATTAAACTTTGATTTTAACTGTTTTAACACTTCTTTAAATAAATTAATAATAAATGTCCTAATCTAATCCAAGTGGGCATAAATGGTCATATTTTATTCCTAAGGTTGTTTTTTGTCGAATTAAACTTATCCAATAGAATTAGGACATGTGTTAGTGTAATAATAATATCATTTTTACCCTTCATTACCCTATTTACTTTTAACCGTGGTAAATAAAAGTAAAAAGTTACAATTCACCAAAAATTGTTTTCATCTCATTCAACCACATTTTACTTACTAACTTAAACCGTGTCTCTTGTATTTTTGTGATTACACTCACAGAAGTGGTAAAATTATGTTTTATGAAAAATTCAGTTTTTTTAACTACCACTTAGTGGTTTCACTATTCATCAAAAATTGAAAGTTTTCAGAAAAATACCAAAAATTAGGCCTAATCTATATTTGAAATTATGAAATAAAAAATGATGTCTATTTTAGAAAATTCAAAAAATATCAGTTTCATTTATTAATTTATAAATTAATTCCAGTTGTCAAAACATATAGCGTGTTCTTAAGAGATAATAACTATCAAAAGATTGACACTTGTTTATGTCTGGTTTAAATGTGAAATTACATAAAATGACCAACATTGTATTAAATTGTAAAAATATATTCTAAATATACTTTAAAAAACTAAAATTAATAATTTATCAATATTAATTATTCTGATTAAAAAGGTTGTTTTTAATTAAAATTTAGTAATTTTCACTATTCATCAGAAAATGAAAGTTATCCGAAAAGTACCAAAATTTCACCCTAAGCTAATTTCGATATTACAAATCCAAAAATGAAGCCCATTTTGAAAAATAAAATTTACAAAATTTCAAAAAGTGGTTATTACTATTCATAACAGCTAGTTTAATAATATTTTAATAGCATATTGTTGTTTAGTGAAACATGGTATTGCGTACTACACACGCTATCGACGAAGGTCGCGATTGCGCGTAATGCAAGGCCAGTCAAGTATGTGTGTTATGAAATCTCCTTTTGGTGTAGCGTACAACACAAGACATTAATGAAATTAAAAAGAATATTTTTCATAAAATCTCACGGTGTTACCAAATAACCATCCTATAAAAGCTTAAAGTGAAAGGTGATTAAGCTTTTCAAAAGAAGATATATATTTCATAACTAAGTGAATGAAATATATTTAATATTCAACCTCCATGATATTTTATAACATATTGATTTAATAAAACTAATATAAAAAATATACCAAAACTCAATTATTAATATTATTATGCAATTTTAATCAATTTTTTCATATTTTTTGAGAAGGGAAACCATTGATTCTGCGTACGTGTGGACTACAACCTCAAAAAAAATGTGTTATGTTTTTCATCATCATATCAACGAGACTAAAAATATATATCAGATACTAATATTTAACATTTAATTAATAATTATTGTTTTTATAAATAATATGTTGGTTACTTACTTACTCTGCCATCATTCGGCAAATGACAACACCCCAACACAGCTCTACAATGCTTTGTGATTAATTTTTCATTTAAACATTACTAGGAATTTAATATGGATGTAAATAATGAAAAAAATTTACATTAATAACGTATTTATAAATCACTAAATAAATATTGTCCAATTTGTTTCAATTTTACCAATGAAACAATTTTTAATTATTGTAAACACATTCTCCTCCATTGTTTGGTTATTTTAAATGTTTTAAGAATGTTATTATGTATATTTAAATCGTTTATAATTGTGTTTTAGAATATATTTTACTTTCATTTTAAAATCAATAAAATGAATCTTTTTTAATATTTTAATTATGGGTTACTTATAATAGTTTTTAAAAAAGAGAAAAAAGAATGTTGGTTAGTGTATACGAATCAAATTCATTTTCCCATCATCATAGTCACTATTTCTTATCATTTCACGACTAAAATAATACAAGGAATTTTTATTTAAATCCAATTCAATGTCTTATAAGAATTTTTCATTGTCATGAGTTGTTATAGAATAATGGTATTTCTATTTATGATTATGAGAAAAGGGAATGTTTTTCATTTGTGGGTAAAAATTCATTTTTAAAGGTATTATGAGGAAAAAGTGAGATATTATACATTTCCTATTCTTGATATGGTAATTAAGAATTATAGATGATGATGAGTGAGCCAGATATATCTCATGGAAATGGTTGAGCCCAATAAATTACTCCAATTCATTAGATAATGATATAGTTTTCAATGGAAAAATGATTGAGAAGGTAAGCATGGTTACACCTATGAAATTAATTATGATTCTGTTATTTTTACACAAGATAAACTAGTTTATGAATGTAGTTCTCTAACATAATAATATTAATCTATCCATAAAAGATTCTTAATATAAATAAAATGTTATTGGGAAGACTAGAATTCTTAAAGTGTTATGGTTTATTTAATCAAATTATTTGATAATATCCCACACACCTTAGGAAAAAATTATAGTTTTTATTATTCATTAAAATGTGTTCCATATGTTATATTTGAATTTTTTTTGTATGGTCAATATTTCTACTATGTCGACTCATCCTAAATTTGTATAACATGACTTCAAGGAAATAATGGAGTAAAACTGAAACACTATTTATGCAGAAACAATGTAAAATATTTGGATGTTTCAATTTTGTTATTTTATCTATTTTCTTAGTTTCTAAAAACACTAAACCTAAATGTCTAGGGGAATATAAAAATGTGAAATAATTACTATTATAACAATGTTTATGGGGTTTTAATGTAAAATCTCATTATATGAAATTTTAATTAATCATTCCAGTGAATAAGATAATTGTTTAAGAGGTATTCAAAAAACATTTAGGCCCGTAAAAATTGGTTATATGAGTTTTAATGACATATTTGAAATATGTAAACTATGATATATGCCATGGAATTCCACTAATACTATGTACTATCTCTCTCTAAAAAATGTTCAAATGTTTGGTGGGAAATATAAGACCATTCTTAATCCGTGTTTGATTAACATGGCCTATGGATACCCAAGAGGGAAGGTTATTTTGGATTGTTACCAGTTCTTGATATCACGGACATACACTAAAAAATGAATATATTATATAATAAGGGAATTTAGTATTTATTATAATTTTTTAATTAATATACGATGTTAATTGATGTATAATGGGAAAATATGGTTTTAATTTATTATTGAATTCTATATTGGGATAATTGTTATATATATAAAACACATAAATTGTATTTGAGCATATTATTATCAATTGAGTTTAAATTTTTAAATTGATATAGAAATTGTGAAAATAAAAGTTTCTAGGACTACGATCTATTCTGATAGAAACATTCATGGCTAAGGATTTTTTTAAAATGATGGTGCGTACTAACATAAAAAATATAGTTTTTTTATAATTGTAATAAAACCATTTTATGGTCAATGAAAAATTATAAATGATAGAGCTTAAAAAAATTGATCATATTAATAAATTATATAACTCAATTTTTTATTTTTATAATGAATATAATTTGAATTGATATATGATTTCCTTTAGATAGTCATGATGTAGTTAGTTTAAATCAAGAGATGGTTTAATAAGTGAGGCTTCAAATGGATTAGTCAAAAAATTGTCATCATGAAGTAAAATGATAACATTGTATTAAGAAAGGAGTTTATATGTGAAGAAAAAATATCATAGATTCAAATAAAAATAACCATGTTTTTATAATTGTAGATAACATTTTTTTTGTAAAAATCATCGTTAGAAGTCAAAAAGTTGGGTGTTCCCATAGTTTTTTGTGCTCATGGTTTATGTTGGGATGTGTTCCCACATAATAATTATGGGTGGTCATTAAATTAAAATAATGATGCTATCAATTGTGCACTGTGGTCAATAAGATGGGAGATAAGTTCATCTAATGAAAAGTCATGTTTCCTAGTCTAAGAATATATTATATATTTAAAGAATTATTACATTGTTGTTGACATACATGTTTTGATGAAACAAAATAATGGTTTTAATAATATTGATGAATTTTAGGTTTTATTATAAGTAATATATACTCGGAGAACAAGTGATAATCCCATCTAAGTATGAGACACCGTTGAGATGGACACCATTTTCCATGACACACAGACTGCATAAAAATATCTATTTCTGAGATACTGCTGGATATCCCACCTTCATACCGTCATAACTCTAGATTGAAAATTGAAAAATTATGATAGTCTAGTGGTTGAGTCACTTCTAGGATGTCATTCCAAAAAAATATAAAATTGTCTAAATATGAGATTCCACTAGATGCCACACAACTAAAATCGTACTGCCAATACAAGAAAATTTATCGAAGTTTGAGACACCATTTGTAGAAAACCCAATATAACCATAGACACAACCTGTATATTGAAAAAATTTCTATGTATGAGATAGAGTCAGAATGTCATACCTCCACAGAAATATACTACTAGATCTTGAGACTTCCAGATCCCAATAAAACATAATTGTTTTTATTACATTACATTTTTTTAATTCCATTACTCTAATGGATATATTTATAGAATTTAATTCTATTTACAATTTAAATAATTTTATCATAAATATCTGACGGAAAGAATTTCATAATGTGCAGTATGAGGAAGATTTTGAATTAGATGTTCCTACTATAACTGATAAAAGTGGATCACACTCTATCATTCAATTTTAAAAGAAAATTAATAAAAAAGATTTTATAGAATAAAATAAACAGGACAGAAAGAGTTATAGATTTCACTAAATATATAAAAGGTGAAGAGGTCTCTTGCTGTGAACACATTATTAATGATTAAAAATGGGTCATCTCCTATAGTGCTCTCCACTAGAAATAAAACAAGAGTTTTTGAAATCTATTTTTCTTGAATATTTTAATATAACCTAACTGAAGCTTCAATGTTGTTTCAAATCAAGATTCACAAGATGAATTTCTACAGACCAAGAACTTATAAATTCTACACTAATAGATTGTTTGATTTTTTTTAATTTTATTAAATTTTGAGTAGTGTGTGGGATTACCCATCTTTAACAAATGCACAATGTAAATGATGCTAAACTAAAAGGTACTTGATGTCTTCTCTAACCTTTTTCTTATTTGTTTCTCCCATAGATAAGAGTGGTAGAGGTCCCTGTCTGGCCTATATCTTTTTTACTGCTACGCATAAATGTTGAACATGTCATTTATGACCTGGATAGTTTTAATCTTTTGTATAATCCAAATCCTGGTGGTATATCATATAGTTTATTTTATATAAACTACTTGTTAGTGGGTGATCACCAAGTGGAGGGGGATATGTTTTGACTTGTATTAAAATTCATTATTCTTTTTTCCATTGTCTGTTTTAATTTTTGTTTACTTCATTTAGGCATTAAAACCGAAAACTAATTTAACTATAAAAAATAATTATTTGACAGTTTATTTTAATTAGTTTTCATATAGTATTTTGATATTATAAATTGATTTACAAGGATTAAATAATATTATAAATTATTCATCATAGAACTAATCAATCATTAGTAAGATATTTAGATATATTATGATATATATTAATCTATTTATTTTGATAAACATTCCCATATTTAATAATTTTTAGGATTTTAAAATCACCCATTTATAATAGAAATTTTCATTGGGTACTCAATTCACCCCTCTTGAGATACTCATTGCAACCAATATTTGGTATTTACTTTTTTTTATTCATTTGTATTAAGGTTTTCAAGTTTGTATTAACTGTGATTTTAGTAATACATTAATGATCCTAAATATCTGTTAGTTCTAAATTTACTTCATTAATATGTATAATCATCAATAATTTTCTACTACAAATATGACTCATTTCTACAATGAAACAAATTATTCTGAATTGAGAATAAGGACAGAAATTTATATAGAGAGAATTGTTTTTGATATTTGGTCTACATGAGAAGAATAATATGTAATACATTATACTGTTAGAATCACTTCAGATGATGAAAAAAAAATTAGAATACAATAGTAATTATAAAGACATTAATGCCATATATTATTCCATTGTTGGTGAATAATTTAATAGTATTTCTACTTATAAGACTTCTTTTGATATTTTGGATAGTCTCTCAATTTCTCAAGTGGGATCATAAAATGTTAAAGAAACAAGGATTAATATGTATAAAATTAAATATGTTGATTTTAAAATGAAACATGATGAGACCATTTCATATATGTACCTCAAGTTAATTTAGATTTTCCATACACTAAGCTCACTGGGAAATATTGTATCTTGTAGGGATTAGAAAATAAGATTGATGAGATTCCTTTTATGAATAATGGATAGGAACTTTAGTGTCGGTTAGAGTATACTATAATATCAATACATTACAGTGAAGTAGCTGATAGGTAATCATATGATTTATTAAGAGGAGTTGAATTTAAATATAGAAGAGGATGAGGAGCCTAAGAAAGAGACAATGTCTTTCAAAATGAATACCCCTAGATAATAGAATTAAAAAGAAAAAGAGAAGGTACAATCATCCAGTTTCAGTGATATTGAATCTGTCTATGATAGTGAGGAGCAAATGGTTCACCTAGCCATAGGTTTTAATTGATAATGCAGGATGGAAATGTTTTTCAGTTAACAAAAATATAAATGAAAATATGATATAAAAATAAATTTGAAGAAAAAGGATGACAATCAAATTGAAGATTCATACTATGAATACAAAAGGAAATGTCACATTTATTTTGTCTATCCAAATATTTAGTAAAAAAGTAAATATAAAGATGTGGACATGAGATAAAAAAAAGAACATGAAAGAAAAATGATGTGCTTCATATGATAGTTAAATTTATTTAGATGTATCACCTAAAAATAAACCACACATAGTAAACATGTTATTCTTGAGTAATGTCATTACAGATGTATAAGATGATGATAATATGTCACAATAATAATTATTTGAATATTGAAAAAATATAGAAGATACATTTAATGAATTAAATGATAATTATAAAAGTTGTAAAAGACACCATACTCAATATCTAACTAAAAAGGAATATTTTTTCTATATAAAATGATAAAAATATTCAAATAATGGATGAAATAATGAACTTAAACTTTAAATTTTGAAATTTATAAAAGACCATGAAAATTTTATAAAAGGAAGTGATACAATCAAACAAATATTTTTTAAATATTTTTCTCTAAAATAATTTAAGGGAATATGATATGAACATGGATAGTGGATAATAACTAAGAATAATTTTGTTCCTAATTCCATACATAAAATATCTTCTTCAATTTTTTTCAAAACGACCCAACAATGTGATTATTTCTAAAAAATTAAAATATACTTAAAATAAACCCATATGTCAATTATGGGTTCCAAATGCATTGATTACTGACATTTTTTGACCCAAAAAAATTTGGGTACTGACTTCATTTCTTTTTTAAAACCTTATTTGTAGAAAAATTCTTTAAGACCTTCTATAGAATTAAATGGTACATGAACATTTGTTTTTCAAGACATAAGATAGAATACTATTCTTGATTCATGAGCCTTATAATGGTTGAGAATGGTCATGTCAAATTTGGAGACAATACAAAATGAAAAATCATCGATATAGTCCACATTGGTAACAAACATTTAGTTTTAATTTCTTATGTATTATATGTTGATGGTTAAGGTATAATATTTATTGAATTTTTCAGTTGTGTGATGATGTTTTTTATGTTAAGATTGTGAATGATTATTTTTATATTTATGAAGCTGAAAATTCATTAATTTGTATGGATTTTAGAAATGATAGTGTTTATACTATAGGTTTAAATTCCATAGTATCTCAGAAACATTCATTCTTGAGTTCCTTTTATAAGAAATTTTGGAATTGGAATTGGAGACTAGGAAATTGCAACATTCACTGACTTACGAAGGTAACTATAAAAGGGTTAAGTAGGGATCTACCAAATCATGAGATCCCAATTGATAATGTCTACAACCCCTATAAAAAAATGCATATTGTCTCATTTAAACTAAAGAAATAAGTTTCAACTTATCAACCGCTAAAGTTGGTTCTCATGGATTTTTTTAAACCTTCTACTATTTCAATTCTATTGGGAATCACTATGTTTATGATCTATTAGATGAGTATTCTAGGTTTAGTTTGGTATATTTTGTAGCTCATAAAATTAAATCCCACTTTTACATTACCAAGTATTCCAAATATATATAAATAATAGTGGACTTAAGATTAAAACCATAAGGGGTTATCTTAGAATGGATTTTGAGAATAATGATTTTTAATCTTTTTGTTAACAAAATCGATACACCCATTACTTTTTTGATATTAGGACACCAGAGAAGAATGTAGTTGTTGAAAGATGATATAAAACCTTAAAAGAGATAGCCCAGACCATGTTAAATGAGTATGATCTACCTATCTATTCTTTGATATAATCTATAAATATATCCTTCTATATTATCAACATAGTTTTGATTAAAAATATTATTAAAAATACCCATTATGATTTGTTGAAGAATATGATATAATAAGTAAATTGCACTACAGTTTTTGGTTGAAAATTACTTAACAGTAAATATAAATACGAATTTTTTTTCCAAAAGTAATGAAGGATTTTTCCGTAGTAATTAAATATCTATAAAATCTTGTAGAGGTTTCAATGAGATGTCAAAAAATGGGGAAGAATCAGTACATGCAAAATTTGAAGAAACAAGTCTGTATGAACCTCAGACCTATGTATAAAAAATTGAGTTTGATTTATATTCTATGAACATAATGTCTGATCTTTTATATTTTTTTGTAAAACATATTGAAAAAGCCTCTAATTCTAAATAATTTCTAAAACATCTAGCGCATGATCTTGAAAACACCAAAGTGACATGTCATGCTTTCTATAGATCAATCAGAACTATAATGTACCATACATTAGATGTTTTTGTAGGTGATCTAAATAGTGGAATTAAAACTAGATCTTCTATAAGAAATCATGTTCAATGTCATGGTTTCTTTATCAACCTAAATATATGAACATTAATGATGCTATCAATTATGAATTATGGGTAATATAAATGATATAATAGTTAAATAAGATTGAATTAAACAATGTATACGAACTTTTAGAGAATACCATGGACACCATGACTATTAGAACTAAATGGGTGTTTATAAATTAATATTATGAGTTAATAAATATAGATAGAAGCATGTTTTGACTAGTGGAACAAGGATATATTCATGAAGAATAGATTGACTGTGAGGAATCCTTTGCACCTATAGCTAAACTTGAATACAACAAAATCCTGCTTTTCTATACAGCACATCTAGACTTAAAAATCTTTCAAATGGATGTCAATAGTGCAATATTAAATTGATTTATAATTAAGGATATTCTTGTGGAATGATATCCTTGTTTTTAAAATCCCCACCTTCCAAATAATGGTTTTAAATCAACTAACTCATAATGTGGTTCAAAAAAAGCTCATAGAGATAGGTATGATATGCTCAATAATTTTTTTACTTCAAAAGGTTTTTAAAATTAATATATGGTTCTACCATTTTTTATAAAATGAATTTTAAAACGTGTATAAGTAGTAAATATATATGTTGATGATATTATTTTTGGACCATCAATCAATTATTTATATACTTATTTTTCAAAAATGATTGAAAATGATATTGAAATGAGTTTAATGGGTGAACCCAAATTATTTCATAGATTTTAGATTTTTCCAAGAAAATAAAGAATTATTTAAAACCAATGAAAATTTAAAAAAGATATATTTTTTAATCTAGATCGAACTAAGAGTGGTGAAAATTCTCTGAGTAAAACCTATAAATTTGACCTTGATGATTTTGGCATACTAGGTTATCTAAGCGGTTACATCATTATGATTGGATGTATTATTTACTTAAATAATTATCTTCTAGATATTATGTTTAGTGTATGTATGTGTGCTCTTTTCCAAGAAGAAAAAAAATTGAGTCAAATCGATTTGATTTTAAAATAATGTTCAAATACCTAATTTGTACAACAAATTTAGGATTTTTGTACCCAGGAGAACAAGAATTTTATTTCGTAAGTTATTATAATGCTGACTTCAATGGAACCAAGTTAGATAAAAAAATAACCTTTGAAACGTGTCACTTTTTACACATGTCCATAGTTACATGGTGTAGTATGATGAAATATTATATTTCATTATCTACCAATAAAGAAGAATACATAGTTTTTGGTTGTTAATGTTAACAAACTTTTTGGGTGAAACACAATCTACTAGACAATGGTTATCAATATTGAAATGACCCCATAAAATCCAGAAATGCAAGTGCAATTAACATTTCCAAGAATATGTTTTACCATTCTAATACAAAATTCATTGATAATGAAAATCCCTTTTTGAGATATCTTTTTCGAAATGGAGATATTATTCTTAATTTTATTAGTAATGAACATCTGTCAGTTGATATTTTTACCAAGACTTTGAATTCTTATAGAATGAATTTTATCATACTTGAATTTGGAATGAATATTTTATTTTATATTTAATTTTTTATGTCATAAATTTTTCTATTTCATACCAATGTTTATGCCATACTGTTGGCTATGTCAAACCATTGCTTATGTCATTCCACTGGATATTTCATAACATTTTATATTTCATTCCATTGAGTTTTAATGTTGTTTCTTTTCATGCCTTTGCAGTTTATGTTTCTCTATTTCTCATTATTTGAAATCACTCTTATATTTCTTAGTTTATTCAATTTACTGTAACCTGATACATTCTTTTTGAGTCGATCTTAAATTCAATTTCATGTATTAGAATATCTAATATCCCAAATGATATTAAATTATATCAATGACTATTCCCACCGTAACTTGAGCCTCATGTGATATTTGTGTACATGTCTCTCATTTTTAGTGCAACCATGTCATCTCTCACTTTTCAAACCTTTTCCTTACCAACAACTGAGTTTCCTGAACTGATTTTCAATTCCAAGAATGAAACATGATTTTGAGTTTTATCTTTCAAATTGAAAAAAATTTAGGAAGAAAAATAAAGAGACACGTGCACGAGATTCATTTGTTTCATAAAATCTGGAAATTATCAATAGTTTTTTTGTTGTGTAAAAGGATATATACTCGAAGTGGATGTTGTCATGTAAGTCTTTGGTACATAAGTTTCTCAAAAAACTGGTGTGGTGGGAGTGGTTTTCATCAAATAATATGTCTTTATACTCAATGTTTTTATATCAGTTTTATCATAATATGGAGTTAACATTTAATAAATATGGTTCATATTGAATTAAATTCCATATCAATGGAAAGGTGTATAGTTTTTCATCATAAAAATAGTATAAGTGTTTAAACATACCTCGTTTTTCTCTCTGTGATGATTACCAAGGACGAATATCTGAATATAGTTATATGTTTATTTAATAAGATTCCCTTGTGGTTCTAATAAGATATAGTTCAACCAAAATGAATTTTTCATGAGAGCTTGATGGAGAATGTAATTTATTGTTTATATTCTTTCATAAAAAGGTTTTCACAATGTAGGGTGAAATTGATACGTAAAGGAACTGGGATGTGTATCTTCTTTTCAAGATGATAGATGGTCAAAAGTTTAATCTCTATTGATATCTAGTGGTAAAAATGTGAGAAATGGTCAAACCATACCTAAGATCAAATTTGTTGATATACCCAAAGATGATTTCATCCATGTTGGAGTCCAAGGGCCATGTTTATGTTGAAAATGAATATTTTACTGACTATGGTTTCTTCTACATACCTATTGACATGTTTTTAATATTGATGATAAGATGGAACCCATGGAAGGGAAAATGGGTTGGTGATAGTGAGAAGATATATGATGATTTTAATGAAAATAATCATTGAACAGACCTAAGGATGAATTTTATCATGCCATAGTGCCTGATGATGTTTTTGAACACCCAGATGAGGCTAAATTTTTTGTTGATGAATTGGAAAAGGAAAAATATATTTATGTAGGTAGTGACACTGACCTTTATCCAAAAGCCTCTCACATTACCATTTAATCTCCAAGTCCACCTAAGATATTTCATAAAAAGTGATAATTTGGCTAAGAGTGATTAAAAATTGTCTGAGGTCTATGGAGATGGTCAATAAAAAAATTCCCAATGTAGTGATGATGATGATGATGATGATGAGGTAGAAGAAAAGTAAGAAGATGATGATAATGGAATAATAAATATTGGTGATGAAGAAGAGATTGTGGATGTTTGATGTGATGATGGAAGTGATTTTGAACCTGATGAAGATAGTCTTCAAATAAGAAAGAAGGATTTAAAAATTCATCAGGAATATAAAAATGAATTTGGGGGGGGGGATCATTCCCCATTAGTTGATATTTTTTATATATATCCAACTATTGATGATGTCAAGGCCCGTTTAGTTTCAATAGGTCTAGTTGTATTAGATTCTATTGTGGCTAAACAGATGAAACTTATAGATATCGTATAACAACATGTTTCTGAACAAGTGAAGAAGGATCTTGTTGAGGATTAATTTGGAAATGAATAGTTATATTTTTTAAATGTTCATTGATCTACTGTTGATCCAAATTTGGAAGGTGAGTATACTGTTGTTGATGCCCAATAGTATGTTTATATGCAAGATGCACCAATAGTTAAAACATAGTTGGATACTGATCCTTCTTGTGTTTAATGATTGTTCATGTTCAATAGGATATAGGAATTTTTATTTTTTAGTAGTCATTTTTATTGGGATACCTTATATATATATATTAGAGCCCATTGGGTGGAACTTATTGAAGAATAGTAGGAAATGTTCTCTAATGTTTTAATAATTTATCCAAAGATTGATAAACCTAAATTTATTATTGAAGTTGATCCTAATGGTTATTTCATAGACCAGGTTGATCATGAAAGTATTAAAAAGAAATTTAGTTCTGTGATACCTTGTATACCTGAACCACCTCTAGCTCCTTCAGTTGTTCCAATAGATATATATACTTTATATGAATTGAATGTTTTGGGTGAAAATATGATGTTTGAGTTTCACAAGTGATTAAGGATTCAACACAACTTTTGAAAAATCTCATTGAAAAGGATTAAATATGAATATTTGGCTGAATATTTATAATATCAATCCTAATATGATGCATCATGTTTATGAGATTTCAATTAATAATAAGTGGGTATGTAGTGAACTATAAACTCTCTAGTCATTGATATAGGATTTTAAATCTTAGTTTAGTGAATATTTGTATTGTATCCTTAAAATTTTTTGATGATACTTATTCAGATAAATCTATTGATACTACACCTCCTCCTCCTCATCCAGAGTTTGATGTTGAACATGTGAGATCAATTTTTAAAGATGAACTTTGATCTGCATCTTCCAGTGATTTTGGTAGCATCACAGATCACCCCAATGAATCCTCAAATATAATTTGTAATTATTATGATCATGTTATTAATATGGTTTCTAACTATGATCCTAATATTAAAGATCACCAAGACACTACAAAGTTGTCCATCATGATTTATCTCTCTCTTATATATATGAAAAATTCTCTAGTTTCCCATTTTAAATTCCTAGCTGATAATTTGATAATGCCTCCTATAACTCATGATGTTAATGTGTGATTCAAATATATCAAGGAGATAAACCCAGTCCTAAACCATTTCATAAAATAAATGCATGATTTATTTAGTGAAATAGGAAGTGGTGGACAGATTATAATGAATTTCAACAATCTAGTGAAAAAGTGTCTGCATGTCTGTGGAAATGTACTTGTTACTCAGTCATCCTTTCCGATTACTCCACAATTTAATTTTAGGTTAAGAGTTACTTGTGGTTCCCCTGTACCTATGCCAGTTAGTTTTCATCTGTTTACTACGGATCCTGTGCACTATGTGTGCCAACTTAGGCTAATTATTATTTTGGAAGATCATTCCCTTGTGGCTCTCAATGGTTATTTCCCTAGTCATACATCTACTCTTCCTCAAGCTGATCCAATCGCCTCAGATGAGGAGAAAGAAAAAGACAAGGATAAAATAAAACAACTAATGGACCCCTCTGCTAAAAATTATCATGTATATTTTTTTTGATTAAGATGTATTTTTTAATTTTACCTATATTGTAATAAATTTCTACTCTTAATTTTTGACATCTTTCTTACATATTATTCTCCCTATTTTTCGTTTACCTATAATTCAAATCTTCTTTTGGAATTTCCTATCATCTTAGTAAACTTTACCTTCATTATAATCCCAAATAGTGGAGAATATTTATTGAATATGTGTTTATGAGAATTTTTAGGGATTATATAAAATCATGTTTGGATCATTTTATGGATTTAGGTTTATCTATATTATAACATTATTTTTTTAGTACTATCTATTTTTAAAATTGTTATATCTTTAAAATAAGTTCTTACTTTTGATACATATTATTTTTCATATTATTTTCCTTGAACCATCTACACACAATGTAAATTATTAGTCTTTATTTATATTTACATCTTAAATTGGATATCATGTGTATACATTCACAATATCCTTAATGAACTATTATTACATTTATAATATTTTCTTGATCCCATGATTTGTGATAAAAAAGGAGGGAATTTTAAACTCTTAGTTTTAAAGATCATAAAATACTATTTTTTATAATAACATGTAATTTCATGATTTATTTTATTTAATATATATTTTAAGAAAAATTGATAAATCTATCTTAGTATGAGACATCCTTAAGACAGACACCATTTTCCATGAAACACTTCTAACATAAAAATATCTAAGTTTGAGATGCAACCAAGATATCACACCTTCAGATTATTATACTACTAAATTGAAGAATTGAAAAAGTAAGAGACAATGTCAGTCCACACACCATCAAAATTTTATGCCGCTGGACCAAAAATATTCTATGTATGGGACACTTACAGATGTCAGACCTCAATTCTGATACTAAAAACATTGAAAAATTACCGATGTTTGAGACACCATTAGAGAATACACTGTAAGAGTATAGACACCTAAAACATACTGAAAATTTTTCTAAGTATGAGATATCATCATAATGTCATACCAACCTAGAAACATAACGTCAGAGTTTGACACCACAAGACCCTATGACACTATAACTATTTTCATTACATTATTTTTTTTAATTATGTTACTCTAAGGCCTATATTCATATAACTGACGTCCATTTACTATTTTAAATATTGTATCTTAAATGTCATAGATAAAGCATTTCAGAATGTACAATATAAGGAAGTAACTGATTCATATTTTCTTGTTGCATCTAAATAAATTTGAGTAGACACCTTTAAGAGGATATATGAGAAAAGATAGAAACAACATTTTATTGAAGAAAAGATACATGGATTAAAATAATCGAATATTTCACTGAATATATATGAGATTAATAGATAAACATTTTTCAATGCTCAAATGAGGAAGCCAAAAAACCGATCACATCCCATGCTCTCCTCCTGTCACAAGGGAAGATTTTCAACACTATATTTTTCTGTAATATTTCAAAAGAACCTAACTAAAGATTCAATTATAATTAAACTCATGAGTTAAAATCTACATTGAAATAGACCAAGAACTTATAAACTGTACATTCCAAGATTTCTTGATTCTATTTTGTTTTATTACATTTTGAGCAGTGTGTGTGATTACATTGATTTAACCAATGAAAACTATCTTCTGAACTAATATAAATGATACTCAATACCTTATCAAAAACAATTCTTACTTGTTTCACCATGGATTTTTTTTAGAGGTCCCTATGTGTACAACTTGTTTTTACCCCCACACATAACTGTGGTAGTGGTTGTGTGTGACATTTACATTTTTAAACTACTATATAAGCCCAAAATGGGTTATGGGTTTTCTGTTTTATTTTATATAAAATTTATGGTGGTGAGTGATCACCAAGTGGAGGTGAAGGTGTCTCAACATGATACTAACACCATGGTATTCATTTTTCAACTGTGTGTTTTAATTTTGTTTTAATTTATTTCCAGTTTAATAATGAGAAAAAATTTTACTGTAAAAAATTTAAAACATTGATAGTTTATCTTAATTCCACTTCATATAGTTTTTACATCATGTAAATTTACATAAATGTTTTCAATAATATTATATATTATTCATCCAGTGCTAATCACTATTTAGATAAATCTTTAAAAAGATTAATATATATATATATATATTTATGTATGTATGTATGTATCATACTAGTTATTTCTTTTAACATTGGCATTGTTAAAACATTTTGGATATTTGAAAACAATTTCTTTTTAATAGAAATGTTTATTAGGTACTCAATTCACATACTCATGAGATACTCATTCCGAACAATTATTGTAATTGGGGACACTTAATTGGGGTCTATTAGGGTTTATTAGATTAAAACATTTTCATGATTCCTTTTTCAATATGTCATTGTTCCACTTTTAGATGGATCAAAATTTAACTATTATTTTATAAATTTTGTCAACGAAAAATATCATATTCAATAAGTAAATATAATTTATATAATAAAACAAAAAATTTAACATGGTGCACCATTTCATGGCTATATCTAAGAATTATACACTCAACCATTTAGGGGTTTTTCTAAAATAAACTACATCTCACCATTTCTAGGGATAAAAAATTCCGGGAAGGTTAATCCTTACAAGAAGTCTCTATTTTTATATGTTTAGGGAATATCTCAATACATCCAAAGTATTACTATAACAATGTAATATTTTTTAAAATATTCCTCTTTAAATAACTTTAACTTCATTGATACCTTCTATTATACAAAAAAACGTGTTTAAACTAACCATGATATATTATTTAGAAAATATTACTTATTATGAATGTCATAACATATTCTTTATATTGGTAGGTATGAGTAGTATTAAATAAAATTTAACAAAAAATATTTTTTATGCATGTATAAATAAAAAAATTAATTATTAATAGATTATAAATGAAAAGAGGAAACATTTGAATGTAAGGCAATATTTTTTAAAGAAAATATTATGCACACAATGTGTTTTTATCAAAAAAAATTAAAACGTTCACTATTTTTAAATTATTTTAATCTAATTAAAAAAATATATATTAAATAAAATGTTTATAATTATACTAATACTTTTATACACATTGGGTAACAATAAATCCAATTTTATTTGGAAGAAACTATATTTTTCTAAAATGTGGTTCCATCGCGCTCTTATTTTAAAGGTATTTTTTAAAAAAAAATATAAAATATATTATAAAAGATAAAAATTAATTTTAAAATAATAATTTCACAATTATAATAGAGTTAACTTTTAAAATTTTTATGAATTGATTAACTTTTTGATAAATTATAGAAGATATCCATTTTGTTAAAATTATTTTTCTCATTTAAATCATTTAAAATTTAAATATTTAATTTTAATCATTTTAAAATTAAATTTAGTTCAATTAAATTATTATTTTTATAATTTAGAAATTTTTTTTAAAAATACTTTAATTTTTTATATAAAAACATTCTAAATTTTTGAAAATACATTTCTTTCAAAACCTTCTTTTTCATCAAGTCTATGAGGTTAATATTAAATTAAATTCTTCCACTATTGTGAATGAAATTTTTAAAATATACTCCATATTTCAAATATTAATAATTAATATTAGTCAATTAATTTATTTGAATTTTTTAAAAATAAAATTTTAAAACAATGAATAATAATTACCAAAGTTATTGTTAAAACAAGTATTTGTGCATTACATATGCAAGTGTTAAAATTTATATTCAACATATATTGGACTTTATTTCATAGATTTGGTTTCTTGCTTAGAATTATTTTCTAACAATTATCTAATAAGGCACATTTTTTAATTATTAATGGATAAATTTTTTAGGTAAATAAATATAAAACTAGTAACCATAAAGAAAAATGGTAAAATTGTGTTAATATAAGGTTAATGGAATAATTGATTTTAAAAAAATATTTTTCATGTTGGTATAGATTGACCATATATCCAATCCAATACATTATTTATCAAAATTATCAGGAACTTTTGTTGAGAGTTACAAACCATTATTGAATAGTTTTTTGTATTTAAAAAAAAATCCACTCCTCACCAATTTTAATAGAGAACCCATTCCCCTCACGTATTCACACCACATAATCCATTTGGATTTAAAAAAAATCTAAACAAATATCTCTTAAAAATACATATCGACATTATAGTGTTTTTCTTCATCACAAATTTCCTACTGTTGTTTCCTCAATATGACATCAAAGTGATGATTTTATAATTAGAGCTAATTGAATTTACTATGATATTTCTTCTTACTCAATACATTACCACCTAAATTAATGTTTTAATAATTACAATATATTTTATAATTTTTATTAAATATAATGATATTTTATTATGTTGAATGAATAATTTATATTCGACTCCTATTATATCAGATAAGAAATAAAATCATTGATCATGTCCACGACGGATGACCACCTCACAAATAGATTTAATCCATTTTCATCAAAACCTATAAATGAAGAATATAAATAAATATATCATGGATTTATATTATATTATTTATATAATTACTCTCCTATAATTATAATATAACATCAACATTCTTTCCTTTTAATTCATTGGAAAACAATAATGTTTCTCATGCGCACGTGTGGATGACTGCCTCTACGAAGTGATGTTATTCGTTTTCCATTTAATTTGGATATGTATAGTAATAATGGTATAGTTAATTAATATATAAGGTATATATTAGATTAAAATTATTTTTTTATGTATATATATGATTTTCTCTTCTATGTTTTGTCCGTCTTGAAAATGGATACATCTTTCTGGTGTACGTATGACCTACCATATCAATGAATGTTGTCAATTATTTATCAGTCTATAACTATTATGGATGATTGTAAATATATATATATATATAATTAATATATATGAAATTTTTATAATTCTTAACATTTATATATAATGGAACCATAATAATATTTGAACCACAAAAACAGCCTATCCAAAACACAAATGAGATATAAAGCAGTTATAATCCAGAAAAGTTATTTTAAGAACTAATTAATAATATGAAAGAGTTATTGTTTATAATTATATAAAATATGGCTTGATATGTATGATTATGGTTATTAAATGTATTTATAAAAAATTTATAAAATTTTATAGGTGTTTTGAACACATAGGAGGGAAATAAAAATGTAAGGCAAGGGTTTTTCGACACACTTTTACTTCCATGAAATATATTCTATATTTAAAAAATATTTATTATATGTGGATTATATACATAATATTTAGAATATAATATAATTATTATCATTATTTACATTGTAATTAAATTTTCATTTGAATTAATTTATTTCCTGGGGTTTATGGTTAAAAATTTACCAAAGTGGTAAGATTTTATTTCACAATCTCATCATTAACGAGATTTATTATTTATGAATTTACATTAATGTAAAATATTTAATTTTTGTAAAATAAAAAATTTTATTTTATTTTATTATTAATTAAATTTTGATTTTATAATACCATTTTCATTATCATTGGTACCTAAAATGACTGAAATTGTTTTATGAAAATCCAACATTATTTCACTTTTTGGTCGAAATTTTTTTTATTTCATATCCATAATTTCTATAAATTTTATAAAAAATATTTCTAATATCCTCAAATGATATATTAAATTTTTTTCAAGAATTAATTTTTACAAGGTGTTTAAAATTAATCTTCTTTTATCTTTCTAAGTGAGGACGTTTTCAATTTTTTACAAATGTGTGAAATGAATGATTTTTAACTTTTATAGAATAAAACAATTTTCCTAATCATGACCACTTAATTATTTAAAGCTTACATTACATTTATCTATGTTTATTTTCGATGAAATTATTTTCCCTATTGTTTTGAAAATTTCATGTTTTTTTAAATTATTTTCAAAATAAAATTTTTTATTTTCATCACGAATTTTTTTAATGAAATTTTTATGGTATTTATATTCATCAATGACAAAAGCACATATTATAAATATGTTTAATTGGGTATATTTTTTAACTATACCATTATTAGTTTTTCTCTATGTAGTTTATGACCAATTTTATTTGAGATGAACTATTTTAATACCAAGCACCATATTACTCATTATAGTTTTTTATTTTATTTATTTATTTGGGAATCTATTAACATTTTATAGGATAGTTTTTTAATATTAATTTTGATATTATTGATATGCCACACCTTTATTAATAGGAATTCATTAGAATTAACATGTGGCATGCATGGTTTTCTATATACCCTCAATGCATCAGAAACACTGATGAAAATAATATTCTTGTGTATTTCTCCATGGCCTTACCCAATTATGTAAGATTTCATGGAATGAGTCCTTAATGGATTTTTTATAATTTCTAAAAAAATTTATTCACTCACCGTGAAATTAGTTTTTGATGTCTAGGTCATTATTTTATTAGTTATGATATCAATATATGTGTTTCAATATAACGAGACTATTAATATGGAATTATTTTATTATTATTTATTCATATTTAATTAATCATATATATTAATACATGGATATAATATATTTTAAATTAATATTTATAAAATTTAAAAAACACATATATGAGGATTTTAATAGTTTATTATCTTTGGGCAGAAGGCACACAATCATAATTTTTAGTGAAGGACAATCAATTTTTCCCAAAAATATATTCCCATGTATTGAATAATTTTCACAGACATAACTAACATTAATAAATTTATCATAAACTAGGGAGATAATACCTAATAATTGATAATAATAGATGATCAATAAGTTTAAAAAAGAAAAATTCCTAAAATTAATGTGATCATAAGGGTATAAGATTGAAAAATGA
Source organism: Viscum album (assembly GCA_963277665.1). Taxonomy (NCBI): domain Eukaryota; kingdom Viridiplantae; phylum Streptophyta; class Magnoliopsida; order Santalales; family Viscaceae; genus Viscum; species Viscum album. The sequence continues at coordinate 85,210,362 of OY728160.1, forward strand.
CTTATGAAAAGCATTCCCTTAAAATAAAAGCCCAAAATATTATGTATTGGAATAATGATTTGTTATTCATTAGAAGCAATTCATAATGATATAATAGAACTTGATCAATGTGAGTATTAATTTGACAAATGGAATGAAATTTTTTCATGTGCATAAGCAAAAAAAATATTAATCCCTTAATATCTACTGAGATATTCATATCATTTTATGTTTATGAAAATAACATATGTACGTGCTTGAGGGTTTGGATTACCACTGTTGTAACCTATTGTTTTGAGATCCTGAAAAACTATAGTTTACCCTGTTAATTTGATCTTGGGATAGCCTCTCTTGTACCCGCTTGTTTCAGGATTAGGATAACCTCCCATGTACCCTCTTATTTTGGCCTTGGGATAAGCTCTCATGTATACATCAAGAACATATAACATTACTCATTACCAAATGTTTTGGTAGATATTGATCCCACCAATCAGATTATCCTTTCAAAAGTGTTAGAAAATATCATATAAAATTATTAATATCAGAACCCATGAAAAGAAATTTGTTTTATATGAAATTTATCCATATTATGACCCATGTAAAAGAAACTGGTTTCATAATCATTTTATCATAAATCAGAACATAACCTATGGATGAGATATGATATTCATAAAAATTATGTCAAAATAAACATAAACCCTTCAATAAAATAATAATAATAATAATAATTGATTGTATACCTTATAAATCATAGGTAATATAAATTTATTTCATCTTATATGGAAAATTATTTTGAAAGGGAATCAATTCTAACGTTTCTTAAGGAAACTAGCATTTTTAGTTTGAAAAACACCTTTTAAAAGACAAGAAAATTTAAAAATACATGTTTTTGTAAATACACATAAAAATTATAAATTATTACATAATTAAAATAATTATGATCATGTTGGCGAATCATGATCATTCTATACACATTAAAATGAAAATTCATCCATATTTTAGATGAAATCCAAAAGGTTATTATTTGGATAATAAAATAAAGTTTCCATTAATATTTTTTTAGGAATTTAATCATGGATAATAGTTTCTTAAAAAAATATTTTTTTTGAAGAAAATTTGATTTTGACTGAAGGGAAAATTAATGAATATTTTTCATAAAAACATTATTTTGAACACATTTATATGTATAGAATGATAAAATTCATGGAAAACATATAATCTCAAAAAATAACAATATTATAATAAAATAAATTATTTTATCTGGAGATACATCATAATATTTCATTATTATAAACATAATGATGACTAATCCAAATAAATAATGAAATGTTGACAGAAAACCCTTACCACTATAATAACATTGATTCATGATACCAGAAACAATAATGTAAAATTTAAATTATAATATCAATAAAATAATTATATATAATATATAATATTTAAAAGGGGAAGTATATATGCCTTATATAAGAAGATAGTTGAATAAAATAACTTTGGTCACCATGAAGGTAAATTGATACACAAACACATTATAGGATTGGTAACTTTTGAACCATTAAACTAGTGAAATAGATATGTAAAATGAATATGTAAATGACAATAATATTATATATAATAATCATAAAATACATTCATGGTCGTTATATACTCCACATTAATGAAATACACATTGAATATGGCTTGTGTCTTATAAAAATTAAAGGTCAGGCGAAAATTACTCACCTTAAGTCTAGACTTAATTTGATCAAATTAAAACCTCATATAAAATAAATTTAAGTAAAATATACATATATTTCATAAATATACACATATATATTATAAAATATATTCTTTACTTATGACTTATTTTTACCTATTTATTGTCAATTCCATATTAAAATCATGTTTAAGGTAATAACTGATTTGTTTTTTTGAGTTTGTATTGATTTGATATTTTCAGTCCTTACACTTTAATAAAGGTTTAATAATATCCATTATTTTAATCATGCTAAGAAAATAATGTCTATCAATTATAAATGTATTAATTATATTCCATAAATGTTAAAGGCAAAAAATTAAATACATCACTCACGGATATTATAGGCCGTACATAATCATGATCATTGTTTCAATTTTCACTATGGATGAAATAAAATGAACTAAATAATAAATTAACTGTACAAAATATTTTTTATTTTATATTTACCAAATTTTTTATTTAAACTTATCAGAATTACTTTCCATATGAATAGTATTTGAAGAACAAATAATAGCTATTCAGGATGTGGTAGCCCTCCATCCACCCGAATGAAATTATCATATTCATATGTAATGGAATGTAAGAATTAATAAGTGATATAATGATTATATATGAATAATAATATCATAAATATCATATATAAACAATAAATCCATCATTATATCTAGATGTGAGAGTTAGTGATGGATAAAATATCATCATTACGCAAGGCAATATTCTTCTACACATGTGGACAATGATATTTTGAACGATTTGAAGAAAATTGGAGAATTATTATGGTTGTTTAATTTACATAATAAAATATAATTACATTGTATATAATGAGTATATAATATTAACATTTATCAATAATAATTCTGTGTGTTGGGGGGAGAAATAAAATAAAATTCAGATTTTGTAATGATACTCCTTCTTAGGAAAACTTCTTTTGGTTTTTAATAAATTCCATCCAAGGATGGATCTATAAAAAAAATAATGATTATAGGATGATATGTATAGGTTATTAATTTTTTTTGTAAATTCATTACTGATCCATTGGGTTTTGGATGTTAGAAAAGGAGATTAGAGATTGTGGCCATTTATAAGTGAGGTGAGTGGGAGACTTGTATATTTTCGAAAAGATAAATGTGTAACCATGTTTTTCAAACAAGAAAAAGTATCTAATATAGACCATTATATAACCTAGAAGAGTTATCTTCTATATATATCAAGAAAATTAGTATGGTAATAGTAATGGGTCATTTTAATCCCAAATCTATTATGAATAATCTGATTGTAATCCATTTTTCCTTGAATGTGGTAAATAAATTTTAGTCTTTTTACTATTCATTATGAAGAAAAATGTATTTGAGCATATTTCATAATAAAAATAATCCCAATTTAAAATATTAAATCTATATTTCTAAATTTAGTTCACATAAGTGTAAATTTATTATTTAAATTTAACCCCATAAACATGATGAGAAATAAGCTTTTCAAAGGGAATATTTTCCAAATTTAACAAGGTGTTTATATCAAAATTCAAAAAAAAAATAATTCTAATGATCTAATTTGGATTTATATATATATATATTTTTGAAGTAATTTTAACACAAAATGCATATTAATTTTTTTATTTCTAAAATCATTATACTAAATTAAAATTATTAGAAAAATAGTATTTCACCTCATTCACTAAAAACATTGTATTTATATAAATTTATTAAAAAATTCATTCCAAGATTAGTTTTACATATTGATTTAAAAACAATTATGGTCATATTTTTAAATTAAATTTTCTAGATTTGAGAAAATTCCATTTATTATTTATTCAAATAATAAAATAAAAACATTTTTTTAGAAAATAGTATTTTTGAAACATAAATAGTATTTTTAAAATATTAGTCACATTTTTATCAATTTGATTTATTTATATAAAATAATTTTACAAACTATTTAAATTATTTATTATAATTCAGATCATCATGTTTACCAGTTAGTGTTTAAGGGTCATATTTAAATAATAATATTAGTAAATGTTTATGGTTTGTCAAAACTCATAGTCACATGTAATGCAATTTAAAAACTAGTGTCATATGAAAGGATTGATAAACTCAGTGTTTTCTTGTAATGAAATAAACTAAAAATATTTAAAAAGGGTAAATAAATATTTTCCAAAATATAGTGGTGTTACATTACTCCCCTCTCAAAATGAATTTCTCTTTCAAAATTCATCACCATTTTATAAATAATTGTTAATACTTATACACAATTACATAATTTGACTCTGTTGTTGTTTCTTCATGATTTAGGTTTCATCACCAAACAATGAACATGTGAGTGGTCTCATTTAGTATAATATTCCTTGTGTAATATATAATCATAATCATGATTTCCTTATTAGAAATATCATGCTCAATTAGTATGATCTCTATGTTTAGTACATGTTGTAGATTATATATTTTCCATCCCCTTAGATATTCATGAAACACATCCTTAATATGAGATAAAATAGGTGGAACAACCAAGAAACAAAATGTGTAATTGGTATAAAAATTATTTTCAAAGGCACTAATATAAATCGGTATTATTTCCCCCTTCTTTTTTTCAATTGGGATATTTATTGAAAAAAATTCTTTCAAACATCAAATTAACGATCACATAATAAATTATCTCTATAAATTTTATTTAAAATTTGTTATAGCATTTTGTGTTGTTGAATGGATCTAATATTTTATACGATTTAATAATCTAACTGAGGTCTGAATAGATTTCATTATACAACTTCATTCCAAAACGTAGGATTTATACACTTAATTGAATAATAATATTCATATGTAGTGATTTTTGTGGTCAAGTGAAAGAAATTATATTAATTAATCAAAATTAATGGATGATTTTCATCCCAATGGCCTTTTAAATCCACAAAAAAAGATATTGTTATATACTATTGTGTTTAAATTTCTCACTTTGAAAATTGATCTATATGTGGATCATACATAGTAATAAAAATCTATTATGTATTATGATCTTTTGGAACTCTTTACCAAACATCAATATAATCCGAAAACGTTGATCAAATACAATAGAATATTGTACGTCTTTCAATCCATATAACTTTCATAACATATATTATGGAAAGATGATCTGGAGAAAATATTCTATTATATCAATGATTTTTATGACTTTGTAATGTGATTGACTAAAACCAAAAATTTCAGCAACCTAAAAGATAAGGTAAACCCTAATATTACCATTATCTTTAATCATCAGTAAAAAAACTCTAAAGGCATTCCTCCTCAAATATAATCATCACTAAAGCATATACAAACCAAAAGGGTTGTATTTCTATGAATTTCTTTAAAAATATTCATAATTTTGATAAAATTTTATAACATAATAGATCACAAGTTATGAATATGACATTGAAATTAAAATCAATAATAAAATATCAAAACCATAATGGTATCCACAACTCTTAAGATAATATTACATTGAATCTTATACCCTTCAAATTTTTAATTCACCATTAATTCCATACATACTATCTTATCTTATTAAAAACATACATTGGGATATCATGTTCATATTTGTACTGAGAGATTATAAAATGTGATTTTAGTTTTCATGAATTGAAATATAGGGAGTTAATTAGGTTCAATTTTACTAAAGTATGAATAATTATACTTTTATACAGATCACAATCAGATATGGAATTCCCAACAAATGATGTGAGATTCAGTTGCCCCTAATTATCATCTTTGATCTCGTCTATTGTGATCTCATAATCTTTTAATTTGGAATTTATATTTAGAGGTTGTTTGGGATTATCATCCATACCATCCCTTGGATTGTGGAATCAATTTTCTAATGCCTAAACTCCTTTCACATGAAAAAAATATAGTGAGGGTCATAAAATATATTGATCTCTCTATCTATTAATTTCATTTACTAACCTCTTCCCCTCACTTCTATGTTATTTTGGTCAACTGCTAGTCTTTCCACACCTATAACACCCTATTGTTCTATTCAAGAATTCATCTGAGTGATAATTCCCATGTTTTTGTCTTTTATGGGACTCCAATTTTATTCCACCATGAGATTTATTTGAGTTGTAATGAGACATAATATTTATTTTTTATCAAGACAATGAGAATGGTTCGATTATCCAATTTCCATTTATACCATTTGTGCACATCGAATGACTTCTTCATAGATACAATTGTCTATTTTAGAAAACAACTTTTGAAGGCATGTTCTTAATCCACTAAAGAATCGAGATATTTTTCATTATATTCATATGGTTAAATCAAAATAGTGTAATGAATGTCCAGTATAATTACCTCTATATATATCAATATATTCACTATCTTTTTGTTTAGTATTATTAAATTTCATCGCTATCATAGTTTGTATAATATGTTATAATTACATAATAAAAAATATCATTATAAAATCATCCCATTCCATGGAGTCAATTACCACCTCTTGACTGGTATTATTAATAAGGTTTCACCATTGATAAGATTCTTTTACAAAATGATATAAATCCAAAATGATTTTTTTGAAAACTATATAATATAGAATAACATCTTAATAGAACTAATCTGTTCATCAAAATCTATCATATTAGTGTAACAAAGGAATGATTTCTAGTATTGCCTCATTAAAGATTCAATTGAACTTTTTTCTGAACAATGGTCATCTAGATGTTCAGTATGATTCATTGATTGAGAATGTTTTGTGAAAATAAAAATGAGATTTTTCATTTCATCTCACTTTGTGTTTAGTTTCTCAATAAGAAAATCATTTCATATTCGATTTCATTCATCATTAACATGGTTCCTTTATGATCAATAAATTTACCAAAATTATAATGAATTGTTTGAGAGACACTAATCTTAGTGAAAACCACATAATCTTAAAAAATAATTTATAGGATTTCTAAATCTTGAAAACATATTTATGAAAAATGAATAATTTTTCTCAAAATAGGGCCATTAATGGAAATTATTCAAATCCTTCCTGATGCTTTATAAAATATTTCTTGAATTTCCAAAGAATATCACCAAAGGTGTTCAATTTTATTATGTTACAACGCCCATTTTCATGCACCAACTTACAATCGAGTCCAACTCAATGCACCCTTTTCTATGTTTTATCCTTTTATAACCACTATTATATAATCAAATCTACTTGTAGTATCTATACCTATATGTAATTTTTTATAAACCACTCTCTCAATCCTTTAACAAAATTCCAATACAGTTTCCTATAATTTGACACATGAAAAGTATTATCCTTAAATATATCCCTATAAAGATCTTTAAAAATATACATAGGGATCTAAAAAATGTTTTCTCATCTTTGTATCCAATGGATAACTATACCATTCATATGATACCTACTATATTAACTGAGTAAATTCATAAATATAAATTACATATTGTATAATAATATTTATTACATTAAAAAAATAATTCATGTGGACCATAAATTATTAGTTCCTTATAAGACTATGTGTAATGTCTCATAAATTCTGTGTATTTTTTTAAATATATAGAATTATTCTGAAACCACATGCTTTGACGCATGTGATTCCAAGGCTCGGTGAGCCTCGAATGAAATTTTGAACATTCATTAAGGTATGTTTTGTAAAAATGAGAGCGGATTATTCTATCTTTTCAACAGGTGCTTCGAAAAATAATCTAAGGGTACCACTGATCTCAGAACGTCGAGATTCACCTTGAAATGACTTACCTTCGGCCCGAATGGGCAAGAAGAAATGTTATTTTCTATAAATTTCATAATATAATATAATAACTTTAAAAAGTTATTTTATTTTCATTTTCTAAATCATTGAGTGGAGGATGGCACTGCTATGGTGCAGAAATGAGGCGCATCAAAAGGATCATTAATGACACATAAAATCGTAGATTAACAATGATTTAAGGATGTGTAATAGTGATGTTATTTCATAAATGAAACAACATAACGATGCATTGTCACATCCAAACAGAAACATTATGACGTGTTTTCCTATTATATTGGTTGAGGCATTGTTGGATCAAAGAATTAATATATGAGGATTCTCTAACTAATCTCCAAAGAACATTATCTCCAATGAAAAAAGACAAACACCGACGAATGTCAAACATCTTCGATACACCTCTAAAAATCGAGTCGAAAGCAATAAAAAATGTTGATATCTTGAAACCTCCTGGATGTAATGCTATAAAAACGAACATCAAGTTGTATGGGGTTTTTTATTTTTAGGTTCATAATCATTCATTCTGAGAAACGAAAAAAGTGGATCAACCCACAATGAAAATGATCCTTCAATCATGCGTTTTTGTGAGATGGTATCTTTATTTGGGGTATAATCTATCTGGGATTAGTTTAACTTTTTCTATGATTGAACATCTCACCTGATCCTCCCTGGTTTTAAAACATCTAATGCGGGAGGTGTGGGGAGACATGAACAAAGGACCAAAGCCCTCTCCATGCATGCTTAGTGTTAACCAATTTCCCAAAATGACAGCAAGGCGCTTCTGAGAGCATTGCAGTGATGATGGTGACCTGAGTGGACCATAGGTGCTGGAAGATAATAACAGGGACCATCAGAGAAACTCTGGTGGCCCGTGGAAGGTGATTCATGTGCGGCACCCCTATCCTAGTGGTGGCCGGCCCACACTAACAGCATGGAGGTGGCGGTACCAACTAGTACTGCATAAGAGAAGGTGGCACCAACCGGCACTGTGGTAGAGGATGGGACTGACCCTCTCCGACTACGCTAGAGGATGACGGTGCACCGTGGCGCCAGGTGGGCAGCACATGTAGGTGTGGCCCATGTCCGGGCCACCTAGATGATTTGGCATAGTGGTCGATTGAATGCGGATGGCGGGATACCCATAGTATCATGTGGGTTGTAGGGAGCCAGACACAACTTGATGCTACCTCCTGGCCTGGTGGGACACCACCGGCCAGCATCGGCGGACCAGGCATTGGGCTGGCGGGTCATGACCCTAGCAAGCAGGCCATACATGTCAGTCGGATTCGTGATGGAAGTCTAGACCCATACTCATTGGGCTTTACCCACACCCTTTGGTCTAATACAGACTATACCGATTCTCCATGCGACATGGAGAACTGAACCATCCAACAAATCATACCCGTTCTAGCGAGGCCCATTAGGTCTAGCCCACTGGCAAGACCTGACTGAACCAACCTTGACCTGAACCGTGTCAATTAGAGTTAGTGGAATTTAAACTAGGGTATATGGAACCCCTGAGATTGGATTGTTAGGTCCGTCCTACTAGGTCGGACCTAGCCCAGGGGCAACTGCAACCTGTTAACTAAAAAACTACTAAAATGCAATCCATGCGTCCGATTGAATAGTATTTTTTGGTGTTGGGACCCTCTCGATGAGGTATAGTTTTTGGGATGCCCTGAGGCGGATTTCATGGAAATTGATATGTGATGAAGGGTTTGAGGAGTGGTTCTCCTAGGTGCGCTACGTACAGAACCCTGCAATTGGCTGAGACCTGAAGACAACTGAATTTCGACTATGGATGACTAAACAATGGCCTAGTAGGATGCACTTATGGGTTTCTTTGTTGGATCATAGTAAGAAGAATTTCTATGTGAATTTTCAAGCCCAAGGATTGCTATGAGGAGGTGTACATAAGAATTCCATGGTTAGTTGGAATCACTTCTGTGTGGCTTTGTCGGCCCACTATACTTGACATAGGATGAGTTCTCAAGGATTCAAGGTGTCTGATGATGTGACTGATGATTCTCCTATCACTACCCTAAATATATATCTGGTGTGAGCTATTTTTCTTCCTGAAAATACATTGTGATCTTGATTTTTGGTTTGGTTTTGTATTTAAATATGTTCTTCCCTTTTTGTTTTGATGTTCCTACTGAGTATTTTGTTACTCTCCCTATCATGAGCATCACCAGCATGTGTTGTGTCTGGTGAAGATGATCGACATTTCGACAGATACTTGGGTGGACTGGGACCCCGAGGTGCTTAGATATAAAGTATTTAAGAATTATACGAAGGTGGACATGGTGTCATAGGACTAGCTGGGTCCTAGTAGTATTGGGTGGACCAGACGTTCTACTTTGGCTTCCAGTAGCAATACTACTCTCATGATCATGTGGGGTTGTCCACAGATGGCCATCAGTGTTTCCATTTTGTACTATTCATTTTTTAGTTATTGTGTTCGTTTTGAATTCGGACCGACATATATTAGTTATACATGTAAAAAACATTGTTTTAGTGATACTTGTTTCTGTTTTAGTGTGCGAGACTTGGGTGGACGTGTGGTCTCGTAGACGTACTCAGAAAAATTCCTCTCACATGCAGGGTGATGCCTTCAGTGCTAGTCACCAACCCCTTTCATTTGTGAGGATCTCTTGGGGTGGTCACGGCATGGGCCCAAGGGGACGAGTTGTGACAAAGTGGAATCAGAGGGCGGTCGGTCCAACCCCAAAGAGTGGTAGTCCTTTATTTTTGGGAAACATTGTTAAGAGTTGTGAGTAAGACTTTCAGATTCGGGGAGTCTAGTGTTATTTTGGCATCCAACGTATCCATACACTAGGACCATAAATTATTCTTTTTGGCTCTATACATGAAAACACTGGTTGAATATGTGTTTGCGTATGTTATTTTGAATAAATGTCAAGCCAGTAGGTATAGCCTTCTAACCATGGTACATCTTGATCTATCTCAGGATAACTCCAAGTAGATGACCTTTTAGGATACAGATATGAGGTCATGATGACAACCATCCTAGAGATGAGGAATCTATTCACGGACCAATTCTATAGATTTCCCCACCGGTTGGCGAACCTATGCTACCACCACCCAATGGTCTGCATCTAATGCCAGTAGTTCTGGAAGAGGATTTTTGAAGACTCAGTGCCCTGCATGAGTTTTCGGGATAGATATCTCCCAGGTTCATGGGAGAGATAGATCCTCAAGTCACTAAGGACTGGATGTTGGTAGTGACGTGGGTATTCTGTTTAGTAAGGAAACTGCCTCACCAGATGGAGATCTTAGAAGCAAGCCTTATCCATGAATTGATGGGGATATTATGGAGCTTGACCACCCAGACTCAAGATGAGGCGACCCTCACCTAGGAAGACTTTGAGCATATTTTCTTGGAGGAGTTTCTTATTATGATATTGCACTCTGTGCACATTTAGGAGCTACTACATATACAGTGGGGAAACATGATTGTGGCTGAGTAATCAGTGTGTTTCGCTGATCTTTCTTTCTACTCAACAGATATGGCATGTGACCCTTTCATTAGGGATTGAGCCTTTGAGCAGGGACCCCGATGGGAGATCAGGGTATCAGCATTGTCTCTCAGCATCCCTTCACAGGCATGGCTATGGGAGCAAGCCCTTCTGGTAGAGAGATTCTTAGAGGAGTATGAGCCTATAGCTTGATCTACCACCAGAACATAGGTGGTAGAGTCTTCTGTAGGTAGTATACAATATACACGGGGGCCCAAGTTGGACAGGTCATCCATAGGGCATCACCAGGACTCAAGGTCGGCATTGTGGGGCTCCTAGACTAGAGGGAGTGAGATAGGAACTAGGTATCTCTTCTCATGTGGTGGGAAGAGACCCATGGAAAGTGACTACTCAACCACCCCCCCATATACAGCACTAGTAGATGGTCGAGGGGCCACCAAGGTAAAGGAAGCAGTTTGATCGAAGAGGTCCGCATGGTGGCAAACGTGATAGGGGAGTAGTCCGAGAAGCTAGTGGTGGGTGAACGTTTGAGGTGTTACAACCACCACCACGAAGTGGTCAACCCTGACCTTAGAGAGTTGGCTGAAATGGGCGAGCACAACTTTAGGCATTAGAGGAATATGACCACGGTTCTCCATAGATGATTTGAGGTACAATCGGGGTCTTCTATACCCACGTTTCGGTTCTTATAAACATAACTGCAAGTCACTCATTCCTTTCAATGGATCTCATTCATATCTCAGAGATTTCGGTAGAGAAGTTGGCTCGATCCTTATGGCTAGATACTCTTAAAAGGGGGGATTCTACGATTACACACTATTTCTGGCAGCGTGATCTTACTCTAGGAGGAGAGAGCTTCTGCTGGGATCTCCTAGTAGCGGCATGATGGTCTTATGATGTCATCGTGTGTATGGATAGTTATCCATAGTCCATGCTCAGATCAATAGATTTAGGCAAACATTGTAGTGTGTCTGTGGATATGGGACCACGTTTTCCTTCACCGGTGAGAAAGAAACCCTTTCAGGACAAGATAGAATTTCTCGAAGGATGGTACAGCCGATCACTCACTTGTTGTCTGGCCTCACCCTTATTTCATTGCATTATAGGAGTCCATGTATTCATATAGTGTTGTATGAGTATGAGAATGTTTTCACTAAAGTTGTTCTAGGACTACATCCTCCTAGAGAGTTAGACTTCTGCATCAAACTTTACTATAGGGTGACACTGATATCCATATAGGCATATCTGATTTCCCTAGTGGAGAATTGCCAGTTAAGGGTACAAATGGAGGACCTACCAAATAATGGGATCTTAAGGCCCAACGTTTCACCATAGGAAGCTCACCTTCTTTTTTCCAAGAACGTATAAGAGTGTTTGAGGTTGTGCATGGAATTATGTCATCAGAACTTTGTGACAATGAAGAACATATTTCCATAAATGAGGATCGATGATCTCTTCGACCAACTGAATGGGGTGAAGTGGAACTTAAAGATAGACCACATATCACGCAATCACCAACTTTGGGTACGGGGCAAGGATGTATCAAATAAAACCTTCAGGTTCCGGTATGTCCACTGTGAGTACTTGGTGATTACTTTTGGTTTGACCAATTCCCCAGCCATGTTTATGGGACTCATAAACTGGATCATCCTACCTTACCTCGACCAGTTCTTCATGAGCTTCATTGATGAAATCTTGGTCTACTCTCTATTATAGGAGGAGAACCACACATACCTGTGGATAGTTATGGATATACTATCAGAGTTAATGATTAATGAAATTCTCTCAAAGTGGTAGTTTCAGATTCGGGATGTCCCATTTCTGGGACACATCATCTCAGAGGTTCGTGTATTAGTAGATCTGGGGAAGAAAGAGGCGGTGTTTTATTTGGAGCTTCCTAAGATCATGACTGAGTTGTGGAGGTTCTGGGGGTTGGATGGTTACTATCAATTTTTTGTGCCTGACTTCTCTTAAGTATAAGCACACTTATTTATTTTATCAGAGAATGGAAAATCGTTTTTGTGGATTATGAAATATTATTATTATTTCTAGGAGCTGAGGCAGATACTGATTAGTAACCCCAAATTGCAACTACCAAAGAAGGGATTTGGGTATGAATTTTACTAGGATTCATCAGACACCAGACTAGGATGTGTGATGATGCATGACCAAGCATTGATCACTTACATATCATGCTAGTTGGGGAAAAAGTAGAATAACTATGCAACCCACAACCTGGATTTTCCAATAGTGGTATTTTCATTGAAGATGTGGTGGCACTAATTGATGGGTGAATGGTTTATGGTTTACTTAGACCACAAGAGTCTCAGGTATATCTCCTCTTAGAAGGACCTGAACCTATGAAATATTTGGTGGATGATGTTCATCCATGACTATGAATGTTCAATAGTCTATACTCAAGGAAAGGGGAACGTTATGGTATACACCATTAGCAGGAGGGCCAGTTTATAGCTTCTGATTGAAGCGATAGAGGAGTTGGTAGAGATACAAATGTACTTCGTGTATGATGGTGAAGATACAAACCTTCAGTCAACAACTATTACTCCCCCACTCTTATAGCGAGTCAGGGGGGCACAACTGGAGGATGTTGACTGTGAGGCCTGACCTGTTCAGTCATCCTCCGGATGGATTCCGAATATATTTTTGATAGGTGGGGAGAAAGTAATCCAATACAGAGGATGAATCATCATGCCAGTGACATTGTGGGAGGCGGTCGTGAAGGAGTTCTATACATCCAATTTTTCCATAGATCCTAGAGTGGTGATGATGTACCAGGACCTATCACATCCTTACTAGTGGCTAGGGATGAAGTATGAAGTGACCGATTTTGTTTCATGATGCCTCACTTTTCAGCAAGTGAAGGTCATTCATCATGTTCCAGCAGGCTTGGACAATCTATTTGAGGTAACAAAGTGGAAATGAGACATTATCTCGATGGGTATTGTGATGGGGTTACCATGTACAGACAGAGGCGATGACTATATATGGGTGATCATTAACTTACTCACCAAGTCGTCTCACTTCCTACTCATCAAGGAGAAGGAACTAGTAGAGGGATAGGGACACCACTATGTCCCAGATATAGTGAGACATCAGAAGGTTCATTCAAAGACTGTCTCAGATTATGAATCTCACATTACATCCCGTTTATGGATGGGATTACAGAAGGCTTTTAGGACATAGCTGCGCTTGATTACAACTTTTCACCCCCAAATGGATGGCCTGATAGAGTGGACCATACATACCATGGAGGGAATGCTACATTCTTGTCTCCTAGTTTTTTTTCATAGTTCGGCGGACCACCTACCATTGGTAGAGTTTTCATACATCAATAGATATCACTCCACCATCAACATGGCACCGTTTGAGGCCTTGTACGAGCAGCCTTGCAGATCACCCTTATTCTGGAAAAAACCAGGGGAGTCAGCTCTCCTAGGTACAGTTTTGGTACATGATACCACTGAGAAGGTGCAGATCATACAGGAGCATATGAGGACTTCAAAGAGAAATAATAAGTCTTATTCTGACCGAAGATGGAGACCCTTTGAGTTTAGGGATGGTGATCATGTATTTCTTCGGGTCACACCCCGATGAGGATTGTTGAGATTTGGCTGGGGTGACAATATATCCTTGAGTTTCTTCGATTCTCTTTAGTTATTGGGAATCATTGGTAAGGTGGATTACAACCTATCTCTTCACCCACAGGTTCACCACGTGCATGATGTTTTCCACATGTCGCAACTAAAGAGGTACATGCATGATCCATCACACATCATCGACTGGGGCGAGCTAGATATTGATGATGGGGTGAGGTTTACAAAGTTCCTGGTGGATATAGGGGATCAACAAGAACCAGTCCTATATGGTCAGTCAATTCCTCTCGTGCGAGTTACGTGGAAGCACAAGAATTTCTAAGAGAAAACATGGGAGCAGGAGGCTGAGTTTTGTGCTCTATTCCCCAATCTTTTGGAGTGGGTTTTGTCATGGATTTTAGAGATGTAAAGACCAATGTTAGGGAGATTATAATGTCACTGAAATTACATATAATTTTTTAAAAAATTATATCGAACTATTTTGAGACCACACGATTTGACGACATGTGATCCCGAGTTTCGGTGAGCCTGTGATAGAATTTTGATCTTTTTCTAAGGTACATTCAGTTAACATGCAAGCAGGGTTTTTTACTTTTGAACTGGTGCATGGATCAAAAATCAATGGGAACTGTTGATATTGGAACATCGTGATTCACCTAGAAATGACATAACTTTGGCCAGTAAGGGTTGAGCAGAAAAGTTATTTTTTAGACATTTTGGAAAATAATAAAATAACAATAAAATGTTATTTTTTTTCATTTCTCATCCATTGTACAGCATACAGAGACAATGAGGTGCAATGAGGAGGCACATTGATAAGGATCATTAATGGCTCATTAACCCTCATTGTAACAACACTTTAATGTTTCCTAATAGTGACACTATATCATAAATGATACAACATTACTGAATAACATCACAACGTAACAAAAATGTTGCGACCTATTTTCCTTTTAGTTTGGTTGATCCATCCGTGGAGAGAGGAAATAAACTATGAGGATTCTCTAATGAACCTCCAACAAATATCCTCTCCAATAAAGAATGAATCATTTCGAATAATGTCAAAAATCTTCAACGCACCTCGAAGAACGGAGCTGGAAACAATGACGAGTGTCGACTTCTTGAAACCATGAGGATGTAATGCTGCTGCAATAAATGTCAAGAGGTAGGGGTTGTTTTATTCTAAATTTCATCCCCATTCATTTTGAGTAACATGAATCTCGGATCAACCCAAAAATTGGTTGATCCACGAATCACATGTTTATGTGGTAGGGTAATGTTATTTGGGGGATTCTCTGTCCTTTATTAGATTATATTTTGATATGATTGATCATATCCCCCATTCCATCCCGAGTTTTAAAACTTCTAATGCAAAGGTTGTAGGTCGACATGAATAAAGGATCACACGCCTCCATATGTTCAGTCATTGTAAATGGATTATCCAAAATAGTTTCAAGGAACATCCAAGACCATCGTGGTGATGGTGGAAACCTAAGATGCCCGTAGGTGCAGATGGATTGGAAAATATTCCACCAGAGCAACTCCGGTGGCCCGCCGGAGGTGCGACCGGTTCATACCAAGCTCATGTAGCAGGAAGTACCAACTAGAGCCACGACAGAAGAGGCTTCCAGCCCTTGCAGGCCGCTCAAGAGGACGATAGCAACATCAGGGTGACACGGTGCAAGGAGGGTTCCACAGGGTGGCATGGTGCCAGGCGGGTGCTGCGTGTAGTGGTTGGCCATGTCCAAGACACTGAGACGAGCTGGAACCATGGTGTCTCGACCACAGCATGAGAAAGACCATGCAGTGTCTTATACGGTAGTAGAGAGCTGGATGTGGCCAGATGCCGCATCCTGGCTAGGCGGTGCACCCCCGGCCGGCACTGGTGGGCTGGACTCGCGACCCCACGAGATGAACCAACACACAATAGGCTAGACCCACACAAAGTGTGCCAGAACTGAACCCTTCAGGCTGTGCTAGAATAATCCAGTTCAATGGAAGACCCACTGGGATGGACCCTCGGCTGAACCTAGCCACGTTCAGAGAGTCCCATTGGGTCTAGCCCACAAGCCAGATCACACCGAACAGATCCAAAACCAAACCTGGTCAGGTCATGTTCATTGAATATAAAATATGGTATATGGGACCCCTGGGCTGTGTTGTTCAGGTCAGTCAGACTGAATTGGACCGGACCCAGACACAACCAGACCGTATTTACCAAAACACAAATAACAAGCAAACTAGGAATCCAATTGAAAAGACGTTTATGGCATTGGGACACTCTCGATTAGTCAGATATTTTTTATGCCATTGAGGGGATTTCATGGATGTTGATATTTGAATAATGGATTTAGGATCAGTTCTACCAAGCATGCTACATATGGAACCCTACAGTTGTTTGAGACCTAAAGACTACAAACTTTCACCTCTGTATGACTCGATTATAGCCTAGAGGGAAGAATCTATGGGTCACATTACAGGAACCTGATGGGAATCACTTATATGGGACTTTTTAGGCTCATGGTTCGTGATGAGGAGGAGTACCTCTATTGGCCATGATTAGGGAAAATAACTTATGTGTGACATTTCTATCCTTGGTACATGATGAGGAGGTGTTCTTAAGTAGTCCAAGGTTAGTGGGAAGTAGTTATGTATGACTTAGTAGGCCCACTATACTTGATAAAGGATGAGTTATCTAGTATCCAAGGTGTTTGATGATTTGACTACTGATTTTATTAACACTACCCTAAATGTATACTCGGTGTGAGCTATCTTTCTTCGTGATCATGCTTGGTGATCATGTTTTGTGGTTTGGTTCTGGATTGATGTGTGGTCTTCCCATTTTGTTTTGGGATCCCTATAGAGTATTTTGTTACTCACACCTGCATGGGATTTTCATTCATGTGTTGTGTTTGGTGAAGATAATCGGCATTTCGACAGAGGCTTTGGTAGAACAGGGCCCATAGGTGCTAAGGGAGATGGGACCGATGTATGCTCTGATGGTGGACCTTGTGGCCTAGAACCAGGTGGTCCTAGTAGGATCATGTGGAAAGGACATTCTACATTATATTCTAGTAACTACAGTACTCTCATGATTAGGTGTGGTTTTCCACGAATGGTCATCAGAGTTTCCATTTGGTACTTTTCTGTTTTCACTACTTTTGTCAGGTTTGTATTCTAGCCCACTTATATTTTTTTTACTTGTAATCATTTTCGTTTTAGTGATTCTTGTTTACTTTTTAGTGTGTGGTACATGGATGGACATGAGTGTGCATACAGGTACTCAGACAAATTCCTCCCACTTGTAGGCTGACGCCTTCAGAACTAGTAACCAACCCCTATCCTTCAGGAGGCCGACATGGGGTAGTCATGGAATAAGACATAGGGATGGGTTATGACACCAGGTACCAAATATTAATATTTATTGAATTATCTGCAATTTTCCTCAAAATATTTTCTATTTAGTACACTTGATAGACATAACCTACATATTAAAATTCTTCATTACACATAGAAAGAAAAAATATGAAAGGGTGAGCTCAAATATTCATTAATAGAAAACAAATAAAATATATAATCATAACGTGAGTATACGAGTATGATTTCAATATCATAATATATAAAAACCATAACCAATATATAAAAGGTCAAAATATTTATATATTTCATATTTATTAGATTTTCATAAGAAATACATCATATGGAAATACAAAAACATGAACCAAGAGAGAATTAAAATGATATAAGACTTGAAATTGAGGAATACATATAAATATAGTAAATTATATTTCATAGATATCTGTCACAAAAATCATAACATGTTAGTCTTCAGATAATCACCTATGTACCTTCTTCAGTCATTAGATGACCCACCAGGGTACACTCTTTTTTTTGCCAACATATAACCTCCAATGCACCATCTTGTTTTGGGAATTAGATAACCTATCATGTACCCTCCTATTTGGAGCTTGTGATAACCTCCCATGTACAATATTGATTTTTTCTTGGGATAACCTTTTATATACCCATTGATCTCACATAACGTTCACCATTTCCTAATTCATTAATGGGAGGTATATGTCCCAACCATCACATAATACATCTAATTTTTTCACAAGATTATTGAAAATACATCATATAAGAACCCATGAAAAGAAATGTGATTCATAAAACATATCTTTATAGCTTAATCCATTTAAAAGAAACATGTTTCATAATCATTTTATCATTTTATCATTAATCTAAACATGGAAAATATATGGGATTTATACACAAATGGTTATCATAATCATAAATACTTTTAGGAATAAATAATAACAGTATCCTTAGATCAACTGCCTAGTATATATTAAGTAAAATAAAATTATTCCATCTTAGTTGAAAAATTATTTTTAATGTAAAATCACATTTAATTTTTCTTGAGAAACATTTTAATTACACATTGATAAATAATTTTTAAATCATAAAAAAATTTAGGAATCCTTTAATTTTAAAACAAACTCAAAAAATATAAATTAAACATAAAATAAAATAATGGTCATGATGGATAGAAATCCCATACATTTCAAACACATTTAAAAAAAATTCTTTTTACATTATTAGTAAAATCTAAATAGATGTTTTTTTGGAAATGACATGAAGAAATATTTAATTAATATTTTTAGATAAAATATTTTTAAAAATATATGAAATAAATCAACTGAATAATGTTAAATAAATTTTTGATAATATTTTTAGAAAACATGGTTTTAGAAGAAAAAGTAATTTTGACCGAAGAGATAAATAAAGAATATTTTACTTAAAAATATTATTTTAAACTAATGAGTTTATAATGTGAGGAAAATTATGTAAGGGAAATTTATTCTCCATAAATTACCATATTATAAGAAAATAATTGAGTTTATTGAGATCTATATTATAATATTTCATCATTTCAAGAAAAATCATGACAAATATCAATAAATGATGGTTTTTTGACAAAAAAACAAATAAAACATTGGTATCATTGAATCTTTATAAAAATTAAACAATGATGTTAAAAAAATAATATCATTAAAATATATATATTAATGTTATAACATATCAAATGGTTAGTATATAAACTTAATATAATAATATTGATTCATAACATAACGTAGCTCACTAAGAAGGCTATTGGAGATGATTTCCCTTTATAGATTTTGTAGCATTTGAACAATAAACCCCATGAAAGAGATATCATAAATGGAGATGTAAATAATCATAATTTTTATGATAATAATAATTAAATACATTACTAGAAAATATATACACCCTAAAAAATAAATATGCTATTAAACTACCTTGTGTCTCATTAAAAAAAATTGATAGAAATATCTTACATTTAGTATTAACATACTTAGTATACCTTAAAACATACTGAATAATAAATTTATGTTTATTATAAATATTATTCATAACTAAAATTAAATATATAATACAATATATTATTTATTTATGACCATTTATTACCAATTTATTTTCAATTTATATTTAAAATAATGTTTCATAAAATAACTAGTTTGTTTTTTATGTATATTTTTATGTGGTATTTTTAGTCCTCCTAATATAAACATCATTCAATTATATAAATCCATTTAAACATGATATAAATGTCATATATAATCATTATATATGTATTAATAATTTACAATAAATTTTAGTGAAAAAATGAATTACAACATTCATAGAGACGATAGGCTGAACGTACACATTAACACTGATTACATTTTTATGAAAGATGAAATGAATGAAAGGTAAATATTATATTTCATTTATAAGATAATGTTATATCATATATATCAAATTTTTTATTTAATACTACCCTTATTACCATCTATGTAAATAATACGTGAAGAATTAATCACATCATTTTGTGTGTCAGTAGTCAGTTGTACAAATGAATGGCATTATCATATTTGCATGGATTGTAATATAGGACGGAATAAGTGATATCATGATTAAAATATTACAACAATATCACTAATATCATATAAAAAAACTCTATAATTATATCATTCAATTATTAGTAGTTATGTAAAACAATTAATATTAGTTCGTGGGGTAGTAGTATGTCGTACACATGAATGATGAATTTATGATCAGTTTAATGAAAGATGAGAATGATTTTTATTATTGAATTATTATAATAACATTTAAGTATGTTTCATATATTAATGATTTTATATATTTAGGATTTATTAATAATTAAAGGAGGCTTATGAAGAATTAAAATAGATTACCTGTTTCTGTATGTTTCTTCTTCTTTAGACAACATCTATTGGTTTGCACCAGAATCCTTCCATGATGGGTTTTATGACCTTACTAAGGACTCTATAATCAGACTATTGATGTAAATAATTAATTTTTGTTGGTATGGGGAAAACATAAGGACCTTTTAAATTTTAATGGGAGAGGGAAGGGTTTGTACTTTTATATGTTAGGTTAGTGGGACACTTGTAATATTTGAAAATAAAATGGTTAAAACATGTTTTTCACATTAGAAAAGGCTCCAAAATGGGAAATTATCAAAACAAGAAGATATAAGGTAGAATCATATAAATATAAGGTATGTTTCATGGGTAAAATGGTAAAATGTTTATAAAGATTTCATTTCAAAATATAATATAGAATTAAATCCTATGAACTTAATTATATTGATATATATATATATATATGAGATAATATTAATTTAAAAAAAATGTAAATTTTTGTATGTTATTTGAATACATAAACGAAATTAAATTTCCTAATAAAACCCAGTATTTTTCTCTAGTCACAGAAAAAATTATCTTCTAATTGAATTCTCAACTATTAAATCCAATAATAATTTGACAGGTAAATTTAAAAAGGATTTTTAATTTTAAAATAAATTATATAAAATTGGTAAAAATTATTTCTATTATTCTTTCAAAAAATTAGGTAAACCTATTTTTTTTTTGAAAATAGTTTTTTTAAATCATATAATATATTTCGAAAAAGTGAGTACAATTTTATCAATATGTTATCATTATATACATCCCTTATAAATAATATTTAAAATTATGTTTTTACTATTCATATTTCAATGTATAATGAATTTGTTATAATGGATGCATTTATAATATATTATTTATAATAATTAATGGTTTGTTAAAACTCAGTGTTGTGTGTATCTAATGTTAAAACTCAATTTCACATGTAACACATTATAAAAAAATTGTTTCTTCTAAAAATATATTTATACATTATTAGAATTATTTGAAAAAATTAATTCTCAAATTCATAGGGTGTTACACCTACCATATTATTCTTCACTCTCATATTATTAATTAAATAGATTCTGTTTTTCATTATTCACATTTACATATTTATTATTTCTAATTTATTCACTATAGATTCTATCGAATGCGTCGCCTTATTGAGAATCTGATCACTTTCATATCGTTTATTTCATTTCATTACGATGCATCGAACTATATATTCATATATATACACTGATATTTTAATGTAAAAAATGATGTTCTCAAGGAGAATACTATGTTTTATTTTAACTATTCAAATATAATGTGAAATTTGGGTGTGTATCTAGTACTACAAAACTACTAAACTATCCAGTCAATTAGGATGTGATCACTTAAATAATATATCAATATACTAGTGTAACCACCTATCCCATGATAATAGGGATGGGGTATCTATAATAACTAATAATAACATGGTTTTTGGATAACTCACTCCATCCTATGGATCACTGTCTTTCATCATTCATTGAACATCACTTGATAAGAAATTATTTTATAGAATTGTAGGCCTCATATCAGTTTAATGATGAGATATTCACTCAATGATCATAAAATTACAATACTTATATCATGAATCTAAATGATGATGATCTAATAAAATAAAGGTTTTATGATCTTGAAACAGACTAATAGATGTAATAAACTATTTGATTGAATATTTATTTATTCGATGATAAATTGGCCTTCACGGTTGTTGATAGTCTAGATAAAATTGAATTACACTTCAATATATTTATCCTCATTAATTTTTAAATATAAATGTATCCATAGTAAAACAATATTCTATCTTTAAGAAACCTAGTAACCAAAAAATTGAATCCACATTAATTCAGATATTTAATAAAATACTTTATGTTGTCTTCTATTTTTCTATAAGGATGAAAAATTGCAATTTATATATATTATAATTTATTTATATCATCTTTTAAATTATCAATATCCTTTTATTAATATATCATTTTAATTTTTAATTAAAAAAATAAAATTAAAGTATAAAATCAAATTATCACTTCTTTTACTTATAATTTGATCATTGGATGAACTTATAATAAATCCTCACCATTAAATGAAATAGTGATAGTTAATAATCAATATAATTATTTCATGTTTCTTAGTATGTTATAAATCATGAAAAAAATAAATGTATCTTGTATATTTTGATGCACTATATTATTACATATTCTCAAAACACCTTTTGAGGGACTATAATTGACCGAAAATGACATGATTTTATATTACAATAGCGTAGTGGTTCAATGGAAAAAACCCTCCAAAACACCATGACCTTTTTTCCTTCCCACTATTATTCATTTTCCATAAATCATATTATTTAATATTTATTTTCTACAACATTGTTTAATAGACAATCTTGTTTTTATAATTATTAGTTACTGTACAAAACCGCCAATAAAACGCCTATGTATGTTTCCTAGTTTTACATTAGACTTTATAAATCTGAAAAGGACCTTTGTCTTGGCATGGTCTTGATCACCTATCTATTAAAATTTAATATTCATCAACCATATTCATCAAAATTATCATTTTATTCCTTTTTATTTACAGTAGTTAATCTATCAATGAAGAAATTCAAGTTCCATGGTGTGGAAATGATTGTAACATCATTTTACAAACACTGGGGTATTGAATTTGGAATGTGAGTCTTTATTTTAATTCCTAGAATACACATACACTAATTCCTTAATGTTTCTAAAATTTAATGCACCTAAAGATTTTATTTTCAAATTTATTCATCCTTAGTAACCAGAACTTGACAATACAATTAATAAGATTCATATTTCCCAAATATAGACTTCACAAATTAAATTCGTCCCATAGAGAAGTTTTTATCATGACTATTTCATACTAAAATACCTTGAGGTTGAAATATAACACAAAAACCAAATAAAATATTTTCTATAGCCATTTCGTAACTCAATTGGGATTAACCATATTTACCAAGATGTGGTGAAGGAAATAGTGATTTATTGCATCACCAATATACTCACTAACACTAGATCTTATCATAGGAATTAAAATTATTCATAACATTTACGAAATCATATAATATATTAAAATTATAAATTCCCATAATTCAATACTGCTTCCAGAATTTTTAATATTTCATTTTTCAGATTGTAAGGTGAGTTTTAAATAAGCCCCCAAAACATCCTAAAACATTAGCGATAACATCTTGAAAGTACACCAGTTTAAAATATTAATAAATTTCAACTATTTTTTTGAAAAAAATATATATCTTGTAGAGTATAAAATATTCATAAAAAACAAAAAATATCTTTAGCCATCTATTAACATCTAACATTATTATTTCTAGAAAAAATCTAACACATAGCCTCATAGTAGTTATAATCGATTGATATGAATTTAATGAAAATTCCTTCAAAAAAATTGTGAACTATGTAGATATAGATAATATCTCCCACTTTTTTATTAAATCAATTTACCTAATAAAATTGGATTTTATTGAATTGCCTTATTTATCTACCCCCTTTTTATAAAAATAGAAGGGTCCCATCATTAAAAAATACATCATTATATAATCACTTATAATAATACCCAGACACACTTCCCCTCTATAAATATAAATCTTGTATGAACTGGGTTCTTCTTTTGAGGTAGGAAAATTACATTTTCAATTTTTAGTTATGAAAATTTGTGAAATGTTGTCGAGGGGCTAGTTGAAAATCTATTACACGACGTAACTGGGAACTACACACATTATACTTAAATGTACATGACCTGACTAGAAGGCTACATGCCATGTAATCTTGGTACAGAACCACATAATGGTTGGGAAAATATATGTATGGACATGGCTTGTAGTCTCATGTATACACAATGTACTAATTCTTATTGATTAAATTTGGCAGTAACATCATTTTTGTGAAAACTAGTCGGGGGTCATTCGGGTTCGTAAATATTAGCATCGAAGGTTGTTTTCTTCCTGATTAATCATTTGAACCTGAAATCCTAAACCATCAGTTGCATTTAAACCTGGTCAGTGAGATCTTGATTCATATTGAGACATTATTCTAGTTTTTTTCTCTCGATCTTATTATTTAAGGTTGAGAATTTATACCCATTTTTAGATATAATCCGTTTTAGGGTGAATAAATGCCCAACTATGGATGAGGAGAGTCATACTACGATGAGGTCGATTGTTCTCTCAGTTAATGTCGAGTTGTTTATATGTTTCATATTTCTAATATCTCATGTTTAGAGGGTATCCTTGAATAGAAAATGAACCTTGTTGTTTTAAAATGATGATTAAGCCATGAATTAATTTAATTTAATCATGTATGAGATTTTTTGTTTTGTTTTGGGTCACCCCATGGGTGCGTTCCCTTAGAATAACCATTATGGCTATTTGGTCGATGTTTCCTATGATGCATGACTTTTTTTCCCTTATTGGGTTCTTATGTATGAATTAAATTTAACATTGAATTGAAATTTCGATCAATTATGATTGAATGGATTAAAGGGGTTGGGGTTAATGTTTTCCCCTTTTCCCCATGATATTCCAATTATTATTTATTCATTGTGGTAGTTAAATTTACATGTTTCTTTTTTTGTATGATTCCCGCATGAGTTTTGATTATGTAAACCATATAATAGTGTAATTTACAAATATTGTTTATTATGATGAAATGATGATATACCATGATTGACCATGATTTCCCATTATGCTTGTGGGTGGGAATTTTTATACATGTGGTCGGGGATTTTTTATGCCCGTGGGCAATGATTTGTTATTCTTATGGGAAAGGATTCACTAGGCTTGAATGAAATGATTTGTTAGGCCTATGGGATTGGTTTTTATATTCATCTGGTCAAAATTTTTAGTTGAATATTTAAAATGAATGATTTATATTGCATCTACCATGACAAATCACAAGTTTGGATTTAGTCTTCACTTTACCTATTTAGATAATCTTTTGAGGTATCTATTGAGTATTCTTAATACAATGTATTGACATGACTAGGATGTTTCTCGCGACATATATAAGTTAATGTAATTAAAAGGTTGAACTAAACAAGATAAATGTTAATGGGAAACATTAATTCTAGGATATTTTATTTTGGGTACTTCATAGATTACTTATTTCCCAATATGTACACTACCTGTTTCATATACTCACTGACTAATTGGCACAGATCATTGGTGGTTTCCTATGGGGATTAATTTCTCACACACTGTTTAGTTCATTATTCTGTAACCAAACCAATTATGTCATTCAATGTGTCGATAAGTGAAAGAACCCTTCTAAATATACTTGAGATGCTGTTTAGGAGCTGGAGAACATGGGACCAAGCTGAGTTTTTTTATTCTTCCTAGTCTCTTTTGTTTATTTTTTATTTTTGAGAATTAATTTATTTATTTTTGTATTTTACGCATCTGGATACCTTCCTAGGAAATGGTAATATCTACATCATCTTTCATACTGAATGATTCTTTCTTATTTATCTTATCAGTCTAACACTGTTTATGTCAGTTGTATGTAGTTTAATACATCTGTTATTGTATTACTATTTATTCAATTGTGCACACTCTTCCAATGAGGTAATAGATTCCCCACTATAACAACCTAGGCCCTTGCTGCTAGTTGGAAACCTCTAGGTTTGGGGAAATGCACTTGATTCCATGTGGTGAACATGGTATGGTGAACTGGTTTAGTGCCATTTGGATCCATGACGTTACAAAGTGGTATCATAGGGGTTTCATTTTATTTTTTTTCTTACATTTTGGAGACATTAGAAAGGATAGGAAGAAAATTTAGTTTGAAAATTAGTTATTCTTTGGAGTAACTATCCCATGTATAAGGAAAAGTAAAATTACATCAATTATATTGGGTGTTTTTTGCATTTTGAGATATTATAGTTGTTCTGATTTCACCTTTTGGTGGAATAGTTGTTTTTTGATGTTATTATTGATATCACTGGTGTTATATTTTTCCCAACCAGATGAGCCAAGGGTATTCCTTATTATTCATCATATAATAACTTGTTATAAATAACATTCCATGCAACCTTTCCATGCCATTTATAGAGCATTATTGATTTCATGTTATTGCGATAGATGCTGTGATAGATATGTATGATATTGTGATAGATATCATGATTGATATGACTACTAGTGTGTTAGGTATATTTGTACGTTTTATGGTTGAATTGGATGGATGCCAAAAGTTGATCCCTGAGGATTATGGGCCCTCATGGATTGGAATTTGGTGGATCATGTTTCGGCCATGGGATATAATGTGTGTTGATATTTTCAATATGTGGATTCCGAGAATTAATTCACTGGCAGTTTGGGCCCCATAGATTAGAATTTGGCACACCATTGCTTTATTTTAAAAAGATAGGGGTTCTAGGGATGTTTTTGAGGCTTACTGTCATGAAACCCAGACAACACGGTGTGTGGTCTTGTGAACACATGCCAGGTGTTCATTTTTTGGGAAGAAAAGAACATTTCCAAGTACACGACGTGTACTATGAGTACACACCGTATAATATATGACCATTCCACTTACTGTGTTAGAGAAAGCATGGGTTTTTGGGTTTTGATCAGAACACACCATGTACTTTGTGTACACCCCATGTAGTTTTACATATGCATACCCATGTAGATTTGGATAGCTAAAAGTACATGGACAAGGGAGAAGACTTGTATACACACCATGTATTTTTCTAACACGGCGTTTACCAATGAATTTTACCAGAACATCATAGGCAGAGTTACACGACCATGTGTGATTTTAAGGGGACATGCAATGTATAGTCTCTCCAAGATGTGTACCTTGGATGTTTACACACCCAGACCAACATAAGTACATGATATTTAATGGATTATGGGTATATGTCATGTATGGTTCCTACATGCTGTGTAATTATCCTTTCGTAATTTTAGAGGCTTTTATTCTCTGTTTTAGTTATTTCAATCATGAACTATGTACCTTGATATGTAAGATTAAACTGAGGTCTTTGATGAACATTACAGAGCAATGCCACCATGAAAACCACCACTTGTATGACTAGATAGTGGAAATAAGCATACCCCAAAGCTGGTAGGCCATGGGCTACATGTGGAAACTCAAGATGTTTTAGTCATGGAACTAGATGTTATACCAGACACATGTGTAGATTCAATGTTCCATTAATGCATCTTATAGTTTATAAAATCATTCTAGGGAGTACTTCATCTGTACATGTCTATAGAAGAAATAACAAGAGTATTCTAATAGCAATATACATCTATGTTTTCAAGGGATAGTGGACCAGAAGTTGCAGATTCATCAATGGAGTCTATTATTATCATCTTCTTAGAATCTGTAGAAGCCTTTGGAGAAGAGGGTTAAGCTCAAAACATAAATTCAACGTGATTCCACAAAGAGGTTATAGGATGTTATCTCATTGGCAGAGCATCATCAGGACATGACATTGAGAGTTTTCTAGATAGTCCTTTATAACTACTATTTCCCCAAGATGCTATGGGCCAATAGATATTGGGAGTTCATGCATCATGATTGGGGCACAATTTCATTAATGTACTACTCTACTTATTTCACTGGGCTTCAATGATTCACTCCTATTCTGATGGTTGACAACACATCGAGGTCTAGGCGATTCAAGGATGGTCTTAGGTACAACATCTAATCTCCTGTGAACGTATTCTGGTTACCTTTTTTATATTCCATCACAAATCAGGTGCCAATTAACGAGTATAATATTTCAGAATATGGTGTTGAAAACCAGGGATGTTTGACACCAAGATAAGGAACTGTCTCAACTAGGAACTAGAGCCATCGTATGGAGATCTATCAAGGGGATAAGTGTAGTCAAAATGTTTTTTCTCGTAGCTTGGTGAGTTTCTATTAGTGTGGTAGAGAAGGTAATAGGGGACCACATTTACCTATGGACCTAGTGATGTGTCAGCACATGGAAGGATGAGACATCAATAATTCTACTACAGGGCGTTTCCACCAGCATCTAGTGAGAGAGTTTTGGCACCAACTCCATGATTAGAACCAGGGTAATTGCTTCTCAACAGTCAGGGAACTGGAGAATTTCATGACACATAGACCAAGGTGGTTGTCATGGTCATGGTAGCCATGATTCTTTTTTTTCATTGGCAATAGAGTGGATCAATTCAGGGCATCCATGGTGTGTCATATGGATACGGTACATGCCTGAATTTTGTAGTGTAGTAGACGCAGAATGAGTAGGATCCCTAACATTCTACTATTAGAGGTGTAACACCACAATATTTCATAATATTTTTTCTTTTTAAATCAATTTAATAGCTTATATTGTATGTAACAACAACTTATCTTGGGTTATATGCAAGATAGATTTTCTTCGAAACAACAAATTAGTATTATATTTATTTAAATCAAATACTTATTTATAAATTAAATATTGTAATATTAATAGTAAAAAATAATTTTTAAATGTTATTTATAATTTTTTCACATAAATAAAATATATTTATTATGAAATGTATAAGTATTATTAATATAGTAATATATTTAGAAAAACTATTTTCATAGATCTACATTTTACGTTCTCTGGTAATAATAATAATATTATATTTATAAAATACTAAAAATTGAATTTGGTAAAACAAGCTTCTTTTTTGAATTTTTAATATCAAAATTAGCATAGGGTAATGTTTGAGTATTTTTTTGAAAAAATTCAATTTTTTTATGAATAGTGAAAATACTGCACAGCACATAAAAACCGACATTTTCAATTAAATAATTATGTTTTATTAAAAATTTATCTTAATGTCTAAATATGTACATAATACATATACTAGTCCATGGTAGATCATTGGATTCATTTTATAATAATTTTAGACATATGAAATTGTATTGAACTTATTTAACGTCTTTAACCCACCTTGAAGTAACATTTGCTAATTTTCATAAAAGGTAATTTTACCATTTCCGTGAATTGAATTTCCAAAATACTATAGACACAACTGAAATCAGTATGTAAAACTTGGTTCAATGGAATGAAAATAATTTTTTGTTGAGAAGTAACTTTTGAATTTTATTTACCATGGATAAAAGTAAATAGAATAATTAATGGTAAAATGAATTTATAATTACCCTAAAAGATTCCCTAATTCTATTGGATACATGTATTTTGACCAAAATCAACATTAGGAAAAAATTATGATCCTTTTGGATTCACTTTCATTATATTATTACATTTACTATATTTTATTTAATGAAGTGAAAATAGTGTTAAATTTAAGTTTTATTGACTAAACAATTTTTAATATAGATTTTTTCATAAGATAAATTTGGATATAATTATTATTTGGAAAGATAAAATTATTTCATACATCATGGAAATATTATTATAATATTTATAGATTAAATAATTAATTTTATTTACGTAAAAATGATGATCTAGTAATTAACTTTTTCATGAAAGATTAAAATAATTAATATTATAAATATAAAAATAAATGTATATTTAGGCTTTTGAGGCCATAAAAAAAATTTATAGGTGAATATGACAGGTTAGGGTTGATTTAATGTATTTTTTCAAAGTAATAATGTCTTTTTTTTGAATTTGAAAAAAAAACCAAATACTAAATAGTGTCAAAATTGAACTAAATGAGTTTTTAAATTAAATGCTATATTATTAAATGATATAATATTCCTCAAAATATAATACACAGACTGAGGACTTATATAATGGTATATATGTCATTGGTGGATCACTTGAGGTTTTTAGGCATTTTATAGTATGTTTATTAACCTTGTAATATAAAAATACAAGAGGACAAGGTAAACATTAAACTATTTAACTAAGATTTATATCTACAAAATAATATTGATATGGGGATCTAAACTTATATTAATACTAATTTTTGAGATTATTTAGACCCATACCACCTTATCCTAGAAAGAAATCCATTTTTAGTCATTAGAAACCTAAAATGATTTTATAATAAAAAAATATTTCAAGGTCTTCCTAAAGTTACCCCCACCTCTCTTATAAAAGAGAACTTCCTTTTCTATTAAATTCAAACCTCAAAATCAATTTGGCTATGATAACCTATGAAAAAATATTCTCCCAACTATCCTCAGTAATGATAGTGGTCTTAATTTGACCATAATGGAAACCTATGGATCCATTCTATTCAAATCAAAATGAAACACCCGAAGAAGAGGTAATTATTTTATCACCTCTTCCAAAGTTCTTTTCTTATTACACTTATTATTTATTTGATTTTTTGATACCAAAATAAGAACTAATGTACCATATATATATTTTTATGTTATTATAAATATTTTACAACCAGATTCATTATTCAATCCATCATATTAATGACATAGTCACCATACGTGCATATGTAAAACATACCATCACCACGTCGTGGTGTAGTTTTTTATTCAAAACTACATTATTTGGATGGCTATAATAATGAGTATAATGGATTTAAATAATAAATATAACATGTAAATTATTCTTCATATATAATATAACATCCAATTAAATAGTTTTTAACCATCAATAGAATGATATTGTCCCTCGAGTGTAAGTATGGCTTACCGTCTCCACGACGCGATGAGATCCATCTTTAATGATCACCATTCAAGATTTTTTACAAAAATATATATATTTATTAAGTATGAGATATATAAAATAATATTGAAATGGGAATAATATATTTTCAATTCAATAAATATATGTCATTTACCTACTTCAATAATATATGACAAGAAAACCGAGACAACGTTCATGCGTACGTATGGACTACTGTCTCCATGAACGGTGTTTCCATTTCATATGTATATCTACTATACATATTTATATTCTAAATATTTATATATATGGTATATCAATATTATTTTATATTCTGTATGTATATAAAAAATTATGTAAGTGATACGATCAAGAATAAAAAGTTTAAACATGTATGATAAAGAAAGCGATTATTACTCGAAATGTAACCTTAAAAAAGAAATTATTATTAAATAGATAGTATAAAGTCATAAATGAGTCATATATGATATCATAAATATTAATATGGTAATATAATAATTTAATAACATACTATGTTCATTATATAAGAGGTTAAACATACCCTCGACTAAAGGAATGTTCTAGTTAAGGGTTAATTCCTCAATCTCATTATCACCTGAGATTATTTATGTGTAAGTATTCACTAGGAAATATTTTTCATACATGTCCATATTTTATAAAAATGTTTTAAAAAGGAATATTTTTTGTTTTTGTTTAATGGATTCTTAACAAAATAATCATTTTAAATGTTTTAATGATTTTTTTTTCTAAATATTTTTAATTAATATACTTGTTTTCAAAATGACTTTGAGGATTTATTTATATGGACATGAATGTATTAAAATGTCAATTCCATTCAAAATATTCAATGTTTTATGGGACACTTTTGTTTAAAAATATCTTTTAAATTACTTCCTTTATAAATGTTTGACTTTTAAATGATGTCATGAAAATGGGGTATTTCTCACAATGAGTTTTAATAAACATTTTCAACTATGTCAATATACTTTAGAAGATATTATTCTTATTTGTGGTTGATTTATTATAATAAAATATTCAATATTTAATTGAATGAGTTATGATATGTTTTACTGGGGATGTTCTATTTTTATACCATTCATGGTTTATGGTTATAGTATTGATAGTTCGTATGCTAGTTTTAATTCGAATGATTATATTATATTTCAACATATTAATATAAAGAATGTTTTTGACTTAGTAAGTGACATGCGAGGCCCTTTATAGACCATAAATGCATCGGTATGTCTCATGAGACAAATTAGTGTCTTGGAAAAAGTTCATGACAAAATTATTATTTTTATTTTTGGCATGAGGAATTGACTATGTGATTATGATGTTCGACATTATGCATTCCTCGTTATAAAATTAGTTATTACATGTGATTATTCGACTAGTAGAATATCCATGTTCATGTTTATATGGTATTGCTTGAATTATTTTTTCTGTATTATATTAATTTTTATGTTGAAAATGAATTTTTTTATTACAAATATTTCATTAAAAGTTTATATCTTCTGCTAAATTATTTACCCTTACTGAGCATATGAGTGCACCCCTTTATCATGTTTTTTCCAAGGATTCTTGGAAGTGTGTTATGATTGATATGAAGGGTTAATATAGGGGAATAATGATGTTCCTAAATGATTGTTTATGTTGTGTTTTATGTTTGAATGTGTAATGTAAAATTCATGTATGTAATCATTTTTCTAAGACTTCTAAAATGATTGGTCATTCGGGACATGATTGTTTGTAATCAAACCAATGTATTAAAATAATGCATCATCTCTGGGATTCAGGGTCAAGGTGTTATAGTTAGCATGAAGGGATGTTTAGTACAATCATTGGAATGAATATTTATAGAAACACTGATTAAAGAACATTACCATAAGATAGACATTGAGTATTAGTATAGAAAATCAACCAAAATTTTTGGTAATATAGATATTAAGTTTGTTTTACATGGTATAACTCTCTGTCTTGATTCTAAAAATGGATGTGGTTCTAGAGGAGATATACTTATGATTCAAAACATTGACAAGAAGTTTCAAGCTTGACTCAGGGTATCCTGATACACGACAACGAGCCTTACTGTGAACCTGTTTTGACACCCTTGGGGGATATGCTTAGGATAATTCATATTTTCTTTACAAAATATTATGAAGAATTAATGAGTAAATATAATAGAAAATAATCCATTTTAATGATTATGAGACTAGATGTTTAAAAATATTCAATTAATGTTGATAATTTTCCTGCCTTATTGATTCTACATTATGATATGATCTAACCTAGTGTATTTAGTCATTTATAAATTTCACCTAGTAGAAGGAATGAGAACCCCATAAATATGCATGATCAAATGAGTAAGAATGATCATATCTTTCCTGATAGTTATCCAACATTTGGAAGGGAAATAATCTCCCAAATTTTCTCATTATATGAATATATATTATCATGTGTGTAAAAGATAAGCAATTAATTCTTTGAGTCACATGGATTTGATGGGAATCAAAAGAAGAAGTAGATGGAAGAGAAAATTTTGGATAAAGGGAATTTGGGAATGAAGGATTTTCCCACATGTGATAACTATGGAAAGAATCATCTTGGTAATTTTTTAAGGGAATTTGAGATTGTTATAAGTGTAGAGAAAAATGACACCAATTATGTGATTTCAAGGGTAATAAAAATGATTCAAATGTATAATGATTCATCTAAAAGGAGTTAAGACACTATGTGAATCAATCTCCCAATCATCGAAGTATATACTAAATGATGCTATTGGATTATAATCAAGTTATGATACTACCACATATGAAGAGGAATAATTAGTTTTCTTATATTTTAATTGACGAATTGTGTCATTTGAGTATCCAATTTATGATATACAAGTTATAGGAATTATAGAGTATATAAGGATTATACTGAAGTACTAATTCAGTAAGGATTTGAGATTTTGTGGTACCATAAAAAGTGACTCAATAGCTGGTTAAAAGTTTTGGAAAATATATGTTTGAGATAAAGATAAACCATAATATGGCCTTAATACATTGGTAGTGAAATTGGAATAAGAGATAATTGAGTTGGATAAATTTTATTGGATATTATTGACTACCTTGGAACTAATTAATGTTTTTTATTCTATAATTTTTGGAGATTAAAACATTTTTGAATTCATGTAGTATATCGATTATTCTATGTTTTACATAAGGAATAAGAATGTACATACCTATTCTTGTATGTTTTTATAGTAATTCAGGTTGTTACCATGTTTAAATTGAATACATGATGAAGGTATTCACTTGTTGTTATCTGATAAAAGAAATATTCATTATTTTATGTTGAACATCCTTATAAATTTATGGCTTGTGAGTTTGGACACAAGTATTTTTGATATGTCTAAATGGTGGAATTGAGTATGTTTAACACATGATATTTTGTTTGAGTTTAAAGTATGATTTATTGGATATGTTGGTCTAACCTTTTGGTTATCAGTAAGCATTTAGAGGATTAAATAAATACTTGTGGACCTTATGATTTATCAAATGTTCTTCAGGAATAAAAAAATAATTTTTGAACATTCATTACTAGTGTATGGGATGTAGTGAAATAGATCAAAGTAGAACCAAATGATTAGAATATGATTATGATAGGTAATGAAGTCAAGTATGTTTTCTTTTGTTTTTATCATGATAGTAAATTAATCCCTCCTCTTAAAAACAATATTGTATCTAAATAAAACGTGTTATCATAATACCTTATGTTTTGTTGAACAGATGCTACTTTAAATAATTATAGATTGATGGCTTTGAGGCCCTCAATTTTATATTTATTGTTCACTTGTTTTTGATTTATGACCTCAATTAATCCCTATAAATATTTACGTCTTCCACCAATTATGTGTCTCTAATTTCCACCAACATTCCGTTATTCAAAATCACAATTTGGTGTTGACTTTTGTAGTTCCCTTTACTTCTTATTAAGAATAAATTTTTCAACCCATATTCAGATGTGGGTTTTCCACAAAAGTATTTTTTATTTCCAAGCATTCCTTTTTGAAGAAAAATTTAAAATTGTGAGAAGGCAATTTATTAGAGGGGAGAATGTAACACCTCAATATTTCATAATATCTTATCTCATTAAATTAAAATAATTGATTATATTCCACGCAACACCAACTTGGTTTTCATACGCAAGATTGTGTTTATAAAAAACAACACATTATAATTATAATTATTTAAATGATATATTTATTTATCTATTTAATATTGTATTATGAATAGTAAAAACTATATTTTAAATATTATTTATAATGTTTTCACAGAAATAAAATATATTTATTGTGTAATTTAAAAGATTTGTCGAAATAATTATATATTTAGAAAAACAATTTTTTGAATAGAACTACATTTTATTTCCTTTTGTGAACAACAATAAATTTAATTTTAGACACTCATAAAATATATAATTTGGAAAAACAGAATTTTTTTTGAATTTGAAATATCAAAATTAGGTTTGGGTAAATTTTTGGTATTTTTTTGAAGACATTTAATTTTTGATGAATAATGAAAAATACAACATCGTACATAAAAGCCAACTTCTCCATTTAAATAATTATTTTTAATTAATTTTTTTTTCATAAAGTAAAAATAGATTAATAATATATATATTTGTCAGATGTAATTCATTGGAGTCATTTTATAAAAAGATTAGACATATAAAATTTTATTAAACTTTTTTAACCTATTTTACCCACCTTCTAGGGACATTTGAAAATTTAAATAAAACATACTTTTACCACTTCTATAAATTGAATTTCAAAAATACCATCGACGTGGATGAAATCAGTATGTAAAATTTAAGTCAATAGGATGAATATAATTTTTTCTGAATAATATCCTTTGATTTTTGATTTGCCATAGTTAAAAGTAAATAGGGAATTTAAAGTTTAAAATAATATTATAATTACCCTAACATATATACTAATTCTATTATATAATTGTATTTCGACCAAAATCCACATTGGGACTAAAATATGATTCTTTTTTATCTAATTTTAATAGATTAGAAGATTTATTATATTTTATTTAAATAATTGTTCAAAGTGTTAAATACAAATTATATTTACTAAACCATTTTTAATATATAGTTATACATATGTTAAATTCGACTATAAATATTATTTAGAAATATAAAAATATTTTTTAAATCATTTTATTTTTTTATAATTTTTATAGATTAAATAATTAAATTTAGTTATGACTCAATGATGATGTAGTAATAACTTAAGTAATTATTGATTAAAATAATTGATATTATAAATAAAAAAAATAAAATTCAGAATTTTTATGCCATACAAGAATTTTCTATGGAAATATGACATTTCTGGGTTGATTTAATGTTTTTTTAAAGTAACAATGTTTTTGGTTTACTTTCACAAAAAACCAAATACTAAATAAAGTCAAAATTGACATAAATGAGTTTTTAAAAAATACTACATTATTAAATGATATAATATTCCTAAAAATATATGATTCATACAAAGGACATATACAATGATTTATTTTTCATTAAAGAACCACTTTAGGTTTTCTTTTAATTTTATAGTATGTTAATTGACCATGTAATATAAAAATACATGATGATATGGTACAAGATAAACTATTTAACTAAGAGTTAAATCTAAAAGATAAGGTTCATATGGTGAAAAAAACATTTCTGAAACCTATTAGTAGAGAAGATATTGATCCATAACCACCTCATCCTCGAAATAAATCCATTTGGAGCTATTGGAAACCGAAAATGAGTTTATAATATAATAATATTTTAAACATTTCCTAATGTGCGCATCACCTCTCTTATAAAAGGGTAATTCCCCTAATATTAAATTCACACCTCCAAAGCCATTTAGTTC
The DNA here is from genome assembly GCA_963277665.1 of Viscum album. Taxonomy (NCBI): domain Eukaryota; kingdom Viridiplantae; phylum Streptophyta; class Magnoliopsida; order Santalales; family Viscaceae; genus Viscum; species Viscum album. The sequence goes on from OY728160.1 coordinate 85,247,736, forward strand.
AGATAGAACTATTAAAATTTTCCCTAACTACCTTAAAATTATCCTAGAGGACTCAATTTTATCCAAAATCCAACCTAGGTATCCCTTTTGTTCAAATAAAAAGAAAACACCCGAAGAAGAGGTAATTATTTTATCACCTCCTTCAAAGTTCATTTCTTTTTCCACTTCCCCTTTCTTTGTTGTTTCTATATAAAAATAATAAATCAAGTACCCTATACATAATTTGATGTCATTATAAATATGGAACATCCATATTCCTCATTCTGTTCATCTTATGGATGACTAAGTCACCATACATGTGTACGTACGACTTACCATATGTACGTCGTGGTGTAGTTTGTTATTCCACCATTCATTATTTGGAAAGGTATAATAATGAGAATAATTTATTTAAATAATAAATATAACATTTTAATTATTCTCTATATATAATATAAAATCCAATTTAACACTGTTTCACAATCAATAGAATGATATTGTCGCTCGTGTGTTCGTACGGCTTGTCGTCTCCACGACGCGATGAGTTTAGTCTTCAATTATCACCATTAAAGATTTTTTATAAAAACATATATATTTATTATGTATGAGATATATGAAATAATATTTCTACTTGAATAATATTTATTTATGTTGATAAATATATGTCATTTACTTACATCCATACTCTACGATAAGAAAAAAGAAACAACGTTTATGCGTACGTACGGACTACCGTATCCCTGAATGGTGTTTCCATTTCATATGTATTTCTTTTATATGTGTTAATATTATGAATATATAGGATATATAAATCTTTTTTTACATTCTATATGTATTTAAATAATTTTCTTAAGTGACACGATCAAGAATAACAAGTTAAAACATGTATGATAAAGAGATCGATTATTACCCAAAATGATAAATTAATTTTGAAGTTATTATTAAATTAATAGTATAAAGTCATAAATGAATCATATTTGATATTATAAATATTAATATGGTTCTTTTATAATCTAATAACATACTATGGTCATTATATAGGAGGTCAAATATACCCTCGACAAAAGGGAAGTACAAGGTAATGGTTAATTCCTTAATCTCATTATTATCCGAGACTGTTTATTTGTAAGTATTTACAAGGACATATTTATCATAAATTTCCATGTATCATAAATTTTCTTTCAAAAGGAATATTTTATGTTTTTGTGGAAGGGAATATTTATATAAATCATCATTTGAAATGTTTTAATGATTTTTTTTTCTAAATATTTTTAATTAATGTGTTTGTTTTCAAAAAGATTTGGAGGATTTGTTTAAATGGAAATGATTGTATTAAAATGTTGATTCCATTCAAAAGATACAATGTGTTATGGGACACTTTGATTAAAAAAATATATTTTGAATTACCTCCTTTAAAAATGATTTAATTTTAAATGATTTCATGAAAAGGGGTATTTCTATCAATGAGTTTTACAAATCATTTTTTACTATGTCAACATACTTTATGGGATATTAATCTTGATTGATGTTGATTTATTATAATAAAATATTCCATATTTTATTGAATGAGTTGTGATATCTTTTACTGTGGATGTGCTACTTTTATAACATTCATGGTTTATTGTTAAATTATTGACATTTCTTATGCTAGTTTTAATATGAATGTTTATGTTATGTTTTAAAATATTCATATGAAGAATTCATTGGACATAGTAAGTGATATTCAGGGCCCTCTATAGCCTCTCAATGCATCAGTAGGTCTCAGGAGAAAAATTAGTGTCTTGGCACAAGGCCTTGAAAAAACTTTTATTTGTAGTCTGAGTACGAGGCCTTGACTATTTGGTTATGAAGTCCACCACTATGCATTCCCTCATTATGAAATTATTTATTACAGGTGATTATTAGATTAGTAGAATACCCATGTTCATATTTATATGGTAATTTTTGATTTATTTTTTCCATTATATTTTCATGTTTTGGTTTGAAATATTGTTGTTTTTATTACACATCTTGCCTTAAAATTTTATATACTCTGCTAAATTATTTTACCTTACTGAGAATTTGAGCTCACCCCTTTTTTATGTTTTTATTTCCATGGATTTCAATAAGAGTATTATTATTGATATGTAGGGTTAATCTAGAGGGATTACTTGAATTATCAATGTGTTATTTATGTTGTGTTTTATGTTTGAATGTGTAATGTAACGTACATTTATGTAATCTATTTTCCAAGACCTCTAAACTGATCGGTCCATCAGGACATGATTACTTGTAATAATTCCAATGTATTAAAATAATTCCCCAGCTCCAGGCTTCTGGGGTTAGTGTATTACAAGTGGTACTATTATTCAACTCTTTTTTAACATATAGATTCATTAATATAAGGACTTCAGATAGTTTTATATTTCTGCACATTATAGAGAAACTACGGCTCTTTGTTTTCTCTTATGATGATGTTATGATGCTAGAAATTTAGTTAGAGATAAGGACTATAGGTTTGTGTCAGTGTAAAGAGACCCCCCTTGAAGATGGTGGGTGTCACCTTGGTTGATACCTCTATCTATTATAGAAGACATGATTTGATGTTAAAATCATAATGGATTGGGTAGTGTCCTTTCAATCCCTTGTGGATTTCCATCATCACAAGGTGACCTTTACATCAATATAAGGATGATAATTTCTATACAAGTGAGAGTGGCATGACCAAGAAAGATGATCTAGTCTCGAGCATCGTAGGTTCAGTTAGATGACAACAAATATTTCTTGTTTATATCTGGATGTCCATGAAACATGTCAAATTGATTTCTCTCCAGTGGTTGATTATTTCAGGGATGTTTTACCAGATGACTTTTAAACATTATCATAGGTAAGAGAGGTATATTTCTCTATAATTTTAGTTCTAGGGGATACACCAGTATCAATTTCAGCTTATAGGATGTTTTTGACGGAGTTTGAAGAGCTCGAAAGATAGCTAGAGGATTTGGATGCTAAGGGTTTCATCGGACCCAATATTTCTCTGTAGGATTCTCTGATCATTTTTGTGTTGAAGGTGGATGGTACCCTCAAGCTATGTGTGGATTATCATAAATCGATCTAACTGACGGTTAAAAACTGATATACCTTTCCACATATATATGAACGTTTTTATCAGCTTCTAGGATACCGAGTTTTCATGAAAATCGACATAAGGTCAGGATATAAACAAGTATGTGGTCAATCATTAGATATACCTTGTACTGTGTTTTTTATTGGGTATGGTCTATAAGTTTATTTGGTTATGTCATTATGTCTCCTGAATATACCAATTTTTTTCATGGCACTGATGAATCAATTGTTCCACCATTACATGTATTATTTAGTAGTTATTTTCATGGATGATATATTGGTGTATTCTTATACCTATCATGAAAATGCCACACCCTTGAGATAATTTTGAATATACTAAGAGGAAAGGAGTTATATGTTATGATCTTATTGTAACTCTTCTGGATTTAACAGATTCAATTACTTTGTAATGTTATCTCTGAGACTGGAGTATTAGTCGACCAAGAGAAGGTGACATAAGTAGTTACCTAGGATTATCCAGAGAACATATTTGAGGTGTGATGTTTTCTAGGGCTGTCTGGTTACTAAAATCATTTCATATAAGAATTATCATGCTTAGCATTGTTGATGACTGGCTGGACAATGAAGGTTGTGAACTATGCATGATCAAATTCTTGCAAGACATCGTTTCAGGAGTTGAAATGGAGAATTACATTAGCAATAATACTGATTTTTTTCAGAGCTGGGAAGTATTTATACTATGTAATATGTTGCATCAGGTATAGAGTTGGGACCAGTACTTATGTTGGGGGATTGATTTGATGCATATGATTCTTGGCAGTTAAGGCCACATGAGAGGAACTATATGACGCATGATCTCGAGTTATCAGTGGTTATTCGTGGCTTATAATGTGGGATATTGGGAGATCATTTTGTGGTGTACATAGAAAACATAAGTACCAATTAAATTTTTTACTTAGGAATATCTAAATGTGATCCAGTAATGGTTGGTGGAATAGCTTTAGTATTTTGACTTCAACCTTGCCTATACACTTGGAAAAGGCAATGTAGTGGATAATGCACTAAGTAGGAGGACATAGATGCAGGTAGAGCAACACACCAGTTGCAAGTGGAAGTTTATGTACTTGTTCTCAGTGATGCATTTGGAGGTTCATAAAAATCAAGGATATATATTACTTTCTACTTTAGCTGAGAATTTTTCCCTCTTGGATAGAGTGAAGATGCGGCCAATATCAGATTCTGAGGACCTAGTCCTGCAGGAGAGTGTAGCAGGTGAGGGTCCACCTCCTAGTTGGACAGTAGGTGATGATGAGATATAGTATATCCATGGATGTGTCTTGGTTCTAGTGTACATACATGAGGATTTTATTTGGTAGTTTCATTTTTCAACATGGGAAGTGTATCCTAGAGTTACCAAGATGTATCATGACTTTTTCTATCCTTACTGGTGGTTGGGAATGAAGAGAGAGGTGGATGGTTTTGTCACGAGGAGTTCCACCTGTGAGTAGGTGAAGGAAGAACATCAGTGGCCAAATGGGCTTTTATATCAGTTACCTATTCTGGAGTGGATATGGGATGATTTCAAGAAGGATTTGGTGACTGGGTTAACATGGTCACCTAGAGTTAATTATGTTGTGGCAGTGGTGGTTGACAAACTTATGAAAATAGCTTACTTCATGCAGATCATAGAGACATTTGGTGTTGAAGAACATCGTAAGCTATAAATTTTTGAGGTGGTACGACATCATGGGGACCCTAGTTCTATCGTTTCTGATATAGATGACCACTTTATATCTCGTTTCCTATAGAGTTTACAGATGGTGCAGGGTACATGGTATCTTTTGAGCACAACATATCAATATCAGACAGATGGTCAGTCGGACTGTATGGTACATGTACTATAGGACACGTTGTGAGAATACATCCTAGAAATTGGGGATATTGGAAGATGAGAAGTCCTCTTATTGAATTTGTCTAAAATAAGAGTTTTCAGGAGACTTTAGAGATGACACGTTACAATGATTTTTACGGTCGACCATGCTGATCACCCCTATGTTGGATAGAGGCGGGTGATGTAGCTTTATTTGGACCACTTCTCATGTAGGATACTTCTGAATAGGTCAAGTTGATTCAGAAGAAGAAGGCTACTATGTAGTCTTGTCAGAAAGCTTATACAGATCACTACAGACTCCCTACAGAGTTCATGGTCAGGGATCAATTTCTCTTGCATGTTGCACCATGGTAGGGTCCCAAGAGAATCATCAAACATGGTAATATTTCGCTGATACACATCACTCTGATTAAGATTATTGAGAGGTTCAGGCTGGTTTCCTATTGATTGTAGTTACCTCATAGGTACAGTTCAATAAGCGATGTATTCCATGCTTTTTAGTTGCGATGTTACTATTCAGTCCCATCTCACACTTTTCAAATTGAGGATGTGGAGTTGTAGGAAGATGTGTTCTTTGATTAGCATCCAATTTTTATTGTGGATCGTAGCACGTAGGTTATCCATGGCCAGTCTGTTCATTTGGTACACATATTATAGTATCACAACTGATTGTAGGATGAAACCCAAGAGGGATAGGCTGCTGTATGATCATAGTGGCCAGAGTTGTTCTCAGATATTTCATCCCCACCATTGGATGGGATATTCAGGGACAAATTTCTTTAAGGGGTGTTTTGTAAGAGAAGGTTCTACTAATGATGTATGGGTATTTTCATTTCTGTTTATACTTAAGAAAAAGGTGGAAAATAGGTTGAGGTGGCTTCAGGCCCATTACATGACATGAATGGGAACTAGATGATGTGCACTTATAGGTACATGCTTTTTATGGAAAGATACACGCCATGTAATCCCAATGCACGACCACATAATAGTCCGGATGTAATTTTTATGTACACGACATGTATTCTCTAGTACATTTCGTGTACTGTTTTATTATGTAAATCATGTAGTATCATCATTTTTGTGAAAATAAGAAGGGGCACATCCAGGATCATTAACAAAAATGTATAGTGATGTTTTTCTCCCAGATTGATCATCTGAACCTCGATTAATTCATCATCGGTTTCACTTAAACATGATCGGTGAGCTCTCAATTCCACATGATTCTTTCATCCTGATTTATTCTCTCAATATAGTTCTTTAATGTCAAGTTTTTATAACTATTTTTTTGACCTACTCTGTTCTACGTAGAATCCAAGCCCTACATTGGACGAGGATATTTGTACTATGATGAGTTAGGTGGTCTTGTTATTTTTTCATAAGGTCGAGTTGTTTATATGTGTCATATTTCCATTCTATGGTGTTTAGGGTTTAACCAAGAAAATAAATTGATCCCTATTGTATCATAATTATGATTAGTTCAGATATTAATTTAATTTAATCAGTTTAGAGCTTGTTGGTTTGATTATGGGCCACCCTATGTGTGAGTTTCATTAGAATGTCCTTTATCAATTTTTCCCTGAGGTTTCCTACAAGTAATGCCTTGTTTTCCCGTAACAGGTTGTTATTTACGAATAACTTTTATAATGGTATTTAAATTGTGATATGTTTTTATTTACTTTATTAATTGGGTTGGGATTAGTGATTTCACCTTTCACCCATGATATACCAATTATTGATTAATCCTTGTGATTTTTTTAATTCAGTCGTTTCTTATTTTGTATGATGCCCACATGATTTATGATTATGTTAACCATTTAGTAGTTTAATTTACAAGTTTTATTTATTATGGTGGAGTGATGATATATAGGGCTTGGCCCTGATTGAATGTTATTCAAAGGGTGAAGATTTGTTATGCTTGTGGGAGATGATTTTTTTTTCCTGTGGGAAAGGATTTGTGGTGCATGTGGGAAAGGACTCGTTAGGCCTGAGAGAGAGGGTTGGATGTGCATGTGGGAAGGGTTTTTCTATGCCTTCCAGAAAATGTTGAGTTTAATATTGAAATTGAATGATTTGATAAGCGTCTTCCAAGACAAAGCCTAATCTTGGATTTAGTCTTCACTTAATTTATTTAGATGGACTTATGAGATATCTTTTTAGTATTAATTATATGGGGTATTGATAAGATTAGGAAGAATATCAAGACCCATAAAATTTAATATAATTAAATGGTTGAACTGTACATAATGAATAGAAATGGGTAATAGGGCTTCTATGATTGTTTACCTTTGGGTTCATCTTAGTTTACTGCCGTTTCTTTTTTTTACGGTACCTCTTTCATATACTCACTAACATATATACACAAATATTTGGTGGTTTCCAATTGGGTTTTATTTCTCACTACCTATTTGGGTCATGCTTTTTTTCCCAAATAGATTATGTTGTTCCAGATGAAAATTAAGGAAATTACACTTCCAAAAGTTATTGAGATTATTTTTAAGATCTGAAGAGCATGGGACCAGGCTATGGCTTGTGATGCTTCCTAGTATCTTTCATACAATTTTTTATTTTAAGACATAATTTATGCATTATTTCAGTGTAATTGTTTGTATTCATTCTTTGGACATGAGACATGTTGAATCATCCTTTTTATTGAATAATTCATTGTTATTTATCTTATCAGTCTTACATAGTTTATTTCCAATGTTTGTTATTTACTGCTTCCACTATTGTACTATTATTTATTTCCATGTGTTATACTCTGCTAATGGGGGAATAGTTTCCCCAATATCACAACCTTGAACATCATCGCTAGTTGGTAACCTCTGTTGTTTGGGTAAATATTCTTGGGACCATGTGGCCAACCAGGTATAGGCATCCAGTTGAGTGGAATTTGTATCTGATAAGTCACACTTCTTGGAATATATTAACAAAAAAAATTAAATATTATCTTACCTTTAATAATTATATTTTTAAGAGAGGTTAGGATGAACCTTTTGATTAACAAAAAATATCCATTTTAATTCACCCCAATGAAAATATTCACCTCTAAAAACATAATGATATTTTAATCACTTGCTTAATATCCTCAAAACCATGATATTATTTGAACCATTTTTTATTATGTCTTAAATTTTATCTTCTTCAAATTAATTTGTTTCCTATTGATTTCCATATTTTAAATGTACTATTTAGAAATGTGACATAAATAAACATTATATTCCTAATGAGTCTAAACTATATATAGAAAATAAGAGTCCTTGTTAATAACATCAATGATTTATATATCAAAAACTATTTTTAATTAGACATTTACATCTTGATCAAACTGTATCAATGAATACTATTTGTGGTTTTGATCATATTCACACCAAACTATCAATGCATTAGGAGTAAAGCATATCAGTGTGAGGAAAAAAACATATTGAATAAATTAGTACTACTTGTACATGATAAATAAGTGATACCACTTCATATTCATTATCTTCATATTTTATCATAGTATTTATATATTCTAATATGAGGATAATTAGTATTTGAATGACCAAAACCTACTAATAACAAAGATTTTTCAAAATAAAATTATTTCCCCTTAGTTTTTAATATAAAATTAGTTGTACATATTCTTTTTAAGAAACTCTTACCACTAGGTAAAATCATGACATTGTGTTTAAAATCTAAAATTTCGGTTTATACAAGTTTGAAAATCCATATTTTTATTTTACACATATTCCATCCAAAATCATGCTTTGTATAACATGAATAACATCATATTAGTTTGTATAGTCAAATTATAGATTGATTATATTTTCTGTTTCCTTTATATCACGTCTTGATCATGTTTGGTTTCTATACTAATTAAATTTCTTCAGAACTTTTTCTATCTTCATGTTGAGCTTAGGTATCCTTTCAAAAACCCAACCCTTATAGTGACCTTACAACAATATCCTCGAATTCAATGTCTAATACCATTACATTATCATTATTATAATTAATCAAATACCAAAGGACAAAATATTTTAGTAGTCTTGGAAAACCAGATACCTATACCAGTCTTGTATTACAAAAAATACACAAATTAAAACATATTTGTTTCACTATTATAAAATAAACCAATTACATCTAGTGTATCCTTATATATATTTCCTAGTACACATCTTGGATTCCTAGTGAATGGATATAAAATAATGTCAAGCCCAAATTCACATTAATTGAGATATACAATAGAATAAATAATGAATTAATAGGAATAGTCAATACGACATGGTAATAACTGAAAAACCAATATATGTAATCAATAAACTAATAAAGAAGTGTGTAAGATGTATATAAAGGTAATTAATTGAAATAAATACATTTATATTACTGGATATGGTATAATCTATATGGAAATAGAAATAACTATAACACAAGGAATATAGTCAATGAAATGATAATGAATTGAAAATACATATATGTATATCAATGATAAATTTGATTGATAAATAATAACAAAATATAAATGAGGTAAATTCTTAATTATTGGATTGTGTGTTACCTAAGAACATGGAATCATAACTCCTAATAAAATCAAAAATATGTTTTACAAAATCTTGGTTAAACCCCCATCAAGGGCTAGCCGACTGAATCTTCCCACGAGACTCTCAATGCATCGAGGGGATAACTAAAATTAGGCTTGACCTATGTCATACATAACAAAATAATTTCCCATATATTGAATGATAGATGTAACTATGCGACTTATCAAATATTAATAATGAATTGAAGATATAGATTTATCATAATTTATTCAGTAGAGAATAACATACAACAAGGGTTGTGGACATTGATGAATTGAGATACCAAAGAAATATCACTATGACATTATTTTTGGAAAATATTATCTAATCATTCCAACATATCCCATTCAAATTTTAAACATTTGAATCATAATTCTCCCAAAAATAAATTAATCATAGAATATCATGAGTATAATGAAATTCATCATATAACATGTCAATGTAATAATATTATGTAAGAAAAGATATATGATTTTGGAAATAAACATATCCATGATAAATGGTATTGATAATAAGGGTAAATTAAATGATAAATGATCATAGAAAACTGAATATTTCAAATAGTCTAAAAGGATTAGAGTTTTTAAATTTTAATACTATCCTTCATCAATGTAATCATATACCATCCATATAAAAAATATAGACGCTGTCAATACAATATATCCCATGTAGTGTAAAAAAATAATGGGTTATTGTCATTAAGGAATAAAAATACTAATAAAATATCTTTTCAAAAAATTCATGAGAAAAATATAATTTTTTAATTGGTAAAAAAAAATTAAAAATATTTTTCATTGAGAATATCTTATGAACATATTTTCATTAAAATTTATCATTTAAAACATTAAATGGAAGCTTCAAAGAAATGATGGTCATAAATATATACATTGTGTATGAGGTAAGAAGAGAATTCCTATTTCATAGTAAAAGGTTATAAATGTTCCTTGTTCAAAAATATACAAGAATATTCTTTTAAAAAAATTTGTAAAAGAAGAACTGATAAAATTTCATTAATAAATACTTTTGGAAAGGATGACTGTTTTTGAAAACCATGTAAAAAATCTTGGTTTTTAGAAGAAAATAGGTTCTATAACTAAAGTGGGAAATATATTCATGTTTTCATTAAATAATTTTCTAAAACATTTGAGTGATAAAGAATCTTCAAATGGTACTATTAAATGGAATTGGTTATGAATACGTAGAGTAGAATAAAATGGAATGTTTTATTAAGAAATGATCAAATAATTTCTTTAATGGAAATCTGTGTGTAAACAATCCAAAAAATGTTTGATTGTGATGTAAACCCTTAAAAGAACATAAGATTAATGTGAGAATAAATAAATAAATAGATTTTTTTGTGGAAAATCTAAATCAACATATATCAAGAGTAAGTAAAAAATAGATAGTAAAAACTAATTACAAACATAATCTTTTAATATTAACGATAGATTGAAAGTAATATAACCAAATGAAAATTAATCAGGTTGTGAAATTATTTACCACTTGGGAAAAATTATTTTAAATACCCTCAGTAGAAGAAATTAAATATAAAACACAAAATAACATTATTCTAATTATACTAATAATATAATATATCAACTTTTTCTGTAGGTACATCACACAATACAAGTAAGTGGTGAATATGGAATTTATTTCACAGATTTAAAAAGTGAGATGAAAATACCTTAAATTGTGTTTCTTTTGGGGAATGTAATTTACATTAAAATATAATGGTTTTAAACATGTTAATAACTTATAAGAAAAATATATAATATATGGTCTTTTTATAATATCTTATAACCTATTTTTTAACAATATTTCATTAATTTCATTTTTTAGGCATATTTTTTGTATTTTTTGTTTTTTTACTGTTAAAAATTAAATTAATACTGAAAAAAGGGATAATGGATACATGGAAGATGCAATGATAAAAAACACAACAAAATGGGGTAAGAAGTGATGGAGTCCAAGAGCATCTCGATGGATAATGTGTTAACATGTAATGGGTAAATAGCCCATTGTGTTTTAAACAATATTATTTTAAACTACAATAACATCACATGTTAACACCCCAGCCACAAAATTACAATATCCGAAAACATGGCCAATAATACAACCCATGTTAGTTTGCAACCATACTTTTTTAACATAATAGTTCAACTCCAAAGTGGGTATCCTTTCCCTTAAAAGATTCAAACCAACGTTTCATAGTCTAATTAATTATTATACACCAAAATATCTAAACTCTCACATAGGAAAATTCCAAAATACAAATCTCTGATTTCTACACCAATAGAGCTGTCAGTCCCAAAGAATGAAATAAAGCTTAGAATCACTGAACCTCTGTTAATTGCATAGTATTTTAGGTATTTTTTGACATATTACTTATTGTTCCTATTAGTTATATCATGGTTTATCAATCTCCATTATATAAACCGTTATCTAATATAATATGTATTCATAATATATGTATTAAAAATAAGTCATAAAATTTTGAGATAAGAAATAGAAGGCACAACTAATGGTGATGGTATGTCGTATATATGCATGAACGCTACTTTCGTTTCATTGTAGTATTAAAATAATAAAAATTAATTTATGTATTTTATAATTCCAATATCATATATATGTCATATATATTACATAATTTTATTAATACCATACTTTATACATTCCATGTATAGAGTGAACTAGCCACAACACTTTGAGGATGCAGCAGTCCACACGCCCACAAACGATGTTATCATATTTAAAAAAAATGGAAAGAACAAGGGTATGTATTGACAAAAAAATTAAAGAAGAATAAATATATTATAAATATCACATATATAATTTTTAAATATAGATTCTATAATTATTTCCATCTATGATATGTGGTAATGGAAAGAGGAAATACATCATTTTTTGAGGCTATAGTTCGCCTACACATAAACTGTACGTTAGTTACCCATTAGATGAATGAGTGAGTATGTTAAGGTATAAATGACAGAATAAATAATATCAGTATACATTAGTTTTTTTATTATATAATCATTTCATATTAATTTTTTAGGGGGTCCATAATGAATATAAAACAAATTATCTTCAGGAAGGATGTTACCTCTTATTTTTTGTAAATCCTTTAGTTTTTCTCCAATGATATTTCTTAGAAGGATTTATTGCCATGATTTGTCTTCTAATATTAGGTGAGGGAATTTGAGGATATATATGGTTCTATATTTTCCCATCCATTATTTCTTTAGAGGTGTGATTAAGAGTGATGGGTGTGTTCCTTTTTATAGTGGATGAGTAGTGACATTATTGTAATTTTATGGATAGGGAATTACACCCATAGTTTTACAATGAAAAATGGATCCAATAATTGACTAAATTAGATCCATGTGAATATAGGTTCAAAATAGGTCCATCCAATGGTTTTTGGAAGAGTTTCTAGGTCATTTTGGCCCTTAAAATTAAAGTTCAGTCACATTTTAAGCTTATTTTTTCTTAATCACTCTAATTAATTTAGTTTACATTCAAATATTTTTTTCCATAAACTAAGTAAACCTTATTAAAACAAAAAATTATTAATATTACAAATATTTATTCCGTTTTTCAAAATTAAAATTATAGAAGTTGAAAATATAAATTAAAATTTAATCCCATCAACGAAATGCCAATGAATAGTTTTAATGCCAAAAATTTATAATTTTTTATAACATTCTATATCCATTTTCTAAGTGAAATTGATTTCAATGAAATATATTAGACTATTAAACATGAAATAAATTTATTTAAACCGTATCAAAAATTAATAATATATTTTGACCATTTAAATAAATTATATGAAAAAGAAGTTATGAATTAAAATGAAATATTTTTTTATTATTCATCAAAAAATGTAACTTCATGGAAAATAAAAATAATTCTCCCTAAGATAATATTTATGTTCTGATTTAAAATTTGAATTTTATTTTTACATGTAATATTTATGAACTAGGACAAAATGGATTTAAAATAGGTTGGCCATGAAAAGGATCCGAAAGTGCCTTTATAAACTTATTGTTTTTTATGCGTAATATTTTGTTTGTTCTTATCTAATTCCTATTAAATATTTTAGATGAATATGATTTTTTTATTGAATATAGAATATATATATATATATATTAAAATAATTTTAATGAAATATTTTAATTCATTTTGTGAAATTGAAGTTGTTTACATAAAAACAATTTTTTTATAAAAACACTCCCTTTATATTTAATTGGTTCTTATATTTGATTCCAGGCCTATGCAGTCCTACATGAGACTACTTACTGAGATGTAGTGTGATGATGAAACCTGGTATTATTGTGATTGATGCTAGGGAAGGGTTATATTTGTTTTGATTTTTATTTTGGTTGTATCCTTGTGCCCCTGGAATATGGGGTCAGGTTTGAATGTTTTAAGTCACTAAGGTCATGTTGGGTTCCCCTCACCCCTAAAGAGTGATTATGATAATAAAAAAATTAATTTTAGTCAGTAAAAAATATTCACAACATCGTATTTAATGGTTAGTAATATATTTTTGTTCGGTGAAACATGGTCTTCAGTGTAAAGAAAGTCAACGAAGAAAATTGTTTAATGTGATGCACACTATCTCAATATCACATTCCCTTCAAACTATGTCATGTATTGATTTTTTTAAAATAGTAAATACATTTCACTATCTGGGGATATTATATTTCATAATGTACATTGCGCTAAGTTATATATATGATATTGAATACAATGTTCTTAATTTATAATTTTGGGGTGTTATATTCTCCGCACAATAAATAAATTGTGTACATGTAATTTAAACTAGCTATTGGTAATGTATTGTCTATTACATCATTCTTTTAAACCCAAAAGTATGATAATGGATCCCAAATCATATACATTAAAATTTATATTTTTTAGTAAAAATGTCACAAGGATTAACATGTAACAAAGTCTCTTAGTAGGATAGTATTAGTGGATTGTGAAAACATGGAATTGTAGGAAAATAGTATATATTTAGAGGGACTGATTGAGATAATGAATAAAAAAAAATTGAATGATCAATTGAATGTTTATCGTCACAGATCCATAAATCCACGATATTTTTAAAGACCCTCAATAAAACAAAAACTAAGGTATTAGAATAAAATTTTATTTCTAGATCATTTTACTAATATTAAGGAAAATATTTATTAACCCAGAATATAAATAAATACACTTTATAAATATATTTTCATAAACATAATTTTTATACTTTTTTCATTTATTAATTCATTATTCAACCATTACTTCAATGAATAGAAATCCAAAATTTTAAAATGAGGTCTAAATCACAAAAACACACTTTTAATGGATTATAAGGCCCATAGAAAATGTATTTATGTTTTTATGTAACTATTTTCCAAAAAATATATTATTAAGAAATTAATTTCCAAACCAATGAAAATAACACTACTTGTTCATCACTAATATTTATTCATAAAATTGTTTAACTACAAAATATTACATATTAACATGGACATTTCTTAGGTAAGTGGCTCGTGTTAAACCCTTATTGTTATTCAGTTATGGTTTTATGTTATGTGGCCTTACTAGACTTGAGGGTTTGTTACCCAGAGTACAATTTTCCCCTTTCAAAAATAAAATAAATTTGATTTCCAAAATAAATATGATGTATATAATTTAAATAAGGTTAATAACTAAATATAATTTTATCATAGGTTTTAAATTTAAACGCAATACCTAAATACTTAATACATTTTATTTACACATAGTTCCTTATTTGGTATAAAGATAATCAATAATATCATATAAAGTATTTCTAAATTATGAAAACTTTTCTTTAATATAAAAAAATTTGTTTTAACCTTGATGATTATTTATCATTATATACTCAAATCCTTTATAATGGTTTGTAATGAAATTGTGATTTATCTTAAGAATATCCAATGATAGTGTCAAATTAGGTGTGATACAATGACCATTATCCTATACTAGGTTATGATCAACAAATCCTGATGCAAGTTATCAGAGTTGTTAACTATAAGTACATCTATTCTAGAACCATGATTACTTTTAATATCTAGACAACAATGTATTTCAAGTAAAACCACACAATATCTATCTTACAATAACACTATTATGTTATTATATACTTATCCTCAATTTATAACTTATTGTTATGCTCTCTAATCTATTTTTTCCTAAATCTAGTTTTTAAGGATGCTACAAAATATCCTCTGATACCAATTACAGTGAACTCACCCCATTACACCTACAGTCAGTTCCTATAACTAGTAAATTTTTATGATTACAAATAATTAAATATAGAAGGTTATAAGAGTTCAAAAAACATTGTAAACAAGATACATGCGTGAGTATTGTATTAACAATGAATACAATATTTAAAAAACAATTTTTTTTATTTTTTGGATAATAAATTTATTCTATCTAGAGTATCCTTGCATATCTATCTTATTACACTTTTTATATTCCTAGATAAATGAAATAAAACATGTTTGAGCTCAAAATTCCTAGAAAACATAATGTACAGTCGAATAAATAATGAATCCCTAAGAATATTCAATATGTAAAGGTAATAATTAAAGACATATTTCATGTAATCAATAAACTAAATATGAAGAATGTAAACAATATATAAAGTTAAATTATTTTTTATATATTTCATTAAAATCAATATTCAATCCATACTAAATATGGAAATGAAAATAACAGAAACACATTCTCTTTAATAAATGAATTTAAAATTAAATTTATCCATATATAGGTTGATGAAAAATCCCATGGATAAATAATAACTCAATATATTTAATATTAATTCTTAATTACTCGACTACATGTCCCATAGGTACATGGTACCTTTACTATGAAGACCTTTCACAATACTGTTTATAAAAAGGCATGTAAAAACCCATCAATGGTTAACCAAGTGACTCATCCCATGATAATTCCATAGCATCATGGGGCTACATGTGACTGGGACACACCCATGTAATATATAAAGACCCGTAACTTCCATGATTTTCGTTAAATATATGGTAATTTTACGAGTATGTGAAATTTGGTGACACATGATTTCAAGGATCGAGGTGCCCAAAATAAATTTCTGAAGTTATGTTCAGGTACGTTCAATAACGTACGAGCGAGTTTTTCTATCTTTTGAACCGGCTCTCACAATTGAAATCTGAGGACATCGTTGAACTTGTAGCACCAGTATATTATTAGGAAGACCTTCACCTTGACGGATTTGGTTCGACAATGAAATTTAGTTTTTTGGATTTTTCATGGAAATAATAAAATAAAAAAAATCCATGTTTTATTTTATTTTATCTTTTATAACCACACATGTGGATGTTTGAGGTGGGGACTATCACACATTATCCTCCCATGAAAGGTTATGGTGGTGGGGCAAACCCAAACCTATCCTCCCATGAGAGGTTATGGTGAGGGGACCACCCGGGACAAAACCCCCCAATTAATTGAGGAAAACCTCTCAACTCCCTCATAAATGAGGGAGAGTATCTTGATCTTCCTTAACATAATGGTGCTACCACCCCCTCTTTTAAAGGTTTCACCCCCTTGAATTAATTGAGAAATCTCATTTAATTAGATGCTATAATTTTAATTTTAAACCCACCCAACTAAATAATAGATAATCTGTTATTTGGAGTGACTATCCATTCATTTGTTGGAAAAAGTTTGGAAAAGGAGGATTAGATATCTAGAGAGAAAACTCACCAATGAAGAATGCTTCCTCTGCGATGAACGCTCAACCGAAGAATAACGTCGAACCTGATATCTGCCTTCTTCCTTAAGACTCTCTCTGACATAGGATGACTTCAACTATGAAGAGCCAGTGCAAAAACCGTTGATCAAGGAAAACACTGACGACACCGACTTCCATCTTTTCCAAATGACCCGTCTTCTCCCCCGTCACTCTGTCTGCAAACAACGAACTAGGTTGGGGTTTAATTTTATTAAAGTATGATTTATTCCCATGTTCGTCATTTCTTTCAAAACAATGAATGAGGATGTTCTCCTTTTTCTAGAGGGTTTTTGTGCTTTGTTCTTAATTAACCGATTTCTACCACACTAAACGCGGAGGATACGGGCCAAACTCAGATGGCCCGACCCCCCATTGATCTTCATTGAGGTGTTCTTCAAAACGACTTTGAATGCGAAGAAGGCAATGGCCACACCACCTGCGGCCTCAGTGACCTGTGCCACCCACGTAGTGTTCCGACTGCCGACCGAACCGGCCCCTTCTCCCCAGTCGCGCCACTCCCTGGTCGCGCCACCCTCGTCTGCTATGCTTCCCTCACCGGCTGCACCCTGCATCGACCACACTAATCTCTCTAGCCACACTGCCATGCTGGTCATGCTGCCCTCGCCATCCGTGCCCCCACGCCGGTCACCCTGCCCCCTGCCGAACCGGTCGTGTCCTCATGGAACCCCGGTTGAACCGGGCCTTCACGGCACCCTTCCGGGCCGAGCCTCCCCCAGCTAGGCCGAGCCGCCCTAGGCCGAGCCTAGCTACCCCGCACCCTTATGGCTGTTTGCAGTCCCTCTCGGACCATTGGGCTAGGCCCAATGGGCTGGGCCGAACCTAACGGGCTGGCCCGCCCAACAGGCTGGGATAGACCCAATGGTTGAGGCTAAGTCGACCTGAACTAGGTCGGCTAAGACGAGGTCGGTCCGGGTCGGTCTGACTGGGTCAGAACGGACTTGGGAGCACTATGAACCTTTACTTTCTTTTGCCCATATCATTGGAACAAGACTTCCATTTGACAAACCATCAATGACACTCTTTATCGTGGAGCGTGGTGGTGCGTTAGAGAATACCCCACTAGAGTGTGGGGGTATAGTTGAGATACGGTCAGTTTGGATCATGCACGAATCCAACCATGCCCCTGGGAATTAATGGCTAATAACTCACATACAAGGCATCAGATTGACGCGTCGTTAGTTGCGTTGAGTCCCTAATGACATGGCGGACCTTTGGGATACTTCTTCGGGGGAAATCATGGATGTTGGAGGATTGACCAGTAGCTTGTGAAGTGTATATTTCATAGATGAGTGATCAATTGTGTGGGAACCTAGTAGCTAGCTGAGACTTGATGAAAATAGACCGATTGACTCGGGGCGACTCGACTAGCCTAGTGGGGAGTGCTTGGTTGTGGAGGCAGACCCATTGTGGAGGAGCGCTTGGTTGTGGTGTAAGATCTGCAGTACTCGATAGGAGGAGTACCTCTATAGGCTATAAGGGGGAGCGCCTGGTTGTGGTGGTAGACCCACGGTGGGTAGGGCCTCTCTGTGACACATCATACGCATGGTGCACAACAGGAGGAGTACCTCAGCAGTAAAAGGCTACTGGGAAGTGCCTAGTTGTTGTGGCAGTCCCATTGTACTCGATAGAGGAGGAGGTCTTTAACATCCAATGATTCAAAATGTTACTACTCCCCTAGATTAAATCTTAGTTGAGCTGAGTCAGTTTTTCTATGTTTTCCTCATGATTGAGTTGGTTCACATGATAACTTATGTATATGTATGGGCATATACCTAAGTAAGGTTATCTGTTGATTTCATACTTTTTGATTTATCCTTGTTGTATTTTTATGAGGCCTTGAGGGTATCAGGGTCCGTATTGAGTATCGTTATACTCACACCTGGACGGGATATGCCCGCACCTCATTGTGTTTTATGCAGATGACAAACAGCATTGATAGAGGCTGAGAGTATCATGACTGGATGGTACTCAGAGGTGGACCATACTGGATGTCACTATACAAAAGATACATATGGACATGGATTGCTGAAGAGGTGATCTATACCTACCCTTTAGGTAGTAACCTAGGAGGATGACCCACTAGCTATTCCTCTTTTTTCCTTAGTTGTAATTTTAATTTTAGTTTCTTGTACTTTCCAATTGGTCTTGTATTATGCCCCCTTTTTACTTACTATACTCACTTGTTGGTTATATAGTTTACTCGTGTTCATATGTGATGTGTGTGTTAACATGTTATAAAGGTAATTTCTTCCCATTTTAAGGGAATTACGCCTTTGGTTCTAGTCACTAGCCCCTGGAAAATATATGGTGGTCTTGGGGTAGTCATGACACATGCCTCGAGGGACCGGTCATGACAAATTTGTAGCAGAGGAGTCATTTCTACCGCAGAACATTGGACTTTGATATTTTCTATGAAGCCATAGAGTTAAAGGTAGTGAGTACAGTTTCCAGTCTAGGGAGTCCAGTGTTGGGGTAGTGGCTGACATATCCATACACCATGACCCTGACTTCTGATTTCCGACACAGTGCACGAAAACACTGATTTCATGTGCATTTTCAACAACATTTTTTTAAATAATCAGGAATCTAGTTGATTTTTGATAACAATTATAATTGAATACCATTTGAAATTATAGTTTTCCTTTATGGACTAAATTTATTTTGGAATCACTATTAATTAAATTTCAAAGATATATGGACACTACATGTATGAATATAGTGGGTCATCAGTTGATATTTATTTATAACATTGGGATTGAAACTTTTTCCTCAAACCAATATCAAGTTTATCTTCATCACTATAGTGGGAAAAATTATTCATGCATGTATCATATTTCATATTCATGATCTATACTTCCAGGGACATCATATATGTATTCATGTTTTCTTCTTGATTCTTAAATGGAACATTGTTATTTCCTTGAACTATGAATACACTTCCCAAAGATTCATCTTTCCCATGTATTCAATGTTTTTATAGTTAAATTTTTTATAAAAATATATATCATCAGGATCATATCCATACATCCATCTCAATGTGGTATTCTTCTATGAATAAACTGTTTTAATACCTATAACAATATTTTCATTTTCCATGTTATTTTTAACCTCTTGTTGACCATGAAGTACTATTAGGAACTTTTATAGTATGCGACATATATTATAGCACATTTTAATCAAATAAACATAATCATTTTTGTTTCCATTTCTATAAAACCCTTAATATTATTTATTTTTGGATTTCATCAAACTTTCCAACAAATTTTTTCATCTATTTTCTTGACTCAATGTTGGTTTTGAAATTACTAAAATTTATAATATGAAACCTTATGATAATTTTCAAATGATACATGATTTTTTCATTCAAAAAAATAGAATAATATTCCATTATATACATTATAATCCTTATTATCGTCAATTTTCAATGACTTATTTGGAGTATCTTCTTCTGATTCCTTATATAGTTCACTTCTCCAGAAATATTTGACTTCCTTTTTTATCTAGATTTATAATTGGCATGGACTTATTATCTCATTATAATATGAGTCTTTTGGTTTGGTATATAATAATTTTATTAATAATAGTTTCCATATAAAAAATAAATATTCAAAAAAAATTAGGACTTTGAAATCAATTTTTTTGGAATGATTAATCTTTAACTTTGTGGATTGATTATATCTAGTATGATTCATCACTGTTTCACATCTAATCCACACGACATATATCCTTTTACCAAATTTATGATTTGAAATTGTATTCTAGACATCTACATCCATATTGTTATACCTACATCAACACTATAAAATCCGAACAAAACTATTTCTTTTATCATTTGAAACATGCTATCCGAATTTATTATATTTACATGATTTAAGTTTTTAAAATGAAAACCCACATTTATTGGATTATATTTTGGATATTATATTCTCAAAATTTATCAAATAAACCCCTTATCTATTGGTGGGTGTATTTTTATTCTTGGCCACATATTTTTGTATATAATTTTTCCTATTTAAAACTCATACATATAAAATGGATTTGGTTAAATAATAATCTTTATGGATGTGTGATACCTTCATACATTAGGATGAGGTGGTGGATTCTAGACATGTCCTAACATGATATTTAACACTACTTTGAGTTTCATTTGTGAGAAAAGAATTATTTAAGACTTGAGAGGAACAACTATTTCTTTCAAAATGATGGGGATTACTTGGTTGTATGACTTATAGATTCATCAGTTATATCTCATTATCTAGGAACGTAATGTTTAAGGGACATTTATCTACCCAAATTTAATTTATTTGTCTTCTAAATGTAGAGTAAATTTATGAACATGATCTTTATACAATGTGATACCTTTGAGATACTTTTCACATTTTTTATACTTTTATCTTTGATTTCCAATTGATCTTCCATAACATCCAGTGTAGCTTTGTGATATTCTTACAAAATATGTAACCTACCATCACTAATTTTTCTAAAAATTTATTTCTCAATAATACGTCATTTTAGGTTCTCATCACTCATTAATAAATGTTCACTACTAATTTTAATGTATTTTTCATTGTTCTTAAATACATTGATAATAGAGTTACATATCAATAATACCCTACCAATGATTTATTCAGATCATTTAAGTCATCTGACAATTAATGTTTTTCAACATTTATATCTTGAATAGATCCTAATATATGCACTTTAATTTCAAAAGTAACATTCATAAAATAACATCCAACTTTATAGTTGTGTTTTTCAGTGACACCAATAAAATCATCCTCATTACATCTAAAACATGTTTCTCATTAAAAATTATTATCAATAAATTTTTATAATTAGTACCACTATGGATAGATTCAGTTAGTATAGATTTTTTATCTACACTTGATATTTATCTCTTTTGTTTGGGTAGTTTATTTTAATTATTTTCACTATAATGTATTAGATTTATGATTATGTAGTTAAAAAAATAGATGTTTATTCATCCATTTGATGATCCACATAAAAAAATTTAAATATTCGCTTATACCAATAAAGAAAAAAAATAAGAGTAAAATAATATACAATAAAAGGGAAAATAGTTTTGAGACCATAATAAATGCCTTTATAGATTGATGTAGACATCAGGGGGGTTATCAGGTGTCTAGTAATTCTAAAAAACAACCAAATCATCTTCGATTGCTAAACATCCATTGGTTAGGAACCAATATTTATATTTAATATTTTTTGATCAATTTTAGTTTCATCAATAAATCATCGAGACATGAAATGTTGGAAAGAAAGTAAAAGATTAACTTGGTATTTTAATAAAGTTTTGTTCAAAGTCCAACTACTTTTCATTATTATTTATTAACCCTAATGATGGTTTCACTACTATAATCAGGAAATGATTACAATGTTCATTTCTTCTCAAACATATAAAGTAACTCAATATAGATACATATTCTTTCATCCCATAAGGATTATAAAAACTCAACAGATTCTCACTTTTTTCCCATAGTATCTTTGTGGTATCCTTGAATACATTGAGATACAATCATTCTATTTGTTTTCCTCTTTTAAATGAATATTTTGATTTATTTATTGTTTTGGAATTAGATCAATGGGTTAGTGAAATATGCTTATACATCATCATATCTATAATCAATTATCCTCGAAAATAGACAGCTTGATTACCATCACATTTTCATTGATGCAATTGAATATTGTTATTACTCATAGATCTATTAAATGATCAATTATAAGGATTTTTCACTAGCATTCTAAACTCAATGTGTGATCATATCCTCTTAAAGAATGCCTAATCTCCTCAGTATATAAATTAATCAATAACAGTAAATAATAAAATTCCTAATTCGTCAGCCTATTCATACAATTTTCCATTCAATATTACAAACAAATGGTTGAAACTAGATCCTATTATTCATTTTATATTGATACCATGATGATATTCCATGGATTATATAGTTTGAAAATTATCTTTGATTGAATTATTATCTCTTGATGTAATTTTCTTCATAACACATAATAGATCATGATCTATTGGGTAACTCATAATCTTCTTCTTACATTATATTAGGCACCTAATATATTTTTTATTTAGTAATGTATCATATTTTCCTACACATTCATCATTGAGAAACTTTAGTTCTTTTTATTTAGCACAAACATATTATCTCACAGACTATTTTTTAATGAAAAATGCTCCCTCCTATATTCTTATATTATTGCTCCTTGAATTTATCATGTTGGCACATCCATATACAGGTATATTAAGTGTCTCCTCCCATTTCAAATATCCAAAAATTGATTTCATGAACATCTATCATAGAGAAGGATAAATGTTCCATTAGTAAAATCCAATTTTGGGTCAGTATTATATTTCATCTAATACAAAAAAAGTATCCAACATTAAAACATTTTTATTGATATTCAAATTCAGATGACAAAAATTACCCCTTATTTTTATTCCCCTGATATAGTGGAATAAATATTTTGGTTTCCTTTGATAATATCATGATTTATAATCCGTTACAATTTATTTAACAAGAACCACATTTAGATCATTCATTATAGTGTTTAAAAAAATCAGAATATAGTAACAAAATGTTGGATACAGATTCCTAATTATCAGATGGACTACCTATTTATTATTCTTTATAATTTTATAAGGAATATTAGAAAAAAAATTCATTTAAAAATAGACTAAAAATATGAAACAATTATGGTTCACAAGACCATTTATTCAACATCATCTGTATTAATTTTTAAAATATAATAATTTTACAATAGATCTTAAAATCCATCAAAATTTGTCGCATATAATGATCATCCTTCTCATATCCACGATGTTTAGTATATTCGGATGGGATATTGGATTCAAAATTATTCATGATATTTTAAATTAGTGTGAATTACTTTATTGTCACTAATATTTTTCATTCTTTAGAATCTCATAATTATGCACATCATGATTTTTTACTTTTTAAAATAACTTATAGGCAACATAAGATATTTTTTATCATTATAGATGAGCACCAAAAGTCAAAAATACATATGAGAAAACTCTATACACACTATACCAAAATTCTGTTATGGAAAGGATAATTCCCTTCTTTATTTAGAATTATATTATGGATATATTAAAATATTTAATAGGATCAACCATTTCTAAAATGTTAAAAAATAAAATTTATTTCACAAAATCAAATCACATATGATATTCCAAAAATTTTTATAGGCCCAAATGTATTAATTGTTTAATAAATCATTATTTGAATCCTACATATCTCAATTCTCTAGATATAATTGAATAATATCTAGCCATAATAAATTTCCCATAATTGAAAATACTTTTGTTTTGTAAAAATATTGGATGTTAGAATCAATGATCATACACATAAATAATGACTTCTATTATAGATAGAATCTCTTCTACATGGATCAATTTACTTATTCACTATCCATATTCACTTATCTTTCTGATATATCTATTATTTTTATTTCAAAACACCAACTAGAGAATATATATTCTATATTTACATCAAAATTAATCTGGGCATCTTCAAATCATATATTGGAAATCTCAACCTTCATAAATTCCCTCGAACCATATACCAATATATTAGGGAATTATTAGCATAAAATCAGTCCCAATATATATTGTTCAAAAATATTTGTAGCATACAACATAGTTATGATATATTCTTCTCAAGAACTCACCCTCCTTCAATGATTTCAACTCTACTTTGGCACACACATCCCTTTATCCAAGGGATATATGTCACTAATATAATGGAACTTCATCATATTCCTCTATTGTTGGATTATTCATATATATATATATATATTATTGTATAAGAAATCATCAATATATCCAATTGCTAACTCATTCTTCTTAAATTCCAATTCAGCAATTGTATAATGTACTCATCTAAATTTAGTATTTGTATATGAACTGAATAACAACTCAAGAATATCCTTGTTTGTTATATGTTTTCTAATAACCTATCTAACTCAATTTTCATTTTAATATAACACCTCTTTATTTATCCAAATAATTATATGATACTATCACTTTATTCATTGGGTAGATACTCTATTCCATTACCCATTACACCATATTCATTAACAATACTTTTATTTAATTAGTAATGAATATGATTTACCTGATACAAATAAAAAATAATTTTTTCTAGGATTTAAAATAAATTCATAATTAAATTATACAAAAAAAATTTAACCAAAAAGAGAAGTCCAATAATTATTTTTATTGAATATAATACTTCTGTTTTAAACATAAACATTCTAAAATGTATTTTAAAATATATATTTTTAAACATTAAATACATATTTTATCTTGAAAATTGGTCTATATGTTTTAAATTTATATTTTCTTAACAATATAGTCCTAAAAATGATGATTTTGGTAAAAACTATATATTTCACTATTCATCTAGAAATCAATTATTTCAACAAAAATATAAAAAATTCATCTCAGTGTAAATATATTAAATGTAAATTATAATTTTTTATCAATATCATTTTATACTTATTTAAAATATAAATAATTTTAATACTAAATGATTTTTTAAAAATTACAATATCAAATATTATATTTTCCCAATATCAGTGTATACTAATTTAAAATATAAATAATGTTAATATTTAATGATTATATATTATCATAATAAAAATTGGAATCTGGTTTTTATTATTTAGTTAATAATTTAATTTATTATTTTTGAACAGAAAATCATTTTCTATAGGAAATCATATAAATTATATATCCTATAAATTTACAATTTTTTATCAGTTAATATAATTTCATTTACTATAGGATTTATTTTCTTTATAATTTTCCTGATAATAGCGATCGAATATGTTTAAAAAAAATTCATTATTTTTTTATGTGGAAAAGGATATAAGAATATTAAATTCAGTTATAAAAAATATATATAGTAATGTCATTGAGATTTAAATTATCTCCCTTATAAAAATTACATCCTCAATACATTAAAACATGTACGATGGGTGTGATCATGATAGGGATATATAAATTAAAAATACAATAATAATATATCATTGGTTTATATAAGATAGTAAGTGATATTTCCCAATAAAAAATATTGTTTTCTCCCTTAATAAAAAGTTGTAGTCCCTTCCAAACTGAATAATAATAATTTACTATAAGATAAATCTCTATGAAATGCTATGTCATATAACTTCAATAATTTCTTATATTATGGATGTAAAAATTATTCCACATAAGTTATTTATTTATATTTCATTATCTAATATATTAAAACATACATGATATAAAATATATTATAATTTATTGTGAAAAAATTATTTCAGAATCCAAAGTATTAACTACATAGGGTTTTCCTTGTTTTCATGGTCTAGGTGGTTGTCTATGTCAATTTTCATCATAATCCCTTTGACTAGTGCACTAGAATATCTAGTTCCCAAATTCCTCCAATATATGACATATAATTAATAGTGGATCGTTTTGTAAGAATAGTATTTTTTTCAAATTATGTAAACTAAACTCTCTAATTTTCCCCAGCTAGTTGTTTCTCGATTCCATTATTTACCATGGATCAAAAATATTCTGGTGAATTTTATACATTTCCATATATTTCTATTTTAAAATATTTTATGTGATTTTTGATTGAATCATGTTTCCATTAAGAACATTATCACTTGTACTTCTGGGAGACTCAATCCTTCTCTTCATTGGTGAATTTGGATCCTTAAATAATTATATATTTTTAATAATAATCATTGTAGATGGATAAGAAAAATCATAATGTATCTCACTCGATATCTAACACCTTTAAGTTTATCATTGGTAAAATCTATAAATTTTTCATGGAATACATTTTTAACAAGATTCCTTAGGTGGTTATCTATTAAAAAAATAAAATAGGTTTTATTGTTAGTGCTAAATTATTAAAATGATAAGGGAATTATCATAAATGATTTTATGAAAAACACAACATTGAAATTTATTACTCTTTATAACAATTAAATTATTTTTTTGTTCAACATAAATTACTATTTGTAAAATCTATTTTTTATGTTAGGTTCTCTTATACTCTTTAACGAAATTCGTTAACATAATAAATAAGACACAACCCACGATAAAGAGAATGTGATTGAGAAAATCATTTGTCCATGGTGTTTCAAACCATTCATTCAGTCACACCTATTTGTCATGTACTAGCTAAGGAGAGAGTTAATACCCAAAAATAAATTACAAAGGATATTTTCACTGGGTAAATCTACAATTGAGAAAACATCTACTTTTAGTATCCAGACATGGATGTTGCTTCTCGGAAAATGGTACAATGTCAACATTACCCACATTTCAAGATCTTATACTAAACACACACAAACCCATTATACTTATCCCTATTAATTTTTTATAAATTTCAATTAATCATACTCCCCAATAAAAGTAGAATAATTGAAAAAAATTACTAAGCCCTCCTGTAATACAAACTATGACAATATGATGTAAAAATATTTTAATTTTACGTCATCTCCATAAGTTAAAAAATAAATCCCTCAATTTTATCACATATCTTAGAGAACCATTTCTATTTGTGTCTTTGTGTAATAGTTATATAGGCATTGTATTTTATGAACTTGTAAAAATTTCCCTATAGAAAAACTATCATAGACCATATTCGATAATTTTCTATATGTTATATTTATCTTCAAAACCTAGGGATAGGAAAAAAATAAATAGGTGAGATCAAATACTCAATTAGGGAAAACATATCAATATTTCATCATGCATGAGTTCATGTGCATAAGATAAATATATTAATGGGATAAATTTCTTAATAATTGAACTTGAAACCATGATATTTATCAATGATTTAATATATAATAACGAGTAAAAGAAAATACGTACCATAGAAATAGAGTGTGGAACCATAAGATACTGATCATAATCAAAAAACTACAATCATAGAAATATGTCATGAATATGTTAAATTATGTTAATATAGAGAATAATCGTTTTATTTGGTTAAGAATAACATAGGGTATCATCATATTGTGAGAATATAAAATAAGGCACATGCTCTTATTTGTGAAAATATCCAAGACAGATCACCTGTTACTCTATGACCATATCAAAGAAGGACCATGTTACATCATCTAATGAGATATTACACATTAACCATTGAATTGGAGGGTGATATTGGAACAATCCCATAATTAATTTAAACATATGAGTGTGGATTAAAATCACTCAATCATTAAATCTCAATGGTACCATAAAATGGTATTAATAAACTTTTCAAAGTGTATTCACACAAGGGATCAATAAAATATACAACAAATATCATATCATAATAAACAAATAAAAAATATATGGGTATCTAATGACATCCATTTACACTATAAATATATATCATTAAATAATGATAATGTATATATTATTTACACTGTATAGAAAATGTTTATATTGTTATCTAATCAATTTTGGAAAAAAATAATTATATGGAATATAGTAGAACACCCTCAAATAAAAGAATCGAATATATGGTATTCACATATGTATTATATTGGATGAATAATTTACTGTATAATCCTTGCATGAATAGGAAATGAAAATTTAGTGATTGATTATTTCAACGATTGAAAAGAATATTTTATAGTATATATAAGACTCATGATGAATGGAATCATTTTAATAATATCATTGAAAAATCATAATATATATCAAAATAAAATGACATATATTAAAAATACATTTTATATGTTTTAGAAAAATCATTTTTGAAATAAGCTAATTCATTATCTTTTTGAAGAGTATTGAATGAAATATTTTATCAAACTAGGAGAACAATAAATTATTTTTTAAACCATTACTACATTGAGGAAATTTTTTATATTAAACCACATTACTGAAAAATGGTAAAAATGGAATATTTTAATATTTGGATGAAAATGGCCCTTATGGAAATCCAGAAAAATTCCATGAAATATTTTCAATAGTGTTCATGTATTATATATTTACCATTATAATAAATTTAACATTAAATAAGGTAACATGGTAATAAACCAATGAAAAATGGATATACAAAAATGGAGGTTCCTGACTAAGATGAAAAGGCAGTGTTTTTCTCACCTACAAAAATAAATTCTGGTAAAATACGAGTCAAGGGGAAATGAAAATTTTAAGGGGAATATAAAACCCATGGAATATACAAATAAAATGGTGGTTAGTTTTGAAAATAATAAAAATTCACAAAAGGATTATCTTTTAATTAAAATCTTGATTTCAAAATACAATTGGAAATGAAACCATTACGAATTAAGTAACATTTTTCTTTAAAAAATCTTCTAACATTAGTAACTTTTGAATAAATGTAAATTTTAATATTAAACATGATATTTTTTATAAAACACACATTAATATTTTAGAATAAAATCATTTGAACAATTTGAAGTAAAAGAAATGAAATTAAATTTTAGATAAAGAACCCCTTATTTATCAAAATCCATTAAATTTGAAATAAAATTATTGTATAATATTATATGAATTGTTGAATACTTTTGATTTAATTAAATTATATGAAAAATAAAAATAATTGTCCAATTAAAATAGTTTAATAAAGGACACGTGGTGTAGATTATTCGTATGTCAATGGAACAAAATTGAGATCCCAAACCCCCTTTCAATTTATGTCGGATTCCATTGAAATTATCTAAAATCATATATATGAAACATAAAAATTCTAATAACTAATTTAATAAACATATTTATAAATATAACTCATTATAATTTAAATTTATAATTGTACACTTACAATTATATTAGTTTTTGTAAATATTTTCAATATCAGGTGTGACCAATTGAGATTATTTTGAACTAGTTTCCTAATATCCATATCATTATTTTTTATTATAAAAATCTTATCACTCTAGGAAAATTCAATGTAAATTATTTGATTTATTAAAATTATTTTGTAGATATTATTTCATTAAATGAGTGTCCCAGTTGCATTCCTTGAAGATGAGCTCGGTGATCTCCTTGTTTTGGTGATTTTAATAAATAAATGGTGTTATCTTAATTTAAATGTTTAATATTAGAGTTAAAAATCCTTTAAAAATAAAATATTTATTTAATCATTAGAATAATATATTATTATGAACCAATTCTCATATTAATACATTAAATAATTTAACATCTTGGTTTATGTGGGTTGTTAGGCTGACCTGAACATGAAAAAACCATAAGTAATGAATGTGTTTATAATGAATGTTGATTAATATTTCTTAATATCATTATAATATAAGAATAATTAAATGTTTTAGATAATTTATAATTCTTGAAACAAATTTTAATATTTTTAAAATAAAATAACGAAACAAAGCGACAAATGAGAAACCATACTTTATGGATGTGATAGTCCCCAAATCCCACGGTTAACGTTTTCATTTCTCAATGAATGAGTGGGTAAAAAAGTGTATAATTATTTTTATATTACTAATAATAATTATATTTTATATATTTATTTTAATCATTAATTTCACCCATTTAATTAATGAATAGTTGTGGTAGTGATAATAGATATTGACACTTTTTGGATATGATAATCCATATAATGCACGACTCGCAGTTTCAAGTTTATTAACTCAAAAGAAAGAAAATATGGATATTATATATTACAATATAATAATAAATAATTTATAAAAATAATACTTAGTAAATAATATTTAAATGTAAACATTATAATTTAAATGATTTCATAGAAATTAATAAACTTTAGGGAAATAAGAGTGCTCATGTTAACAACATTGAGTTTTCCTTAGAGGATCCCACTAAAATAGAAGAGTTTAGAAACTTCCATTGGACAACAAGATCATGGAAGTTAAGTATAAATATAGGGTAATAATTTAATGAAAAATATAAAGAGGAAAATGAATTTTTGGGTGGTTTTATGGGGGTAGTCAGAGGACTCTCTTATAAGGGATGAGAATGACATTTTTGTAAATATTTCTACATAATATATAGAGAGAATATGTTTAACATGTAATGTGTATCCAAATATTATTTATAATGGATTTTAATATGAAATAACATATATACTCACCCAAAAATCACTTATGAACACATTTTTGACATGTTTTAAACCCTTTAACCCTTTGTTTATTTATTATAATATTTTAGATTAAACCATAGTGACTAGTTTTTAACTAAGTAATTTATCGTTTTTTACTGAAAATAAAATTGACCCAATTAATTAATTTATCCTTATTGAATAAAAATATTTAATCACTTTAGTTAATTAAAATATTTATGAGTAAGATAAATAACACTCAATATTAGATCATGTAAGTGTAAAACCGCGTTTTTATACAATTAATGATTCTATGATTAATATTTATGTGTAGAATATAATTCTCAATGTTTTTAATTTTCTTTATACAAAATTTTTTATATGAATAAATGTGTATTTATATGAAATTAAATAAAACCTTTGACCGATGTAATATTTAATTGATGGAAAATAATATAAATTTATTTTTGAGAATAATAAATTTTTTAACATATATTTTAAAATGTATAATTTTAATCCTTTAAAATCTAATTTCATTGTGATAAATGTTTTATATGTTCTAAAGTTATGCTAAATTCAATATATAGTTTTAAATTCAATGAGTTTAATAAAAACATTATTTATCACTATACTATTAAAAATAAATTATTAATGAAAAATATCAAAATTCACATAAGGAAAATATTATTATGTTCAATTTTGAAATTATAATAATTTATTATCATAAAAATTTAAAAATTTAAAAATTATTTTTTAAATTAAATATTAATATATAAATAAAATTAAGAAAAATATACTTCTCAAACATTAAGTTCTCTAAAAATTAATTAATAATAATTAATAATTTAATGAAGAATAATATTGAATGATTGTGCATTATGATGATGTTCATTTAAAATTTGTCATTATTATTTTATTAATACATTAATATATCACATGTGAATGGAAAATCATTTTAAATATTAAATCATTTTAATAATATATTTTCCAAATGTAAGCATTTTTAAATTTTCAATAACATTTTATTTAATAGATGTTTTATTTTTATTATATTTTTATTAATAATAATAGTCTAAAATGTTATATCTTGAATTAATTTAATTATGTGTTTGGAGGAAGATACAAATCATATAAAATATCAATAAATGAATGATATTTAGAAAAGTTATAAGGTGTGACATTTCCCCTTGTATAAATTAATTCCTCTTAATATTAGAACACATATACTGAATCTAATGTAAACAAGGAGCTACTAATTTACCATTAACTAGTTGTTTATCAATTGTTTATTTAGGATATTATGTTAGTTTTCCTATAAATTATTTCATATGAAGAATTATTAAAAATGGATAATAAAGTCATAAAAAATATTAATAATTAGACACTAGATATATTTATAAGAAGAAACATTACATAAACATTGATGTTGATTATTATAGTATATATATAATATCTACACCCCTAATAGAAAAAAATCTAGTGTTAAAAATCACTTTAGGTTTTAACAGTTGTCCTTAAAAAAGGATAATTAATGTTACTATGTTATAGGTGTTTGATTATGTAATTTTCCATATTAATCCCCCAGATTAGTTTAATAGTTTTCATAATGTAGAAATTAATCATAACGAAAACATAAAATAATAAGTTGATCCTTAAGAAGAAAATAATTTCCCCCTATAATGTTAATTGATATCTTCTTTTTTTCCTAGGTGGATTATTTATTTATGAATTTCTTTAACATAGATAACATATCCTCTAGTTCATTTAAGACATTCTCCAAGGTGTCCCTTTGATCATTTTTGAAATAGAGGTGATTGAATATTCTTTTATTCATCATATTAATCACAAATAATTCCTAGATACTCCATCCATATATTCATTTGTTTGTTTGAAAACTAAAATAATTACACATTGTTTATAGTAATTCTTGATGGCTACTTTGGATTAATCACTAGGCTTATTACACCATCCAATATCCTTTTAGGTTGTTTTTGGGAAAATCACTATACTGAATGTGGAACCCATTATTAACTAAATTCCTTAAGGCTTCATCTATTATAAAAAATGGGTAATGGAGATTGGTAAAAATTTTACATCATAAGATAATTATAAAAAATTATTTTATGAAAAACTCATGTATAAAATATATTACTCTTTATAACCATCACATTATATTCTAGATCAACCTAAATTACTCTATGTAAAATATAATTTTCATTATGTTTTATTATCTAGAGCAGGATAACCTATCTCATTATTATAATAAATTATTCAATATGCCTCAAAAATAGAATTTCATTAAATAAAGAATGTCATGGAGAATTTTAAACGAGTTGTCTAGTTAGGAATTTGTTTCATACACTATGTGATGATTTAGTTAATATCCAACACAACAATTTAGGGTTGTTAAACCTAGGTAAATCTGTTATAGAGACTTCATAAACATTTTTTATTTTTTTGTTAGGAATAAAACTAAATACCAACATTCCCATAATTTAAGGATGTTATCTTTCATTTAAACATATCCATTGATATTTCGGTAACATTATATAACCCTAATACCCAATATAAATAGAAAAATACCAATAAGTAACTAATCATTGTTATGAAATATAATAATAGAACCAAATAAAAACATATAGTTATTTTACATAATATCAATAAGTTAAAAATTATAACTGAAAAGAATCTCAGATGGCTTAGTTGAAATTTAGGTTTATTGTCTTTCCAGACAAGTTACATATGAAATTTATTTTATAAATTTGTAAAAATTTCCAAATTATTTAAAACATCATGATACCCATCTACAATTTCTTAAAATGTGTACCCATATTCAAAACTTTGAGAAGGAAAACATAATAACTATTTGATCTCCATTTAACAATATTCTAAACATTTTGTGCATATCCCAATGACAAGATCGTAAAAATAAGAAAAAACATGAGAGGGGAAGGAATTTCATATAAAATAATATATAACAATGATATTTTTCCTTGAATAATTACAAATTAACTTATAAGAAAAAAACATATTACAAGGAAAAATAGTGCCACACCATGAGATAATAAATATTATCCCTTGAGCATAATCATAGAAATGTGTTAAGGAAATATCAAATTCCATTAATTCATAGAACAAAATTGATCTATGGTAAAAAAAATTGGTTATAATCATATTATAATCATATCAAATAATTTCCATTCTTTGAAGCATGATCATATCCAAGGACCATGCCCTCTATATTGCGATCAAATCCAGGAAGGATCGGCCTTTTGTTTTTGGGAATATTCACAACTTCTCATTCTATATAATCTCTTCAGATATAAAACATTAACCAATTAATTTGAAGGTTATATTAGGACCCACCCTTAATTCATCCATAAATATGAGTTCAACATTGAATTAATCTTTTATCAAATCACAATGAAACAATATAATGAATGTAGGTTTCAAATCCTTCTCAAAATGGATTCACATAATATACCTATAATTCCTCGTATATTAGAAAACCCAATCATCAATGATTTACAACTATGGTTTCACATTAATTCATTTTGAGTATATAATAATCTTATTTTATAATATAATTATGAAAAAAACATCATATGAAACCCTTACAACAAAAAATAAACACTTATACTCAATATTTATTTTTTAAATAACACAAAAAAACATACATTTATTCTACCTTTTCATTTAAAAAAATGATTGATTATATAACTTCGAATAACCATATCAAAAATTCATACCTTCTTATAGGATATAACTCCTCCTAAAGACATGAAAAATATTAATCCTTGTGATTAGAACCAAAAACATGGTTAGGTATATAAATAAAATATAATCCACCATTAATGTTAAAAATCTTTTAATCACATAAGAAATTTTTCCATTTTTTATATAATAAAATAGGTATCAACAAATAATTTAATTACTCATGAAATAATATTAAAAATATATCATAGAAATTTTCAATTGAAAAAATAATAATCATGAGTTATTATTGAAAAACATGGCAATTCATGGAAATGTGTTTTAAACAAACATTCTCTTCACCGTTACATGCGAATAAACATTCCTTGAAAAATGATCTAATCAGAATACATTATGACATAAAAATAATTCCATGAAATCTTTCATGTTGGTTCAATAGAATGTCATATTTGTATAACAATTGCAATTATTCAAACAATCACTCATAGAATTGGAATAAAACATTTGGTTAATTCAAATACAATTCTCCAGAAAACAAAATCATTACCCAATACAATGTAGAGATATATTGTTCTCACCCAACATAATTAATAATGCAGAAGTACCATATATATATAACTTTTATTTTCATAATAAAATATCATAAAATATTCCTTTTGATACATATATAGAATACCTTTCTAGCTTAACATAAAAATAAAAACAAAAAACAATTCTATTTGACAAATAATAATATAAAATTTCTCTGAGGAATTAAAAATGTGAAATTATTTCACCAAATCATAAAAAATGTCGATTAATTTTTTTATAGAATAATTGTGATTTTTTATTCCCCTCATTTTTCATATATTATTGAAATATTCCATTTTTAGTATTTTATAAAATTAAAAAATTTCTATTTTGGAAAATGTATCAATGTATTCATTTATAATATTCATAAACATATTCATACATTGATTAAAATATATATGAACATAGATTTCATGACCCATACCATGAAAATGGTCAAGCTAAAACTACCAAAAACCTTTGTATATATGCCTATGGGTGGAAATAAGCATTGAAGGCGTAACTAACTCTGTGAGGTCTTTGCCTATGTACCTATACAAAAACACACAACCATATCAATGCATAAGTGTATAGGAAAAGAAAAAAGTTGAAACAATTCTATTAAGTAATAATAGAATGCATAAACCTCTAGAAACAAAAAAATTATGGTTGTGAAAATATAAAAGTAAAGGGAAAAGTACACACACAACTAGAAATGTGTCCCAACCAGAGAGAATACTAGAAAAAGTATAAAACTAAGACCACTATTCTATTAAATCCTAATATTTAACCACCATACACGGTTCATGAACCAAGTATCCATAAGCTATTCATAGGTAATGGTTAACGTGTCTATTGTGGGCATAAGACATAACATGTGAGGGTAAATCCCATGAACAGTGAGTATATACATTCCATGTAGTAAACCCCAAAATCTAAAGGGGGAGATGTAAGAGATACATTAGGAAGTTAAAGAAAGTAGATAGCACAAGGTACAATGAAAGAGTATATTTCTCCCTATAAAAGAGTTATAATAATCTAATATTTTAACAAGTGCATAAACATAGTGAGTAGGTGAACTACCCATTGAGTCTTTTCCATGAATAATTGAATATTAGACTCATCCCACAATAAAAATCTAAACTTGGAAATAACATGGAATAATACATGCATCTTCCACTCTTAGGGAAAGTGATTCACAAAATCCATGTTGTGGATATAGAATAAGAATAATAATATATATATATATATATTAGTTAATGTAAGTCCAAACAATAGAGAAAGTGGATCTCCGTCCCCCATCTAAGCCCAGGAAAATTTGTAGCCAAAAGTTCCAAATGACTATGAACAATGGTTAGCATCTCCCATAACATCACATCATAAAACATCCAAGTCAGACCATGCCTTGTCACTATGTGACATAGCTGAGGAGTAAGAAATATCTGTAGATTACCAATGAACTTGTATAATAGGAGGGTTCCACACTATGTTTTGAGTAACCATGCCCATCCTTGCTGTATGGTTCCACTCTAGGTCATTTAGGAACCATTATATGCCATGTAGGAGGATTACACTCAAAATGTTGAGGAACAATGAGCAGCCTAGTTAGATGGTTCATCTTGAGGTCATCGAGGGCCCATGACCTACCCCACATGAGGGTTCCACTCAAAAATTCAACGACCAATTCCCATCTCGGTAGGAGGGTCCTATTCTAGGTGATTGAGGTCCCATGTCCTACCATCCAGGAGGGTTCCACTCAGAAAGAGACCTTTGGTGATCCCACCAAATCACTATCAACATCAAGCATGACCTTAAAAGGTTAAAGTCATATAGAATTCCACATAATATCACAAAATATACTACTACGAGAACCATCATGTTATAAATGTAAAATCACCCAAGATAGGATACTCCCAAGCCAAATTCTGTTATCGAACTATGGATATTTGAGTTATTTGTGGGTTCTCAAAATATATAAAGTGGTACATGGAATATAAGGCGACCCACATGACATGGGGTCTTGATCAACAATAGAACATGTCTATGAATGGAATATGGCTCCATCCCATATATTAGTACATTCCATGTAGGTGGAGTACATAGAGTGTTCTAGATAACTAGGATTGGGTCCATGTACTACTCAACATGTCTATGTACCAGAGTACAAAAACATGTAGTAAACACCATGTACCTCTATATGGTTCTCGTCTATGTTAGCTTTAACCTGAGATATATAACTAGGGTATAGGTAGATGTCTTGTAAGAGAGATTACACACTATTTCATATTAAAAATTTCCAATTCCCTTGCTGTCGTTGTGGGGTACACGCTTTGTGTTCACCCCTGATCACAACGTGTAGTCAGGATTTTCCAAAAAATACTAGATCTGAAATCCACACTTGAATCTATCTGCTATTCTTTGATCACATCCATCTATCTTTACAAAAATGATGAATCTAATAGAAAACATTGGATAATGTCCATTTTCACTGGAAAATGGACACCAGATGTACATAGGGGATTTGTATGTCCATTCATCATGCTTCCTTGGTTTCAGTAGTTAATTTCATGATCTTAAACTACCAAACATGAATCTATTCCTCACAATGTTTCTGGATCTATAATTCTTTCATTGATCAGTTACAATATTGTCAATATATGGGGAGTTTGGGGGTCAGATCAGGCTCAATATCTCCTAAAAAAATTGAATCAAGACTATAGAGACCCAATTTGTGAATAATGTGAAGATGATTTGGGAGAAAGACACCACAATAAGTATTTAAATGATTTTTGGCTAAGGTTTATTTTCCATAAATCATGATCAATGATCCATGAATTAGAAAATAAATAATTTAATTGAAAACCAGTACTCGAGGAGTTGAAAAGGCTTCAATAGAGGGTATAAATTGATGAAAAATAGTCGATCAACTTTAATATTTAATAAACTACATAAAAACACAAAATTATGATTCTTACCTCAATTAAGGATAAATAATTGATTAATATCATGTCCACTAAATAATTGGTAAATTCCATTGCATTCACCATGTCAGGATATTTTCTGATCAATGTTGAGATTATATGTATGAGTATGATATACAGTATAATACTCAATGTAGGATCGAAATAAGAATGAGATTCTTAAATACAAGAGAGGGATAATTATACCTTTTAAAAATTCATTTGGAACATTTAAAGATAGATATGTTTAACAAGGTTAAACAAAATAATTCACAAGACCTTTTATAGGATCTAATCACTTTCTAGATTTTGGAAAAGTGATTCCGGAAATGAAAATAAACAAAAGTTACAATGATTAAGATTCTACATTAAAGTATTTAGAATCTTACTAAATCAGAGTACAAGAGTAAGAAATTATAGGATTGTTATACTTTCCTCAACAATACACAATGCATCAGAAAAAAATGTAACAAAACAAGTAACAAGTAATAAGTCTTTTAACCCAAAGAGAAGGATATCCTACAACCTTGGATAAAGGTCCCTTGATTTATACTATCAAGAATGTTTGTCTTACCCACACTAGGGAAATACCTCGATATAAAGATAGTAGTATATGTTTCTATCCCTGCAAGCCCTCAACTATCAGGTAGTTGACACCTCTATCTTCCTCAGCAAGGAAGCCCTCAACTTCAATGTGTTGGAACCTCTGTCCTCCCATCCCTAGAAGCCCTAGATTGTACATAGAAACAAACAGAGACGCATGAAGAAAATCTGAACAAGGAAAAGTTTGAACAAGATGTTCAAACTTTCTGCATGAATCTTTAGAGTTGATAAGAACCTCTCTCTGTAGAAATCATTTCAACAGCATATAGGCACAGATGTCAAAGTAATGTGTCAAAGTTTTATATTTCTTTCAAATGATCTCATATTTATAGGTGAATCTACAATGGTCAGCTCCCACATCCAACGGTAATATTCTTCCTTGAATTTCGGAGGGACCTGTACACATTTCACTCAAACAATAGTTAGTTGATAACTGAACACATGACATCATTTTAGAATAGAAAAAGTGAATGCATAACTAAAACTGATATTATATTTGAGGTAAATGAATGTTTGAAATGTGAGTAAATATGGAAGTTCAGAATGTATGAAAATGAATTCAGAGTCTATAATACTAAGATATTCAAATTCTGTTTTTCTATGGAATTCGTAATGAGAACTCATAATCAGAATTATTCGACATAATTCGTAATGAGAATTCATAATCATAATTCATCATCAGAATTCGTAATGAGAATTAGTAATCAGAATTCTTCATCAGAATTCATAATGAGAATTCATAATCATAATTCTTCATTAGAATTTTTATTGAGAATTCATAATCTGAATTCTTCATCAGATTTCGTAATGAGAATTCATAATCTGAATTCTTCATCAGAATTCTTAATGATAACTCGCAACAAAAATTCATCATCAGTATTCATAGTTAGAACTTTATATAAGTTCGTAATCAGAATTCAGAGTTGAACTTCATAAAAGTTCGTAATAAGGAATTCAGAATAGAAGTTCATAATAGTTCGTAACAAGAATTCGGATCCTCAAACAGAATGCTTTATATCTATGAATTATTCTATTTTGACGTTTTAGATATGAATCTGATCTTTATACTTAAAAAAAATTTGATATGAACAATGAAAACAAGGTAAGGGTATATTTCATTTGGGAAGGAAATTTTTCTTATGGAAATAAAAAGGGGTAAAATGAGTTTTTCCATGAAATGAGGTGTTTGTGATTTTCAAAATAAAAAGGAATGATAATGTCATAAGGATACCTTAAGGACATAACAGTAACCGCCTTTTCATGATGAAATGGAAAAGTCATATGGATAACCTTATTGACTCTACAATCTCCCCCCTTTTGGAAAGCACAAACATCCTTACAAAAAAGAATATAAGGAATTGGAAAAAAATAGACTTTGAAATAAATATTATCTCCCTTCGTTCATCGACACTGGTGAATAAGACTAACTCCCCCTTAGGATTTGCAACTCTATGGATCGTATTCTAGATTTCCAGAATAAGAATTTTTATTTGCATGTGAAAATATTCGTAATTATCAACTCCCCCTTAGATAGACTCCCCCTTACACAAGGAGAGTTTTTCTTTACTTAAGAATTTTTCTTCTCCCTTTTGAAATTATTTTTCCTTCTCCGCCTTTGTGATTTTCAAAAAGAGTTTGAGGGAATGGAAAAACCATAAAGTACCAGAGATATTAGTAATTAAAAAAACAAGAAAAGCATCGAAAATTTCATTATGATTGGAAGTATTAGTACAAGGAAAAAACAATACAAAAAAGATCAGAGTGGTCTATTTTGTTTATTTTTCCTCTGGCATTAGCATCTTGAAAATGGTCTTAAAATTCATCACTCTTTATGGTCTTCCTCATCTTTCTTTTCTAATACCTTAATCATGCCTTCCTATGGCTTCATGACATATACCTGAGACTTCATGGCCTCTTCCTCATTCTTTAGAAATTTGTATTGCTTCAAAATATTTTCTTTCATATCTCTCCAAAGATCCTCTATTTTTAGGCTTTGAACAATATAGCTCTGCTTCCAATTCAGATCTTTTACATCCTGAATTCGAGAACTTTGTTCTAGTCTTATCTTTTCCTGAAAATTGTCTGAAATATTTTTGATTTTGAAATCATCGTTACCAAAAGCTTCCTTGACATATTCTTGAAACTGATAATGATCTTCCATATCTTCAATAATTTTCTTAGACCATAGAGTCATTTTACTGCAAGACATATAAGAAAATTTCTATGTTCTGCCTCAATCTTCACACATTTATCCATCACCATGGATACACATTCTAACGTCTGATTCATGTTGCCCGGAATCATCTGGAATCTGGAATCTATTGTAGGAAAGAT
This sequence comes from Viscum album, assembly GCA_963277665.1. NCBI lineage: Eukaryota > Viridiplantae > Streptophyta > Magnoliopsida > Santalales > Viscaceae > Viscum > Viscum album. The sequence continues at coordinate 85,289,279 of OY728160.1, forward strand.
TAGAATGGTATCTATGAATTTCTTCAGGGACTGAACAACAAAATCATGTCCCAATACAGATGACTCCGAATTCGAAAATTTAGAAGGAGATGGTTCTTCCTCTGACTCTATCAACTTCCTCTTAGTAAATCCTCCTTATTTTTTCTTCCTGATAATATCTTTTGTTGGGGTGTCAACAGCTACTTTTTTACCCTTATAAACCATCATAACTTCTTCCTCATCTGGAGATTCCTTCCCACTTCCGGATAATTGTACTATCTTGTCTTCATCAATTTTCTCTTTCTCTTCTCCAACATAAACTTCTTCAGGATGGAAAAAGTCATGATTATGACTCTATTATGACAATTTTTTCACTTCTTCTTCTTCATCTTCTTCAACTCTGTGAGTAGAAAATTTTGAGGATCCAACTTGAGAAGTCCGGAGTGAGAATTTTTATGGATGGGGTTCCCTTATCTTGATATTCATAGACATTATTAAGAGTTTTATCCCTGATTAGCATCACTTTAAAATTAATCGGCGTGGAACTGCATGGGATTTTGAAAATTCAAGACACCAAACTATCAAATTAGAAAGAAAAGCTAGATACATAATGACCTGCGCTCTAGGATTTCTATTCTTGATGTTCTGAATTGTAATGAGGATATGTCTCATGAGATTCACCTTCCTTAGATTTACCAAAAAATATAGAATATACATATCACTCTTCTTGAGGGTATCATTATCACCCTTTCTCGGTACGATAAATCCTTTCACCCAAAGCTTTAGAATCTGATAATTTGTTGATAGATGGAAAATGTTCTTTGCAGTGTTGATCTGAGAAAGACCAAGGCATTCCATAGACTTCACATTGATGAAACTTCCTTCCACATCTGGCATCTTGTGAGAGCACAATTCTAACTCCCCTTAATATGATAGCCACACAAAGCTTGTAGACCTGGTGTAAGATAAAGCATACATCTTACAATAGTTTTTGAAGGAGAACTTCTCCCATCCATATTCCTTGAAAAAACGGGCTGACTCATAAAACTCTATGAGCAAATCTGGATATACCACATCCTCAGATCTTGTCTTAGAGATGGCTACATCTTCCCATCCATTAAGCTTGATGTTCTTGGAAATTAGTGAGTCAAACATATTGTAGAATCTTGGATGCACCAACATCTCCCTATATATCTACCACTCCGAGATCACCTTGACTGAAGACATATCCTGAGAAGGGGCTTTTGTGGACATTTAGATAGGGAACATCTGAAGAATTCAGAATGGTCCTCTGTAGAGGAGCAGATCTTCAAGTCATAAAAGCATGGAAACTGATGTGGGAAAACCATTGGGGGTCCCCTTTATATAGACGATGGACGTGACCTATCAACTTCCAAAACCAATCTAACAATTGAAAATCTCTCTGATCTGATTTGATGGTTGAAAACATACCCACAAGGAAAAATTTGGTTGAATCCGATCTTTTTAGGTTTTAAAAAAATTGGATTTAAGGAAACACGAATCTGAGAAATTTTAAAATGAAAAGAAACTAACAGCATGTAAAAGTGACTATGAATATTTAATAAGGAAATCATACCTTTCGGATTGGATAGAAATATTATTCGTAATAGGTGACATTTTTCTTGAAGAAAATTCGGCTACAAAAAACTCATTATGAGAAGAAAAAACTTACTATTAAAAACTCATTAAAGATAAAAAACACAAAAAAAAATTGATTATGAAAATTCTGTGTACGTAAAATTCCATTACGAAAGTTGCAGTTCCAAAAATTTCCATTATGAAAATTTAAGGTCTGAAGAATTCCATTACGAAAACTTCAGTTCTGAAAATTTCATTACGAAAATTTTTAGTTCTAATAATTCCCTTTAGGAAAATTCATATTATGAAAATTCTCATTATGATATTATTTCGAAAAACTAACTACAAAAAATATGAAAAAAATCATTACGAAAAACATGTAAAACATCATTATGGAAAATTTAGAAATCCCATCTATGAAAACTAAAATAAAAGCTCATTAAGAAAAATTTTCATTACGAATTTTTTTTTGAAAAACCAACTATGAAAAGCCATCATTACGGAAAAAATATGAAAACAAAAACAACAGATGTACTACCCATGTGAAAAGGAGTTTATTACTGTAAGGAGAATGGCTCCACAAGAAGTTGATAAAGGAATATTACCTCACGATTATCATTCATAGATTCTGTTTAATGTATTAAAATTTATTGGAGGGTAAAGATTTTATGAAAATTTCAACAAGTTGATCTTGCATTCTGATAAATTGAAGAATGATATCTCCTTTTTGTGTGTGATTCCTAAGAAAGAATTGCTTAATATCTATGTGTTTTTTACGAGAGTGATGTGCATGATTTTTACTAAGGGCAATGGAACTTGTGTTATCACAAAAAATTTGAGTCTTAGTAAAACTCAAGACATAGTCTGTGAGTGTGTGTTGCATGCACAATACTTGATCACAACAACTTCCAGCTACTACATATTTAGCTTCAGCAATGTAAAGTTCTACTGAGTGTTGCTTCTTTTAAGACCAAGAAACTAATGAATCTCCTAAGAAATGACACGTTTCAGATGTACTCTTTCTATCCATCCTACATCCACCAAAGTAAGAGTCTGAAAAACTTTTTAAGAGAAAATAATTTCCATAAGTATAAAATTCTCCTAAATCTATGGTTCCCTTTAAAAAGAGAAAAATTATTTTCACTTCCTTTAAATGAGATTCCTTAGGATTATATTGATATCTTGCACATAAGAATAATGAAAAAATTAAATCTGGAGGACTAGCTATCATGTATAGTAGACTTCTTATCATGCCTCTAAAATAAGTTTGATCTACTAGTTTCCCAGCTTCATCAAGAACAAGTGTGTTTGAGGTACCAATGGAGTACTTATACTCTTAGTGTTTTCATATCCATACTTTTAAGAAGATATTTAATATAATTATGTTGATATATATATATTCCTTTTGGTTTTTTAGAAATTTAAAAACCTAGGAAAATTTTTAACTCACCCATCATACTCATTTCAAACTCATATTTAATTAGATACCCAAAGGAATCAGTTAAAGATTGCTGAGTTGAACCAAATATAATGCCACCAACATAAATTTAAACAGTCAAAATTTTTTCACTATATTTCTTTATAAAAAGGTTTGGATCTGCATTTCCCTTAACAGAGTTATTTTGAATCAAAAATCCTATAAGTCTATCATACCAGGCTCGAGGGGCTTGTTTAAGGCCATACAAAGCTTTGGTAAGTCTAAAAACATGATCCGAATGTTTTTTGTCTTCAAATACAGGAGGTTGTTTAACAAAAACATCCTCTTGAACATAACCATTAAGGAAAGCACATTTCACATCCATTTGAAAAGGTTTGAAATTGAAAAATTCTGCAAAGGCATGTAAAATACGAGTAGATTCATGTCTAGATATAGGAGTATAGGTTTATTTATAGTCTATTACTTCTTATTGATTGTAGCCTTTAGTAACTAATCTAGCTGTATCCATAACTATGATTCCATTTTCATCACACTTATTTCTGAAGACCCATTTTACTCCAATAACAGAATTTTTCTTAGGTCTTTAAACAATGATCCAGACTTTATTGCTTTCGAATTAATTTAGTCCATCATTCATGGATTTAATCCAATCATCATCAAATAAAGCTTCATCAGTTCTTTTTGGTTCTAATTGGGAAAGGAATGCAAGATGTTCTAATTAATTTCTTAGGAAACTTCTAGTCCTTACAGGTTTATTGACAGCACCAATGATGCTATCACTAGTATGATTCTTTAGAAACATCTGGTTTCGGTTTTGCAAAACCCATTCATCAACATAGGGTAGGAAATCTCTTAAGGTAAATGTTTCAGAAGTATCTTCTTGAACATTTTCTTTATTAGAAGGATTTTCTATCAATGGTTGATAATCAGTTTTCGAAAACACATCTGAGGATGGAGGTTGAGGTTGTTTAAAAACAAAAGGATCAGTTTCATCAAATTTAACAAGTAATGTTTATTCAACTGTACAAGTGTTTTTGTTGAAAACTCTATATTCCTTAGAAGTTCTGGAGTAGCTTAAGAAAAATCCATCATTAGATTTTGGGGTGAATTTGTGTAAATTATCTTTAGTATTCAGAATTAATACCTTGAAACTAAAAACCTTAAACTATGAAAGTCTAGGTTTTCAATCATTCCATAACTCATAAGGAGTTTTATTAAGAAATGTTCTAATCAAAACTCGATTTATAGTATAACAAGCAGTACTTACTGCTTCAGAAAAAAATTGTTTGACAACAGAATACTCACTCAACATGGTTCTAGTTATCTCTTGAAGAATTCCATTTATTTTTTCGACATCACCATTCTTTTGAGGTGTTCTGGGTGCTGAAAAGTTTTGAGTAATACCTTTTCTACTAATTTTTTTTTCAAATTCAGAATTATTAAATTCACTTCCATGATCAATATTAATTGTTTTCAATGGAAGGTTTTTCTCAATTTTGACGTGGGCTCTAAAACTTTTGAAATAACAAAAATCTTCATACTTCTTTGCTATAAAATAGACCCATGTAAATCTAGTGTAATCATCATCCAAGAAAAATACATAATACTTTCCCCCAATGCTTCCAGTTTGTGTTGGACGAAAAAGATCCATATTTACTAACTGTAATGCATCAGTAGTTGAGACATCACCGACTGATTTAAAACATGATTTTTGTTTCTTTCCATATTGACAGGGTTCACAGAGTATTGAAGAATCAAATCTTTTTTCTGGTAGATCCTTAACTAGTATTTTCTTAGATAGTTTGCATAGTTATCTACGGTTATATTGTCCTATACTTCTATGCCATAACCCAGAATATTATTCCATTGTATTAAGGAAAGGTAAGTATTGGATCCTAAGGTATTCTAAGTTTAGTGTGTAGACATTATCTTGCCTATTGGCTAGAGGAATAAATTATTCCTTTGAATTGGGTACTAAGAACTTATCATTCCTAAAATTCACAAGGTAGCCTTCATCTCATAATTGACTTATGCTGATGAAGATGTGATTAAGACCCTTAACAAATAAAACATTTAAAATCAATGTTTTTCCAAGAAGAATGATGTTACCTATACTAATAATTTCTCCCTGAGAGTTATCTATGAAGGGTACTTTTCCTCCTTTCATCTTGATAATATTTTCAAAATAGTTTTTGTTACCAGTCATATGTCAGGAACATCCACTATCCATGTACCATGTATTACTATTGGTAATTTCCCTATTTTTCTAAAAATAAGAAAAAAGTTTGGTTTTCGAAATCCAAACATTCTTGGATACAGAAACTTCCGAAAGAAAAATTTTGGGTACCCACATCTTCTTAGAAAAATAAGCCTTATGGAATCATAAAGATTTGGTTTTGTTTAAGGAACAATTCTTTTCCCAGTGACCACCAAACTGAAATTTAGTACAGAATAGGGCATTTTGAGGAATAAAGTAGTTGTTACTTAAAAAAATTTAGAACTAGTAAAACCAAAACCAGAAGTATTCCTTCGAGGTCGGATTTGTGAATACATTTTATCAAAAAATTTGTTACCTAGGGTAAAATTTTAAAAACACTTCCTCAAGGAAAATATTTCATATTTGAGTTGGATAACTAAGTTATTATCTTAAAAGATATCTGATTTTGAGCTAGAGCTACGGTCAAAAACATTTTTCTATGATATTACGTTTTCTAGATCTTTAGAAAAGTTTATTCTTTTCAGAACTTACTTCCTCGAGATTTTTTGAAATACTTTCAAAATCATCATTTTTCTTATCAAGATCTTTAGAATGATCTGATATTTCCTTAGTAAGAATAGTATTCCTAGAATTTTCCTTATCGGGTTTTTTCATGAGTTTTGAATTCTCATTCTCGAGGTGTTTAGAAAAACTAGAAACTTTTTCATAGGTAGGTAAAGTATTATCTTCATCAGAAGAAGATTCTTCATCAAACGAGTTATAATATTTACTATCATTAGAATTAAAATGAACATTGGTAATTGATTCAGTATTGTGTAACTTAGCCATCAAGTAATGATTATTAATAGATAGCCTGGCTATTAAACCAAGATTCATCTGTCCAGAAGATTCATAATATGAAGATTCATCTGAAGAGTCTCCATTACTATCACTCTATGTGTCATTAGCTTTCAACACTTTCATAGCTTTTGACTTGTTATAATTTTTTCTGTTTTTCTCAAAATTCCTTTCCTTTCATTATTTTCTCTTGAGAATAGGGAAATAATGTTTTATGTGTCCCGCTCTCTTATATTCGTAGCATGTAACTTCTGAATTTATATTTTCTTTCCATTCGTTCTTATTTTATCTTGATTGAAAGTTCTTCTGTCTGGCTACCTTGTTCATTCTTCGAGCAATATATGATAATTCATTTTCTGAGGATTCACTTCCACTAGATTCAGAATGGATAAAAACTATCTTAGATCTAGATCTGGTAACTCATTCAGGAGTCTTGGATTTCATATGATTGGAAGTAGTAGAAAAGGCTACACTGTCATTTTCATTCTTCTACTTCTTTACAATATCAGCATCTCTCTTCATTTTATTCTCATGGTGAAGAAGAGTTTCAAACATCTCATCAAGTTTAATATGAGTAAGCTTTCTATTCTCATCAATTTCGATCCTTTTAGATTCCCACTCATTCAGTATGATGTCGATAATCTTGTCAACAAGATCTTCATCATCTAATCCTTTTTCACCCATTGATTGTAAACTATTCACAATAGTCATGAATCTCTATTGAACTTTTCATATGGGTCCACCATAAGGAAAACTAAAACCATGATATTCGGCTCTAAGCATGGCTCTTCTTTTCTCAATTACTTTTGAATTCCATGAGTGAGTAACTTCAATTTTCATCCATATAGAATTATCTATTTCACAAGATGAAATTTTGCAATATATATTTCTAGTCATTGAACAAAGTAAAGTGTTGAGTACCTCATAATTTAATTGATATTCATGATTTTCTTGATTTGTAAAGGCTCTTACTTCTTTATCAGGAATTTTGTATCCACCAGTAAGAATAGAAAAATTTTCAACAACAGTTTTGATAATCAAAGTCTTCATCATATCTCTCCAATATTCGTAAACATTACCATCAAATATTGGTGGTCTGGTTGGTTTTAGATTGTCTATGGAACCAACATTGATTCTTGTCATCTTTAAGAAATGTCTATCCACAAAAACTTGTTAGTAGAAAGAGTTTGTAAACAAGGAAAATATTCTAAGCAAGAAAAATTAGAGCAAAATTATCTCTACAAAAAAGTGATTCTAAATATGAGTCTGAAAAATAGATTCTAAAAAATATGAATTCAAAAAATGTAATTCTGTTAATTTTCTTCTGTATATAATCATGAGATTAATTCAGATTGAATAAAATCATCTGATACCAAATGTTGAGATGGTATGTCTGAGTATGATATACACTATTATACCAAATGTAGTATTTAAATAAGAATGATATTTTCAGATACATGAGGGGGGGGGTGAATTGTACCTTTCAAAAATTCCTTTGGAACTTTTAAAGATAGTTATGTTTAATAAGGTTAAACAAAATAATTCAAAAGACCTCTTATAGGTTCTAAACACTTTCTAGATTCCAGAAAAGTGATTCTGAAAATGAAACTAAACAAAATTTTCAATGATTAAGATTCTACCTTAAAAAATATAGAATCAAACTAAATTAGAGTACAAGAGTGATAATGTATAGGATAGATATACTTTCCTCACCAATACAAAATGCAGTAGAAAAACATGTAACAAAACAAGTAACAAGTAATAAGTCTTTTAACAAAAAGAGAAGGGTATCCAACAACCTTGGATAAAGGTCCCTTGATTTATACTTTCAAAAAAATTATGTCTTACCCACACCAGGGAAAGCCCTCGATACGGAGATCAGAGTCTGTCTTGCTATCCCCGCAAGCCCTCAACTATCAGGTAGTTGGAACCTCTGTCTTAATCAGCAATGAATCCCTCAACTTCAAGGTGTTGGAACCTCTATCATCCTATCCCCGTAAGCCCTTGATCGTACACAGCATCAAACAGAGACACACGAAGCAAATCTGCACAAGGAAAAGTTTGAACAAGCTGTTCATACTTTCAGCATGAATCTTGAGAGTTGATAAAAGCCTCTCTCTAGAAATCACATCAACAACATGTTGGAACAGATGTCAATGTAATGTGTCAAAGTTGTCTCATCTATTAAAATGAACTCCTATTTATAGGTGAAGCTCCAACGGTCAGCTCCTTTCTCCAACAGTCATATTCTTCCTTGAATTTTGGAGGGACTGGTACACGTGTAACTCAAAAAACAGTAAGTTGATAACTGATGGAATGACATCATTTTCGAATAGAACATGTGAAAGAATAACCAAAAATGATACTCAGAATGGAGGTAAATGAAAGTTTAGAATGAGAGTAAATATGGGAGTTCAGAATGTAAGAAAATGAATTCGGAGTCTATAGTACTAAGATATTCTGAATTTTTTTATAAATAATTCGTAATAAGAACTTGTAATCAGAATTATTCAATAGAATTCGTAATGAGAATTCATAATCAGAATTCATCATCAAAATTCATAATGAGAATTCGTAATCAGAATTCTTCATCAGAATTTGTAATGAGAATTCATATTAGAATTCTTCATCAGAATTCATAATGAGAATTCATTATCTGAACTCTTCATCAGAATTTGTAATGAGAGTTCGTAATCATAATTCTTCATCAGAATTCGAAATGAGAATTCGTAACCAAAATTCATCATTAGAATTCGTAGATATAACTCTATATATGTTTGTTTTCAGAATTTAGAGTTGAACTTCATAAAAGTATGTAACAAGGAATTCAGAATAGAACTTCATAAAAGTTCGTAACCATAATTCAGATCCTAAAACAAAATGCTTCATATGTAAGCATTATTCAATTTTGAGGTTTTAGATATGAATTTTATTTTTATACTTAAGAAAAATATTGATATGAACAATGAAAATAGGGTAAGGGTATATTTATTTTGGGAAGGAATTTTTTCTTATGGATGTATAACATGGGTAAAATGAGTTTCACCTTGAAATGAGGTGTTTTTGATTTTCTAAACAAGAAGAAATGGTAAAGTCATAAGGATACCTTATTGACTTAACAATCTCCCCCTTCTCATGATGAAATTATAAAGTCATAAGAAGAACCTTATTGACTCAACAATCTAGAGTTTCATCATTATTTGAGGGGATCATCCAATAGAGGACGGAGAAGAGCGTATTGGGTAAAATCCAAAATTATTCTCTAACCCTAAAAAATATTCCATAATTGTATATTTTTAAATGTATTTTTATGTCATAGTGAATTAATTAATTAATTTAATAATTAATTATCTATATAAACATACCTTCAACAAATAATGGATTTGAATGCCCGTCACCGACCCATTTAAAGACACAAATAGAGTAAACACAATATTTTGGACACAATTTTTATTTTTGATTTATGATGCTAACATTTTGAAATATTTATTCTAGTTTTCTTAAGATTCTATACAAGCGAAATATAAAATATATTTAATATTATTATTAAATTAATTTTTTTTTCACTGGGCCTCAGAAAAACATGTCATCTCACTGCCTAGCCGTGGATATATAAATAGAAATATTTCAAATTCTAACAAAGAAATAAACTATTATTTAAATTATTCCCTCCTTTGGTATTTTTTTGAAAAGAAAAACCATTAAAATCAATTAGCATACTGATCACACTCTTGGATATGCTACTCCAAGTAACCCTTCTGCATGTTTCTATGTAGCTATAGCATGCGAACCAATGGAATTGTCTATACACACATGGTCCCCTAATTCAGATCATTTATCTCCTCTGGGGAGCTCTAGAATAGTTGATCTATCCTTGATGTCCAGCTCTCTACAGTCAATGATGTGTGTGTGATCATGAATATATTTCCTCAGCTATGGCATGTGGAAGACTATATGTACACCCTCTAGCTATTGGAGTAGGGAAAGGCCCCAAGAAACCTTACTATCTGTCTGCATGATTTGGAATAGTATGATGATCGTCAAGGACAACCTTCCTCCATGGAAGAACCTCCACGGTATTCATTGGGGAAGACTTTCAGAAAAAGCAGTCTCCTTGGTCGAACTCTAAGGGAATAAGAAAATGATATATATAAGATTTCAATCCTCTCTAGGTCATTCTCATCTACTCATGGATAACCTGGACCTTCTCTTTCATTAGCTGCACAATCTCTAGGCCAACATCATAAGACTCATCCATATCTATCCAACACAATGGTGACCTATAGGGTCTCCCGTATAGGGACTAAAATGGATCCATGCTAATGTAAGTGAGATTTCTATTGTTGTACTCATATTATACAATGGAAAGATAAACCTCTTAATTACATCAGAATTCAAATATGAAAGACCTCAACATATCCCCCAACATGTTGATAGTATTCTTAGTCATCCCATCAGTCTATGGGTGAATGTCTATACTCATTCATATCAAGGTCTTGAATCCCTTCTGTGGGACTCTCCACAATCATGATTTAAACCTCACATCACGACCAAAGAAAATAATCTATGGTAACCCGTGATAGAGGAAAATCTTTCAGATGTAAAAAGACCCCAAAATCTCCACCAAAAATTTCTCTCTAATAAGAAATAAATGTGCCTACATTGTGAGTTAGTTAACTATTACCTAAATGTAATTTTGTATCTTCACTATGCATAGATTCTCTCTGAAAAAGTCCTTGGATATGTTGTCCATCTTCCATTCTAGGATCTCAAAGGGATCATCAAAACTACTGGAACTTGGTGATCAGGCTTCACCAGGTGTCAAGTAAGGCAATAATAAATAACTTGATCTATGATTAATCTCATTCTAGATGAAAAACATCCATTTAAGATCTTTATACATGTTTCCCTTTCTAGGAGGAACAACTTGTGGAGTGTTTTGGAATTCTGATGTCACATCCTCCTAAAATTTGACTGGAACCATTTTCCTCCCATTGAACAAAATGGTGTGATTTAATACAACATAAAACCCATATGTTGAGTCATTTATAGATATATTATAATGTGAGATATCATAGATGATGTCCCCTCTCATGGGACCCCCCCCCCCACATACCCATGAAGTGAAGGAGTCCCCAAAATCGAATGTAATAAATTTGTACCCTCCTACTCAAACTAGGTCAGCAGTAGGGAAGGTGACTGCTTTGTAGCTTCGTGCACATTGAGATATTGGGACTTCAATTTAATAGAATATACTATAATGGTTTACTTCCCTACAGTAGAGACTATCTTGTATTCATAATGGTATAAGAACTCTATCATGCATCACTGTCTTTGGATCATGTTTCTTTTTGTGAAGACATACCATCGACATAGGGGGTCTGTGTAAAAAATGAAGAGATCTCCCAGAAGTTGGTGCCCCCACATCCCAAAGGTGAAGAATACCACACCCATCTCTAGTTATTAGGTCTCATAGTTCTTCTCTTGGGGTCCCAACATCATTGACCTGTATGCAATAAGGGATTTTCACTACATCAAGATGTAATAAATCTCATCTTTTACAACATCAAAATACCCAATGAACTCCAATACCACCTCTAGAAGTCTCTACATCAGATCAATAGTCATCATGATCCTGAAATCCTCAAAGGCCATATAGAACTTCTCAAACTAATTAAACGGTCACCCTTTCAACTCTAGTATGGTCAAAGGAGTTGCGAGTCGAGATAATTCAGCTTAAAACATCATGTAATTCCCTAACAAGTCAAGAAAGATTTATACATATGAAATGTTCTTAGGTTAATCACAGGGAAGAACTACATCAATATACAATGGGTCCATGGGTAATCCATTCTAAGAAGTGAAAGTCCCAAGAAAAATAATCTATGGTTTCCATAATTGTCATTTTGAGGGTGTTCCATAAATTTGGTTATCTCGACATAAATCTATGATAGTACTCAAGTGCTCTACATGCTCCTCATCTAATTTAGACTAGATGAGTGTGTCATTGATGAAGATAAAAAAAACTGGACCAAGTACTATTGGATGACCTAGTTCATCATATCAATAAACTCAAAGGGTGAATTTTTCAGAACAGATGGAATCCCTAAGAACTCATAGTGTTCGTGGAGACATAGGAATTCTACCACTAGGATATGTGTATCGTGACCAATCAACCTATGGTAGTTGAACATGAGTTTGATCTTCAAGAACCATATCTCACCACAAATCTGGTCAACGAGGTTATCGGTCATCATCATAGAGTACATTTTCTTTATCGTATAGGTTACGATTGTCTAAGGAAACTCATAATACTCTGTTATCCCTTTTCTAAAACAATAGTAGAACTACCCATGGGGACATAATAGGTATATTGAAACATTTCTCAACCAGATACTCCAACTAGAAATGCAACTCCTGGAGCTCATTAGGGACCATCTGATTTGATTTTGAAGATATCATAGTTGTACTAGGAAGACAGTCGACGAAAAACATCACATCATACCTTAAAGGTAGTCTTGGGACATCTTCAGGGAAAACATCTGTATAGTCCTTCAAAACTGAAGGAACCAAGATGCCTAAAGATCTGGTTTCACCAAGGGATATACTAACTAATTTATGGGTCATGGGATGTAGCTTTCAAATCAAGAAAACCCACTTTCTCTGCCATGTGATATTTTTTGATAGAATAGGAGAATACCACCCCATTATTTCAATGGGATATTACTTGTCTACGGTGAAAATAAATTTGAGTTCAGACAATGGATAGAAAATCAATTCCTTTGATGATTCTATAGTGTTCCGTTGTGACTAAAAAAGGTCCCCTGTGAAACTCTTTCAACCAAGATATAACTGTCACAACCTTTAGATGGTAGATAGAGAGAAATTGTTCACTATAAATACCTCAACAAGTTGATTTTGGGCTAGTACCTCAACCAGATGATTTTTCTATCACACTAAGAGTATAGATATAAATAAATGACTAGAAGATATTTGTACTAGTATTGATAATGTGGAGGAATAATCATATTTAGTACCTTCTATCATCTTGTGTGCTGTGAGATCATATACGTCCAATGTCAGCAGTTTTCCGTGTCACCAGTATCCAAATTCATGAGCCTAAAGTGGTCTGATTGGTGGCTGTGGATGTAGGGTCTCATAGAATCATCTTCCACCTATAGCTCCCCCTATTACATTTCTTTCTCCGCCGCCCTGGGGACCACCATATCCACACCTGTGAGATACTTGTTCAATGATCTACCTTTTCCACAGTGGCCCCTCATCAATCTGAATGTGCTTCTCAACATGTCTTGGTGGGAAGTCATATTCCATGATTCCTCACCTTGAACATGTATACCACCACCCATCACTAGAATTATATTGTCATATATGATGTATTTGACTATGTTCTTGAGTCTGATCATGGAAGTATCTCATGGATCGATATCTTAGTACCAAATGTATGCTACCTACAACAGATGACACATTTATGAGGCATCAACTACCTGCTCTAACTATTACAAATCCCTTAGATAGAATTATCTATTTTACTAGTGCCCTCCCCAACAACACAGAGTAGGTGGATATACATAAGGGTACAACACTCGATCATATCGCTCAGTAAAGTTTCTGCTCAAAATTCTATTTGCATAAGTAGCCATTCTAGGCCATTTTATGAGAGTACTGAGTATGTTCTTTGAACCTCGTTGCATACACTAGTACCATCATCTGTCCTGGTTGCAGTTCAAGATATTCCGAGATCCAGATTGAGAATAATTGGATGTAGTGGGGATCCTCATAGAAAAACTCCTATAAGTAATTCCACTATAGAGTCAACTCAACGAGCATATTCATAGAAAGGATTAAATAATGCCTATATACTTCATATAAGAGTATAGATACCTATGAAACCACATGATCCATTGAATTATGAAATACCACGATGATGTGGGCCACCGACTTTAACTAATCCTATCTTTCATGAGTATATGTCTCAAATATGAACCTCAGTAGTCTCAAACACTAGAACTCGTGGATCGCTCTAAGCCTATATGCGTCCTCAACATGATTTTTTGGGATGATCTGCTACACAACAAGGGGTGTAACTTCTACCTACCCACATATTTTATGGGGATCATGAAATGGACCTCAAAATGATGCCTCATCTCTCATAGAATATTTTTCATGAGACGGAGATGGAATATTATATGTGTGTCATTACAGAGTACTTTTAAAAGTTATCAAGGAGTACTAAAATCAGATGAGAATGTATATATAATAAAAAATGGGGAGTTTACTAACAACATAAAGTCAAATAATAAATCTAATTTTATTCATGTACCATTAATCTCTACATCAAATGTGTCTGTATTCAATGTAAAGAGGCATGTAGTAAAGGCCATGGTGAATAGATACATCAGTCGCCACACCAATACTAGGTTTCCTATCTAGAGGGCCTCGCTTCAGAAATAATGATTCTATTTCCCTAAACCCGAACATATCATATTAAAGGGATACATTTAAGCAACATCCCAATGAATGAACATGATATGATAGAAATCATTCATGACCCGACCGAATACCGGGCTTTAACCATAACTACCACCTGCCCACCATCACAGGCCCGGGGTGGTGGCATGCAATGATGGAATAAAAAACTCATTAATTCCCTGACCCATATAACCTTACACATAGACACACACATCCATATTAAGGAAAAAGTGTAGAGATAATGACAAAAATTTACAACACTCCTATAATGTAAACAAGAATGTATGAACATCTTGATAGTAAAGAAGTGTGATAGTGTAAACAGAAATGTAAAGGATAAAAAGACACACCCTATCGGAAATGTGTCCCAAACTAATAGAAAAATGTTAATGTAAATTATTGAGAGATCCTAACTCAAAAATCCCATTCTATTACCACCGTAAATATTTTAAGAACCAAATATCCCTATGCTCCTCTAAAGTCATAGTTGACTAGTCCATCATCTGTACAATGAAAAACATGTGTGGGAATATACCATGCAGGGGTGAGTATTTACATACAAAGTAGTACAACATGAAAGGTTAAGGGGGATAAGTATGAGATAAAAAGGAATATATTGATAGTAAATATAAAAATATAAAGTGAAAGAGTACATATCAACCCAACAAATAGGGAGAGTAAGTTGGTCTAAGAACAGGGGGATTAAAACGATGAGTAGAAGAAAACACCAATCAAGTCATCACCAACTATAGTTGGAGTGTATACTAATCCATTTTCAAGATTCTAAACATGGAAATAATAGGGAATAGCTATACGTTTTCACCTCTTCTAGAAGGAGATAAAAAAATCCAATTTTTTGATATAGAAGAATATATATATATATATATATGATCAGTCAAAATAAGCACAAACAAGAGAGTAAGGGGATCTCTATCCCATAGCTCAGCCTAAGAATGAGAATATCCAATAGTTCCAAAACTCCATTAATGATACTCAACATCTCACATATATTCCAAATATAAGACATTAAGATAAGATCAATCCTCATCACTGTGCACCATAGTTGAGGAGTAAAATCTCAAGGTATAGGACCAATCCAATGGTAAAACATGAGGGTTCCACTCTAAGGGTCATGGAGTTGTGCCCAACCTAACTGGAGGGTTGCAGTCTTGGTCATAAAGGACCCATTCCTGACCCCATAGTATGGTTCCCCTTAGAACATCGAGGACCCATGCCTAGCCAATATAGAGTGTTCCACTCTAGTTCATCGAGGAAACTAGCCCTTACATGTAGGAGGGTTCCATTAAAAAATTTGAGGACAATTTCCCAACCCTACAAGTGGGTTACAATCATAACGAAAACACTGGTGATATCTCTGGATAAATGTTTCCATTAATTGTTGCCTCAAAAGGGGACATGTCTATATCATTACTCATTAAATCTCAAAATACATGACCAAGGGAACCATCATCTTCTTTTAAAAAAACACTCATGATAGGATACACTCAATACAAAATCCAGACTCAAACGAAGGAGATATGGGTGATTTATTTTTTCTTAATAGAGATCATGGGTTACACGGTGTGTGAGGAGAACCACACGAAATTTGATCACTCTGCACCAGAAGGTTAGGTCTGTGGTAAGCACATAAATCCATCTCAGGTAGTATTACAAACTGTGTTGGTGGACTATACAAAGTGTCCTTGATAACTGGGATCAAGTTTGTGTGCTTCTCATCATGTCTGTGTACTAGAGTAAAAAACCATGTAATGGAACTAATGTAATTAGAAACATGTTCCCATATGTGTGACCTATCACACGATTTATCTAACATGGTAATGAGAACATGGATTGTAAGATATATTACACATTACTTATTTATAAAAAATCCAAATCCTTAGCTGCCACGGGGAGGGGGGGGGCTATACACTTTCTCTTTATCCTTGAAGAAAACATTTTTTTGATATTTTTTATATATACCAAATGCAAAGACCCAAGAATTTATATTTAAAATCTACTTTAATTATATCCTCTGATTTCCTCATGAAACATGGATCTAACTGAAAACCATGGATCTAGGCCATTATTCATTGCAAAACAATTATCAGATGTCTGTTGGTGGTTAGGTAATCCTCTTTTTACTCCTCTATGATTTCAAATGTTGATTTTAGGATATTAATCTAACAAAATATGTGTTGTTTCCTTTTAACGAATGTGGATTTATCCTTCACTCATCAATCTATGAATCTTTCATCAATCTTCCATGTTTTTTGGGTCTAATTGGGCTTGGTACCCCCCAAGTAATCAAACATGGACTGAGAGAATCCATTAAAAGAATAAATTGAATGAAATTGGGGATGATGGAGCCACAAAAATATTTTTTAAGATTTCTGGACATGCCTTCTGTGCCAGTGGTCAATAATGGTGAACCCATGATTAGAAACCAATGTGACTAATTGAAAACCAGTACTCAGGGTCATGCAATGGCTGTAATTTAGGGTACAGATCGAAGGGAATTAATCAATCAACAAAATTAATTAATCAATTTCATAAAACACGAAATTATGAGTCCTAAGGTGATTAAAGATCATTTTTTCTAGAATAATTTATCTTCCAGGGATTTGGGAGATGTCACTGTGTTAACAACATCCAGATATACTCTGATGAAGATTTTTATTTTCATTTAAGGAGACCCTCCACCGGAGGAGGGAGGAGGACGTTGTGGGTGAAATCCATAATTACACGTTAACCCATGAATATTAAACATAATGATATATTTGTAATATTATATTTTAAATAAAAATGAATAAATTACTTAATTTTTTGATTAAATAACTCAGTTTAATATACTTCTAATGAGTAATGGATGTGAATAACATATTCAAAACTATTTTATACCATACCTACTAAAAACCGTGTATTCTGGACTCAACTGCGGTCTTCAAGTTATAATTAGTGATATATTTTAAAGGTTATCCCATTTTATTTATCATTATTTTCATCTCTAATATTATATATATTAAATATTTTTATGAAATTTATTCTGAGAATAATGGGACTCAGAATCAATATCATCTCATCACCTAGCTTTAGAAGTATATATAAAAGTATTTAAAAGAGTTACATGGAAGAAAATGGGTATTTAAATAAATTTATTATATTAAAAAATTATTAAAAAATTTTGTGGATCACATATATCTATGAAAAATAGATGAAAAACATTTTTACCTTTAATGTATTGTTTTAACAAAATTCTCATAACTTGATTCCAACATTAAAAATACATATTTTATAACATGCATAACGGAAAAATTTTAATTATTCAAATTTTGTAAAAAATAATGTGTATTTATTCTATAAAATCCATGTCATTTTAGGTATTAATATTCTATTTATAATTATTAAATTATTTATGTTAATGTCGATCAATTTTAGCATGTTCATTTCATAGTAAAAAAATAGCTTTATTATGTTGACCATTGTGAAAGGTGAAATTATTACATCATCATCAGAATCATAATTTTTAAATAAATCATATTTTATACACTAAATAAAATTTTAGAGTCACATTTGATATGTGAATCTGATAAATGGATCAATTCCCGTGGTTCGGGTGGTAGTCCACAAGAGTGCATGAGTGACAATAACATTCTTTTTAAAATAGAAGGTTTATAAAAAATGAAATATTATCCCTAAATATTTACAATTACATCATCAATTAAATATATATATATATATATATTAAATCCATCATTACATAATCCCATTTGTGGTGGTGATTGAAAAAAACATGTCGCTTTGTGGGGGTGGTAGTTCACATGTAGGAAAACATGATTTTTTTCATTTCTAATATGATATAAAATGATATATATATTCATTGTAACATAATAATAATAATATTGTAGTTTAAAAAATATAATTATTTTATTATTCATTATATTTTATATAATAAATGAATTTTGTAGAATTAGAATGAAAAAAATTGGTTAAGATTCCTACCACTTCTCTCTAAAAACACCATTGGATCACACCTTAAGACTTGTAGGTTGTAATTTTTATAAGACAATTACCCCTAGGTCATGGGGATAAAGGTTGTAAATAATATTTTTTTGAATTCTAGAATTTGAGTTCTCGAAATCTGTGGTTAATGGAGGAGAAGAGGTTCTCTTCTATAGGTGTCGAGTGGAGAACACTTAGAATTGCATAATGTGTTAAATTAATATAAATTAATTATCTATATAAATTATCATTAAATTTAAATATTTAAAATATCATCTGAGAAATTATTTACATAAAATCATTTAATAATACTAGGAAAATTTTATGTGATCTTTTAATGATTATATAATAGTTTTAAAATATTCCTAATTTTTTATATTTAAATAAATAATTCTTGTAACTAAATAATTCATCAAAAATTAATTTCATTAAATTATTTTTAATCATTTACAAGATTTTTCTATTACTTTTATCAAAATTATTAAATTGTTTGATAAGAAAATATATTAATGATTACATCCATAAAAAATAATAAAAAATTACCTTGATAAAGGTTATTTTTATATAATATATCCATTTTAAACAGATCACAACCTTTTTTTATCATAGTGAAAAAATAATTGATATAATAAAACATTTGAATTACATTTTTTTTAATATTGTCTAAAAATAATGTAAATTTCATAATTAATGGAAATTTGGAGTAAATTAACACATTTTACAATAGTGGATGTTTGTGATTGAAAAACAAATATAATAAAATAAATATGAGTGTTAGGGATATCATTACCCTTATATAATATTTTTACCTTTATTTTACCAATATTACACTTATAAAGGTGATAAATATTTACAATGGTTTCTTTATTATAAGAGAAAATAAAGTGGATCCAATTAAGAAATTTGTACAAATAAATTCCTAATTTTTAATCCATTATTCAAGATAAATTTTTTTAAATTGTAGAAATTAATTTATAATATTAATGAAAAATGTAAATATGTACAGTTTTATAGAAAATGAGTTTTTAAATATCAAATGGAACTTACACCAAAATCAAGTATAATATTGAATCCTCTATAATTAATAAAATTATTTCAAAATAATGGATTCCAATGTTTCATTAATATCAAATAAAAAATTTTATGGTTCTTTTCAACATCATTATATTTTGAAAATCAATGACATTGTTACAAAAATCGATAGTTTTCAATATTCATTGAAAAATAAATATTTACAAAAAGAGTCCCAAATATCACCCTAATCTAATTTATATATTATGATATCAAAAATTATATTATTTTCATAAAATGAAATTTATTAAACTTCAATAAATTAATTATAATATTAATTAACAAAAATTAATAAAAACATTTTTGAAGAAAATATATTTTTTGAAAGCATAAAAATGAAATTAATAAAAACTCATTACTTATTTCCAACAAATTAATAAATAAATAAATAATTTTGATTCCATTATATATATTGAATAAATTTATTTTATCCAACTAATTCAACCCTATTTTTACAAAAGGTAATAATGGTGACATTTAAATAATAACATGTTTACTGTGTATCATAATTCTATTAAATCTGGGTGTTTTCCATTTTTAAATGCTCATGATCATAGTATTATTTTTAACTAATTGTTATGGATGCTAAATTATAACCTAAAAATAAATTTCATCCTCTCTATTTTATATCTTTCATTACAAAGGTGTTTAAAATATTTTGTTAAATCACTTCCATATACTAGTATATAAAACACAAAATCATGAGTGGAAGAAAAAATATGATTTATAGAAGTTCCTTTATTGAATATTTACAACATTAAATGGGTTAATAATTATATCCTCTTGATAAAAGAAAAAAATATGGTGGTTGCCTAAAATAACTTATAATTGTGTTCCTATATTAGGAGAAAATTGGATGGAATATAAAATAAGGACATTGAGAAGAAAATTTATATCCAGAGAATAATAGTGATTGATAGAAAACATCATATTGATAAATATAAAAACAAAGAAACCATAAATTACTTGGGGTATAAAATACCATTGATTCATCACAAATTAAGGTAATAGGATAATTTTTTTATTTTAATATACTTTTCATATAGTTGAGGAATAATTTTACCTTTATGAGATAAAATACATACTCAATTTTATTAATTTCTAGAAAACAAATTTCATACTTTTATGTAATTTGATCAATTTAATCTTCAATTTTATCTCTTAATATAAAGAAATAATATTCTAGAATAATTTTTCATGCCTAATGAACTAAAATAAAATTCTAACAGATTATAGGATCTACAAAAGGATAACAAGTTAGTCCTTCTATCATTAGAAAATGATTGAAACCAAAGTTGTTAGAAAAATGTAATGTAATATTATATATGAAGAAACCATCATACATCAATATCCAAAATCACAATCTTATCATTTATTGTTAAAATTTAAACATTTTCTAAATATCTAACCCCATAACTCTTCAAAATTTATTTTTGCAATATTGAAACATAGTGATTAATATTAATTGAAATAATATTCATCCATGATAAAAATAGTAATATCTTAATAATAATAATATATCCTAAAGTTATATACAAAAAATATATATACACTCTAATCATATAATCTCAAAAATTTGGTAATGGTTTCAAACAATATCGTTAATTATCATAAATCTACAATGAAATAATATATTCTTCAAAATTTTATTGAAAATTTTATTTCGTAAAAAAATTACCATATTAGACAATAATATTCTGTCTACCTTAGTAAAATAATTTCCCAAAAAAATATAGTGAACTTATTTTAAAATAACAATAATCACTAATTTAAAAAAAATATCATTTGAATTTGTTTGTTATCTATATGATATAATAATATATTACAAACGTGTGATATCCCATAATTATGTTATAATAAAATATCATACTAACCCAAAATGTTATAAAATAATTTGAAAATAGTACCAAAAAATATAAAATAATTATTACTCAGACAACCTTTTTCACTAAAACACATACTAAAACCATGAGTTGTATAATAAAATTTTTTCTCTATTATATATTTAATCCCATTAATATCACAAAAAATAATCTTCAAATTGGAATATGTGCCTCTAAACACATAATAAAACATGATCTTATTAATCACTAGTGCTATCAAACAAATATTAAACTATAGTAATTTGAATCCAAATAACATCTAATGATTTATAAACCCATTCATTAACATGAAATATAACCCCCAAAACATTTAGAAAACCATACATGCATTATTTATAACATGGGTTTCACTTTCATATATTTCAATGATCTTTTTAGTTTAATATTTTAGATAATTATAAAAAACACTTACATATTAAACTTTTCCAATTTATAATGGAAAATTCCCCTCAATTTCAAAATTTTCACAAAATATTATGCTTATATTAATATTTTTAAAAATTTAAAACATTTTCACTTCATTAAATTTTAATCTTAAATGAGTAAATTAAGATCATGGAATACTATCCCAAACATCCTTATTCATTGAAAAAACATTTTGGAACATAGAATGAGAAAAAGTACTCAGAGAGGAATATAGAAAGAAAAAAACTCATTTTTCAAATTCAAAAACAAAAAATACCATTATTAAATTATATATTTAAAGGTCAAATTTTTATTACACATAAAATAAGCTTCAAAACATGTCATAAACAATATTAAATGGATAAATAAATATCATAAGGGTTTCCTATAAACATGGGAAATCAAGAATTTGTTTTCCAAAAAACATACTTTTCACCCTCAAAATAGGCATAAACATTCCATCAATCATAACTATATATTTTAACATAGGAAATAAAAAAATTACATAAAAAATTACACAAAATTTCTGAAATGATATTTTGGTACCTATAAACACAATCTTCATATCAGAATTACAATCACTTTCAGAAGTATTTTCCAAATGGAATAACTTTCTTGGTTAATTCAATCATATTTTGATCGAAAACATAACTCAATGCATTATAAATAATGAATTATATCACCTTTCATCATAAAAAATTTACATAGACTATAAATAAAATAAAAATATAGAATGTTTCATTTCTGTCATTAAATTTCATAATATATTTCTTTTAATACATATGAAGGACCACTTTCTGGATTTACTTAAAAATACATATAAATATAATTTCCTTCAATAAAATTTTAAAAAAATCATTGAGGAATTGTAAAAAATGTATTATTTTTAAAACAATTACAAATTTTATTGTAATATAGTCAAATAATAGTGTTCATGCCATTAAGAAATTTTACCCTTGTCATATATATTATAAAAATATTCTTTCCCGATATTAGTAAAATAAATAGAAAAAAAATCTTTTTAAAAGCCATTGATATTATTATTTTAATACATACCAAAATAAAGTCAATCACAATTTTAAAATAATCTAAACATTAATTTTAGTATATAAATGAAGTAATTTATATATTTTAAGATTATGGTGATGTTTCTTGGTTTAGTAAAATATATTATCAGGGTCTATCTCGACCCCATAAATGTCAGATTTGATAGATCATAGAGATATTATAAAATACATAAACATCATTACCAAAGTAATTTTTTTGATAGAATATCCACTATAAAGGTAAAAATAATAAAGATATGTTTTTTTCATATTAAATATAGAATTATTTTAATTAAAATAATGTAAATTTTACCTCTTTCATGAGGTATTTTTTGATATAAAATGTCAATCATATAATTTATTTTTGATAATGAATCACTAATATTTAAGGATATAAGTGTAATAACTCTATAGAGTTGATCCACATGAATTACTATGATCTTCAAATTATACTAATGAGTCATACGGTTGTAGTGAATTTGATTAACCATCTTGAATTGTTTATCCTGATCACTTCCTGTATATTTAGTTTTGAAGAAATTTTCTAGATCTTCCTTTTCTAAAAAGGATGTGATAATAAAGGGTAGGATTCAATGGAGTAATAATTTGTGAACAATGAATCTTGATTGACCAATCATAGCATTTATTAATGGTATTTTTATATAATAATAGTAACGATATATAATTTAATTGACTACACAGGTGACCATAATAAAATGTTAAACACATGTTTTAACCTCTGTCTTATATCAAATAAATAATATTATTTTTATACTCTGGAATGATCAAACTAGAGTAAGGATAAATATTATATTCTAGGATTTCAAATTAATATTTATTAATGAAAAAAATTTGTTCACTCATCCTCCTTATAATTTATCAAATACCCAAATAAATATTTTATTAAATATTTATTAATAATATAAATATTATATTAATAGTCTAAAGTATAAATATTTATTAAATATTCAATATATAAATAAATATTTTATAATTACATTATTTAAAAATTAACTTCATAATAAATCTATATTTAATTTACGTGATCCTTAATCCAAAAGAAAACTATTTTTTATTCTTGAGGAAAATATTAATTTCAATTAATAAAATCCAATAAAAATAAATTATTATCAATGAAAACTCTTATTGTGTATCAATTTAGGCTTGTTTATCTTTGGTATTAGGTGATATTTCCAATGTTCCTAGTTTTCTCTCTATAAGTGGATGACACTCCCTAATATTAATAAATTAATATCACAACATCGATGATCATAAACATGCCCTCACTATGTAATTAAATCCCTCATTCAGAATATTTTATCAATATGTTTTGTGACCCGTATCATCAACCTATATTCTTAAAAAATATTTCTTTTGAAATGTAAAGTAAACTTCTCGTTACACCATGAAAATATAATTTAGTTTTATCATTTTATTTCAATCAATGGTATAATACATCAATATCCATTAACATGGAATGAAAAATCCTTCATTGACATATTTATTAGCAGCATGTCATTCGTAAAGCACCCAATATACCCTACATTTCCATGAAATTTTATTTTCATGGTTTATATAAACACATAAATGTATGTTATTAATTAAATTCATTATTAATAATCCTAATTATTACATAACATTAAAAATCCTTTATGACCAGAATATCTAATGATGCATAAAGATCAGGAATTCATACTAGTGAGTCTGTTTTTATAATATCTCTCATTTGATATAAAAATGTGCAATCAACATAAGAAGAAATATCATAATATTATGAGTAGTCACTCATGATATTCAACATGGTTTTTCACTATCATAGAATTATATTCAACTATAGTTGTCGGATTGTTAATATTTTAATGGAATTTTAATGTTGATATCATAGTACGAAAGTATTATTCCATTTTTGTGTGATAGATACCCTATAAATTATTTATATTAAAGTAACAATGAACAATTAAAAATATTTAATATGATATTTAAATTAATAATAATTTATTTTAGTATACATGGAAAACAAAGTAAAAAACTACATTTTCTCGGACACTAACTCCAAAAGTATCCCACATGGAGTAGATCAAAATGACTATGAAATTTATTCTGCTAGAACTCAAATTATGATAATGTTTCTACATATTTTAGGATTATTCAAGGATTCTTTCATGTTTAATTCAATGAAGAGTCTACTAACAATAATTTCACTACTGTAGAAAAAAAATCAATAGATAATATTTATGATGTATTTTTTTCTTTGGATGATGTGATCTTTTCTTCTTCATAAGGGCTATATTTGTTGTATTATCACAATTGAGTGTTATAGGATCATTAATTATAGGAATCATATTAAGATATTAAATTATGTTTCATATAGATAATACTTCTTTAGATTCTATGATAGATGAAATAGTCTCAATAAATGCTATTGAATATGTGGCCCTGGTTTGTTTTAAGCTCATCTAAATCAAAATAAAATCTCTATTGAGGAAAATATCTATCTCGCTTGTGATTTCATGTCACCTTTTTTTATTTTCACTATATATCCTCTAATGACTACATTCTCATATCCTCCAAATACCATGATAATATCTATATATTTTCTTAAATACATAAGTATATTCATGGATTCTACCCAATAGTTTTTACCTGAGATATCATTATATAATCCAACCACACTTATAGAGTAAGTGACATCTAGAATAATATATATATCATAACAGAAAATAATGAAAAAGTCACTGGAGTTTATATAATTCATTATATATTCTCACTTTCCAAATTTATCTAAGGACATTTTTTTTGGAATACTGAATTCATTTTGATAGTTTCTATAATAGCCTCTTAGATTTATTAATATGAAATATCTTAAGAATCTTGTCAATATATTTACTTTGTCAAAGGCTAACTAGACTTCTGGATATATCAAGATGGATCATTATGACAATAATATATGTTTCTTCACTTATTTCTTGAATGTATAATCAAGTGTTAAACCAGGATTTAATAGACATTATCATTTCCATTTAATTTCCAATATGGAGTAGGTCATAATATAAAAAATTAATAAAATTACAGCACTCTTAAAAAATATTTATAAAATTTATAAAATTTATTCATTTTTAATCATAATTTTATTATCTATTCATAAATTCTAATGTTCCATGACCTGGATTCTTTAATTAATCCCCAAATAGATATTTTAATTTTTATAACATGTTGGAATAGTTATTTTATCACAAACCCTTTAGGTTGAATTATATATTTATTTTTTTAAAAGATCAAATTAAAAATTTCAATTTCATCTTCCTTTTTCCAAATCACATATTTATTGTAAGAAGCTATTGAATGTATAATTATAATATATTTTCTTATAAAAAGTATTGAAATTTTTTATATAAGTCTATTCCATGAAGATTGTTTAATCATTAAATAGTAATCCCACAAAATTACTAATGATTATATCTATGTCCAGTTTCATCTTGAATACCAATTTATAACCAATAGGATTTAAATAAATTAGGGGTTATACAATAATACAAACTTGGTTTTGGTACATGGAGTCCATTTTATAATTCATTGTTTTATTCCATTTGGAAACACATGTTCCAGTTAGTACTTCATTATTGGTTATAAGGTCATTATTATCGATTAATAATGAGAAACCATCATCAGTGAATAAAAATTCATATCATTCAGGTTCCATAATTTCCCTTTTATTTGTATGTTGTATTTGTGTTTATTGAATTCTTTATCCAATGGTCTTAGTATAATCTATTCTTATTCCATCTATTTTGTACATTTTTCCTTAACTTCATCGAAGTGTATCCCACTCACACAGTCTTTTTCCAAGATATTGTCAACTTTGTGACATGTGGGATAACTATTAACTTTTACATTCTTTTCCTTAGGATGATATAGATAATATATTTTCTTTTACATAGGATACCCTATAATGATACACTTAGTTCATCATGGTCTAAGCGTGTTCAAAATAATTAACATTAACATTTTCATCACATCCAGACACTTGAAAAAGTGATAACATGGGTTTATATACATATCATAAATAATATTGAATATAATTTGATTATTTAGTTGTAACTTAGTTTAGTATAATTTTTTTCTATATTATGTAACCCCAAAATAATAATGGAAGACACATTTTAATCATCATAGATATCACCCTGTATAACATGGTGCAGTTTCCCATTTCACTTACACAATTTCATTTTTCTATGTAAGGAGGAGTGATTAGTGATTAAGACACAAATACCTATAAATAATCTATTAATAACATTCTAATATATTCTGCACCAGGGTCTGAGTAAAGTTTCCTAAATTCTATAAAAATCTAGTTTTAAACATTATTTAAATATTCACTGATTATCAAAATGTAGTCTAAATTATACCCTATTATAATGAAATATCCATATATAATAAAATAATTTGTTAAATTTATGATGAATGAGTACTGACCCCATGATTCAACTTGAAATTCTCCACATGAATCTATATAAATCAAATAAATAATCCTATTTTCCTTCTCACGTTATTCATTAAATATGTCTTTTTTTCCCTTAAAACATTGATGTTATACAACAAGTGGTATTGATTAAAAAATGGAATATCATTTTTTAATTTTGGGAAAATTCATCTAGTTTACACTACTTATTTAGTGATTCCCAAATTGGGTGTGGTATGAATCCTATTAAATAAACTCATTGTCTATTTTTAAAACAATTTTTTTGTCTAGATTTTAATAACATTTAATTAAATAGAACATAATATAACAAACATTTTTTATTAAATAATGAATAAATAATGTAAAATTTAAAAATAAATTCAAATATATCATTTCTATATAGATTTATAATGCTATATGTACCTTATGGGACATAATAACAAGAATTAAGAAAAATGATCATTCCTAGAAGAAACATGAGGCCGTATTCCCCAATAGCTATTACAGTAATTTTGGCTGTATTCATGGTTGGAAGATCTACCTCCCCTCAAGAAATTTCTTGTAATCTATACAATTACTATATCTGAATACATATTTGATCACCACATGCCATATCTAAAAACCAATTTATTGAAACATATTACTTTCACTCGATAATAAAAATTATTCAATCTTCCATTTATATCTTTACATAGTGTATCTTTTATTTTTTTTGTCCAATCTTACAACTTGAGAAATAGAGAGGATCATGTTTCTGTACCTACCCCTAGATATTTCAATACATGGATGTGAATATCATTTATTTTTTAACTAAATTACTTTTTTTTAGAATTTACTTCTATTTTTTATATGGAATAATGAAATATCCCACTTTATATCCCAGTAAATGTTTTGATGTATAGTGACATGATATTGAAGAGACTTATCTTTTTTTTTGTATTTAAAAAAAATATTTAGACAATATATGAGGATGTTCTGAAAGAATTATATTGATATGAAATTAATTAGGAATATTGAACCCTAAAACTTATAAGTGACCAATGTTTCCAATGAGTTTGACAATATTTCACCCAAATAGAAACCTTCTCAATGTTTATTATAAGAAATCCCCATGGATATCTCAAACCGTTCACGTAATGATCTCTCATAATGAATTCCATAGATCTTTTTATAACCATCCACATTTTTTGGTGACTTCTTAAATTCATTGTGTAATGGCCCAGACCACTCGAGTTCACTCCACTTCGGAAATATGGTGTTTGAGGTGTTTTAGGTGGTCATTTTTATTTAAACCCAACACTTTTCCAAATTTCCGATTATGGGAATAGTTCTATTGGTGAGACTGTTGTGAACAGTTGTACCGGTGAGATTGATGTGAATAGTTCTACATGTGAGACCGATGTGAACAGTTCCAATGGTGAGACCTATATGAAGAGTCCCATCAGTGAGACCAATGTGAATTGTTCCACTATTGAGACTGATGTTAAGAGTTCCACTGGGGAGACCGATGTGAAGAGTTCCACCAGCGAGACAGACGTGAATAGTTCGATTGGTGAGACCGATGTGAACCGTTCCAGTGGTGAGACCGATGGGAACAATTCCATCGGTGAGACCAATGGGAACAGTTCTATCGGTGAGACCGATGGGAACAGTTCAATCGGTCACACAATTGTGAACAGTTCCATCGGTGAGAACGATGTGAAGAGTTCCATCAGTGAGACCAATGGTAATAGTGCCATTGGTGAGACCAATGTGAATACTACCACTAGTATCAGTGAGTCATTTTGTGAACAATACCATCAGTATGGGTGAGTCATTATGTGAACAGTACAATCAGTATCAGTGAGTCATTTTGTGAACATTGTCAATAGTATCGGTGAGACATTCTGTGAACTTTACTATATGTATCGATGAGTCATTCTGTGAACAATACCTCCAATATCAATGAGTCATTCTATGAACTATAAAATCGGTATCGGTGAGTGATTTGCTAACAATATCGTCATGTATCAGTGATTCATTATGTGAATAGTACCATCGGTGTCAATAAGTCATTATGTAAACAGTTCCATTGGCATTGGTGAGTCATTCTATGAATATAATTTCATGGATCGTTAGGTGTACTATATATATATATATATATATATAACATTCTACAGTTTTTCCACACTAGTGATTCTATTGCATTCCCAAAACTATTTTGTACTTCTTTTTCCAATTTTCTAGATTTTCTCAGTGTTGCCAATTTAATGATTTCTTTGACATAAAATGAACTCAAGGCATGGTTTTAAGGTATTTGAGGACAAATCATATCCCATAACTCTTATATTAATTTTCTTAATACTTGATATGCTTTTACTTGGTCAAACCACTTGGTTTAATGCGATCCTCATTTAATGGAAAGTCTAGCGTATCTAAAACCGTTGCTCCGTAAATCTTCTAAATGGAAGAGATATCTTCCTCTTTTTTTCTTCCTTCCTGTTCCCTTGTGAGATATTCTCGAACCATTCCTTCTTCCCATAGGATTAGTGTGATTGAACCTTAATCCTTGGATCATTTCCCCTTGATTTTTGTTCCTACTGCATGTGCACCCCTATTTTGTTTCAAGCAGCAAGTGTCGATACTTCATTGATAGAAGGTATGATCTACTAATGATCATGTGTTCTCTTCGATCCTACTCCACCTATATCTCCTTTACATTCTATTAAATGTGATCTCAATGGTGATAGTGGAGTTTTCTTGGGTTTTGGTTGGTGCGCTCGTACCACAACATCCTCGGGTCGATGCAGTGGGTATGGGAGGAGGCAATCATGATTCGTTGTGTGGACCATTCTCGTGTAAAGAACGTCAAGAACCTTTTGAGGTAGGGTATTCATTTGTTCTCTATTCCATTATGTTCAAATGTAGAGTTGGCATATTTTATCCTATTGGATCACAATAAAATTATCATAATAAATATTTTAATTAGATAATTAAATTGATATTGATTGTATGTTATTACCTCTTATATTTCTAGATAGTGTGATAACTATGATTTCTTTTTTTAGATTTTTATTTTTATTTAAACTATAGTAAAACCTAATGATATAATTAATTAATAATTGTTTGGATAAGATAAAGAGGCATATAATTGAATATGGTTGTTGTTTTAATTTGATGTTAATGAAATTGACGCCGTAAGAATGTTTAATCAATTAGTGATTACTATGATTTCAGGCTGTTTATGTTACCCGTATTTGGAACCAAAAAATAATAAAATTGGTTAATTCCATATTGATCGAATAATTGGATTTTTGATAAAAATAAATTCCCCACTGGGTTATGAGTAACCCTCTTGTTTATAAAGTCCAAAATCCTATTTACTGGATCAATGAGAGATCATTGTGTTTGAAGCATGGATGTGTTTCTTAAGGGTCACAATCCCTATTGATATGATGATTGTTTTCCTGATTGATGTGTTGTGTAGTGAACCTGGAAGTCTTTTGTGATATGTGGGGGAAGATATGCCTATTGGATGTGACTGAAATTGATGTATTGAGTGGCGAAATGCATCAGTTTATGCATGTTGGTGTCGAGGAGGACCCCATGGATGATGAAATCGGTAGGATGTGAATGTTTGTATTCTTGGTGATTTTTGTTGGTTTTTTATCTTCATTAATTTTTTCACTTCTCATGGATGTTAGTTTTTTTCCCTCTTTACAAAATTGGAGAAGACAAACAAGGTATGCCACATACTTTCTATGTTTAGATTCCCACAGGAGGATGGGTCTACACTCTTGCTATAGGCAGAAAAGACATGACAGGTAGTTAATATACTCACTGAGTGGATCCCCATTATGTTTAATAGTTTAGAATTTTTTTTCTATAATCACTTGGAATATAAGAAATAATAATGTTTTCAATATATGATTGAATAAATTACGTTAACCAATGGGGTTTGATCTAGCTGGGACGCAATAGAGGGGATTCGATTTAAAGAATAGTGGACTTTGGGTGTGATGATAATGAAATATATTGTGTAAAATTTTAATTGTTAATTAATATTTAAATAAATAATTAACGTAATGTCCAACTGATAAAAAGGGAATGGAGTAATGTACTTAAGATCTTTAAATGGTTGTGTGCTTAATGGATACATAGTCTTAGAAGTGGTAGCCTGGAGTCTGAGAGAAGTTAGCTGTAGTTGAGTCTATGACTAGGTTGTGCCCATATTTTGGTTGTGAGATATAATATATTCTATACTTTTTTTTGTTTCTATATGCTACTCCACCATGTTAGTTAGAGAAATGAACACACTAGGTATTCTGAGCCCCAGGTGGTGTTTTCCCCAATATATCAATGGAAGGATAGATGGAAGACTACGCCCTTTGGCCCTTATCTCTTCTCCTGATAGTTACTTGTGTTGGTAGGTTCATCGGTTAGGTTTCCCCATATATGTTTGTAGAGGGTTGTAATGGATTGTGTTTATTCTCACACATATATTCTAGATATATTTTCCTATGGACTACTATATTTGTAACGTGTATAGGATGTGATAGCTTGAGGATCTTTACTCGGTGTATAGGTTGTAATGGCTTGAGGTATAATACCCAACATATGATACACATTATGCGAGTTGTGGTGGCTCCCAAGAAACTACCTAGTTACTTTCTTTATGAGGATGTGGTGGTTTTGTTTCACAAGGTGTGTGTTGTGGTGCTTCACCCTGGTGTCTGTGGGAATGCCTTTTTTGAGAGAGATGCTTAGGACATGTGTACCACGCCATGCTTCTATGGTATGTAACTCTTTGAACAAAGAAATATCTTGCATAGTAAGAAACTTTGAGTTCTGGAACACCATGAACTATCAAACATGCCATTTAAAAAGAAGTTGTGAATATTAATACACACATTTTGAAATATCATAACTTTTATTTTTCAAAATGGACTTCATTTTTGGATTCTGAATATCAAAATCAGCGTATGGGTAGTTTTTTGTGTTTTTATGAATACATACAATTTTTGATGAATATTGAAAAACACTGCGTTATTATTTAAAACTGTCTTTTTATTACATAATTATTTTTTATTGAAATTTATTTTAAGTCAAAATAGTAACATAAGAACAATATTAGACCAATTTAATTCATTGAAGTCATTTTATGATATGATTATATATATATATAATTTTATTGAAATTTTTACCATCTTTTACCCACCTTCTAGGAACATTTGTAAATTTTCATAAATCCCAATTTTATCGCTTATTTGAATTGAATTTAAAAAACATGAGTGATACAGTTTACATCAGTGAGTAAAATGTTGTTCCACAGTATGAAAATAATTTTTGGTGAATAGTAAAATTTGAATTTTATTTACCACAGTATAAAGTAAGTAGAGTAATTAAATGTAATAATTATATTATATATATCCTAACACATGTACTAATTCTGTTGGATAAGTTTATATCGACCAAAATCAACCATTGGACAAACATAGGATCCTAATTTATCCACATTTATTATATTAGGACATTTATTATATTTTCTTTAAAGAAGAGTTCAACGTTTTTAATCCAATGTATAATAACTAAATAATTTTTAATGAAGGGTTATACATACGATAGATTTGTCTATAAGTATTAATTATAGTTATAAAAATATTTATTACATCATGTTATTTTATTTATAATGTTTAGATATTAAAAAATTAAATTTATTTAAGACACAATAATGATGCAGTAATTACCATATTAATGAAAGATTAAAATAATTGATATTATAAATATTAAAATAAATATAAATTAAGAATTTTGATATATTCCCAGAATTTTCAAGGTTAATGTGACATGTTAGGGTTGATTTAATGAATTTTGTCGATTTAATAAATTTTTTATGACTTTAACAAAAATCAATTACTAAATAGTATCAAAATTGACAAAAAGGAGTTGTTTAAAACCAATACTATTTTATTAAATGATATAATACTTTTAAAAATATAATATTAAGCCCAAGGACATGAATAAGGATATTAATGTCACTAATGAACCACTTGAGGTTATCGTGATATTTTATAGTTTGTTTACTAACCATGTAAAATAAAAATAAAAAAAAGACATGGTAAAATATAGACTATTTAATTAAGAGTTAAATCTAATATATAAGGTAAAACTGGCGACCTAAACATGTCAATAACCTATTGTTTGAGATCATTTTGACCCATCACCAACTTATAGTTGAAATAAATCTATTTTTATACATTATAAAACGAAAATGATTTTATAATAAAATAATATTTCAATATTTTCTTAAAGTGCATGTCTCATCTCTTAAAAAAGGGTACTTCCCCTTCTGTCAAATTCACACCTCCCAAGCCAGTTGTCTCAGCCAAACCCTACTCAAATATCCTCCGAACTACAATCACTTCAACCTAGAGCCTTAATTCGATTAGAAAGGCAACCTCAGGGTCCCTTTTGATGAAATAAAAAGGAAGCACCCGAAGAAGAGGTAATTATTTCATCACCTCTTTCAAAGATCATTTCATCTTATGCTTCCCCTTTCATTGTTGTTTCCAAAAAATAATAATAAATCCAGTACCTTATACATAGTATGATATTATTATAAATATTTTACAACCATATTCATTATTCTAAACATCCTATGAATGAAAAAGTCACGATATGTGCGTACGTAGGGCTTACCGTCTCCACGACGTGATGTCGTTTTTTATTCAACACTACATTATTTACATGGGTATAATATTGATTATAATTGATGTAAATAATAAATATAACATGTTTTTTATTCTCTATATATAATAAACCATCCTATTACATATGATTTCACCATCAATAGAATTATATTTTGTCTCGTGCGTACGTACGACTTACCGTCACCACAACGCGATGAGATTTTATTCCCCATCGTAACCATTAAAGATTAATTTTCATTTGATAATTGAAAATAAATTTTAAGAACATAATATCATTTTTGATAAGAATCAAATAATGTTAACAATAATGAATATGTCTTATGTATCAAAACATATAAAATAAAACAGATCAGTTAACACCAGAAACAATGATACTGTTGAAATATTTTTGTCAATGAAATATAAAAATATAATATTTGATATCATATTTATGTATGTGGTTCTTGTATAATTTAAAAACAGTTATTTAACAATTATAAAAGATGTTAACATACCATCGACTAAGGAAATGTACATGGTGTAGGTAAATTTTACAATCCCTTTATTATCTGAGGTTATTTATACGTAAGTATCTTTTGGGACTTCTTTATCATCCACATCCATGTTTCTTAAAAATTTATTTCAAAACAATTTTAGTGTTTCCAATCCTATGGTTTAATGTCATTTATACCCTCTTTGTACTTTTTATATTTTTTTTGAGATGAATCTTTTGATTGTTCACCAAACAATGTACTTTAGGAAATTTTCATCAAATTCAATAATGACTGTTTTATTAACTTATACAGTGGGTGTGGATATTTTACGCCGTTATATCATCTTCAATGTGTCCCTTAACGACATATAATTATATTTTCAAAATAAATCTTTTCTTTAATTTTAATTGATTTCAGTGTTGAAAGAGATATTTAACTCAAATTATTTTTTATTGATATCATCAATGTCAACATCATTTGTTGGATTTTACATTTTTTTGGAGTTAATTTATTATGAAACAATATTCCATATTGTGTTGAAAGATTTGTAATTTTTTTTACTACAGATGTGATATTTTTATACCATTCATGGTTTGGTCAAATTATTAACATTTTATTTGCAAGTTTTAATATGAATAATTATGTTATGTTTCAACCATTTTATATAAGGAATGCATTGGACGTAGTATGTTATGGGTGGTGCCCTCTATACCCCCTCGAAGCATCGATGGGTCTAATGAGACAATCTAGTGTCTTGTCACAAGGCCTTGACATAATATTTATTTGTAGTCTTGGCACAAGGCCTTGACTATGTGGTTGTGATTCCCGCCAATACGCATTCCATCATTATGTAATTATCTATTGATATTACATGTGATTATTCAACAAGTAGAATATACATGTGAATATATAAATGAAATTATATGATTTATCTTTTCCATATTATGCAGATGTTTATGTTTAAAAGGCGTTTGTTTTAGTCTTATACATTTCATTAAATGAATATTATTATTTTTGAAAAATTCCACTATATTTTTATCCTTAATAAAAATTTGAGATCAACACTTTCTTATGTTTTATTTTTTTCCTAGGATGCAAATAAGTATTTTAAGATTGACCTTCAGGGATAGGCTAAGGGATGTGATTGTGTTCAAAGGAGACACAATGTTTTTTTTATTTCATAATGTAATGTAAAACTTATCTATGTATCTAGTATTTCCAAGGAAACAAATCTGATTGTTCTTCCGGGACTTGATCTCTTGTGATCATGCCAATGTTATGTAATAATACACCGACTCTAGGTAACTAGGTTTGAGGTGTTACAGTTTGTATCAAATGAAGATAAGTTCAATCCCTGGAAACTAGATTTTGACAAAACTCTGATTGAAGCACATTACCCTATGAAAAAATTTTAGAAGTAGTATATAAGATCATCCAAATTTCTGGGTACTATATATATATTGTGGGTTATCCTAACAATAAATCCATGTCTGGATACTACAAGTGGATGTGGTTCTGAGACAAATGTACCTATGAGGGAAAATTCTGATAAGGAGTTTCGGGATTGACCTAGGTTAACCTAGCACATGACAACGAGCCTTACTACGTACATGGTTTGACAAACTCGGGGGATATGGTTAGGATAATTCACATTTTATATAAAAACCAATATGAAGGATTTATGAGTAAATACTTCCCCAAATAAAACATTTTTTTATTATGGATTACATGCATAAACTGTTCTATTTATGTTATGTATTTTACATGTTTGGAATTATGCATTATGATTCATAAATTGTTCTAGTGTATGCCATTGTTTAGAATTGGATCCTAGTGGAAGGAATGGAAACTATATCAATTCATGTAACAAATGTAGGGATTTCATTCCTACTCAAGATAATTATAGTCGATATAGTGAGGAAACTAGTGTAGATCATCTTATAACCATATTGGGATAACACAATTTCGTTATTATTAATAACCTTCCCAGTATGGAGCACCCTAATCCACAATGTGGAGGATTAGTGTTAGACTACTTTCTGAGGAAACAACCAAAAACATTCAACGGGATTAGAAATCCATTTGTAGCTGAGAAATTGATAAGTTCCTTAGATAAAATATTTCTTGCTTTGGAGAGTAGCGAAAATAAAAAGTTGTCATGGTCGTTTATCACCTCACTGGAGATGAAGATCAATGTTGTGCATTTATTCAAATCACTGTGGAGGTGAATAAGTATAAAATATTAAATGTAGGGAGTTTAAGGATATTTTCTTAGAAAAATACATTCATCATGAACATCTAGTGGAAATGTGAAGAAAATTACAGAGTCTGAGGAAAAAGGAGTATGGGAATGTCACAAATTAGGTGGCTAACTTTACAAGGATAGCAAGTCATGCTGCAAATTATATACATAACCCCAAAAGTGAGATTGATTGATTATTTTTTGGGATAAAACCATTTCATCTTCCAACATTAGTCTCACAATCCTTCTTGTCATACGAAGATATAGTATCATGTGTTATCAAGAAAGAAATGGAGTTCTTTATGTCTTTTGAATTTAAATTAAATCCAAAGAAAAAGAGATCAGGTGAACACTCTATAAATAGATGTAATGGGAAGAAGGGAAAATTTGAATTTCCACCCTATAGTAAATGTAGGATGAAACACCATGGTACTCTCCTAAATGGGATGGGAGTTTGATACAAGTGTGGTAAAAAAGTCCACCAATCTCATGATTTCAAGGATAAGAAAGAGGCTTCTAATGTTGAATGCTAATGTGGTAAAGAAATGGGAAATTATGCTTATAAATTTCTTATGCGTGAGGGAATATTACCACAAAAAATACCAAGGGAGGAAGTTCAAGGTTAGGTGATCACAACTATGGAGGTTGAAGTTTTTAATTACCTGGTGGTAGGTACTTCAATAATTTCCGAAAATTTAGCCAACGATTTATTTTATTCTGGAACATTTAATTCTTTAATATCATCCCATTTTTTCATGAAAATTAGATATTTATACTTTTACTTATTATGGGAGTTTTTAGTCAAAACTTCTATGGTATGAATCATTGCAACTATGTTTTGTGAATAAGTTACCATAATGGAATATAAAATATATTTATCTACTAATATTATTGTAATACCCATGATTGAATTTGATATAATCTTCAGTATGGATTGGATTCTTGATAATGATGCAGAAATTTATTGTAAGAAGAAAGAAGTTACAATTTTTGATGATGATAAAAAATCCCTTGTCTTCAGAGCAGAAACATCACCATTTAATTCTCATATAGATCCACCCCAATAGCTCTACTAAATTCAATTATTGGGGAGGAAAAGAGTAAAATAACTACGTGGGAGGAAATTAATGTACAAAAATTGGATGTACCTATTGTTCAAGAATATGTTTATACGTTTCTAGATGATTTACCTCGACATCCTCTAGAATGAGAAATTGACTTTTCTATTAACATGATTAATGGTTCAAAGCCCATATTGAAGACCCCTTATAGATAGGACATCATGTAATTAGTGGAACTGAATAATCAAATTGAGTAATTGAGTAATAAATGATTTATTCCCCCCCCAAGAGTTTCTCAATGGGAAGCCCACGTTCAGTTTGTTAAGAATAAATATGGATCTATGAAGTTCTGCATTGACTATTGAGAGATAAATTTTATAAAAATAAAGAACAAGTATCTACTACCTCGCATTGATGATTTATTTGATTAACTTCAGGGAGCTCAATATTTTTCAAAGATTTACCTTTGATATGGATATCATCAATTGTGCGTACTGAAGGAAGAAATTCCAAAGAAAACATTTCACACTAGGTATGGGCATTACGAGTTTATAGTAATGCCATTTGGACTGACTAATGGACACTCTATTTTTGTGGATCTAATGAAGAGTGTTTTGATGGAATACCTTGGTGGCTTTATAGTGGTATTTATTGATGATATCATTGTATCATCCAAAAGATATGGAGATCATGAAAATCACATAAAAAATATTCTAAAGAATATTTAAAGAAATGAGTTATATGGGATGTTTAAAAATTGTGAATTCTAGCTTCATGATATTTCTTTTCATGTCCATAGTGTCTCTACATTGTCGATCTTTCAATGTAAATGGAAATCCAAGAATGGCCAACACCAAAAAAATTTTACCGGGGTATACAACTTTATTGGATTAGCACATTATTATTGGAATTTTATACATTATTTTGGCTGATTGGCTAACCCATTAACCACACTCACACGTAAAGGGGTTAAATTTGTTTGTAAAAAAGAGTGTGATGATTGTTTTGAAGAATCAAAGAGAAGATTAGTCAATAGTTTTATCTTCACTCTACAATCATGGAATGATGGGTTTGTTATTTATAGTTATTCTTCAAAGAAAGGACTTGGTTTTGTCCTTATTCATAATTATAGAGTTATTACCAATGCATCAAGGAAGCTAAAAATTCTTTAACAAAACATTCCCACCAATGATATTGAGTTAGTAGGTATAATATTTGATCTGATGATATGAAGACACTATCTCTATGGTGAAAAATGTAACATATATAATGATCAATATAGTTTAAAGTATATTTTATCATAGAAAGAACTCCACATGTGGGAATGGAGATGGCTTTAACTACTCAAGGATTACAAAAAGTACAATACACTACCACAATGGGAAGGAAAAAAATGTTTATGATGCATTGAGCAGAAATTATCATGGAGTTATAAAAAACATGAGACTTGAAAGGGATCCTATGTTTATAATTATTCTAATTATGGATATGGGAATAATAATGGCAGGTGAAACATCCATATTTTTTTAAATTTTTTCTAAACCATATTTACTAGAAAGGATTAAATGTTATCAGACTGACGACGAGGAGTTTTAATAGAAAATTAAAGACCAGAACAATGAGAGATTGATTGACATCTTATATAAAGAGGAAAATTTGAAATTTGGGAAGAGGTATTGTGTTCCTGACATTCCTAATCTAAAAAGGGAATTGTTGGATGATTCTCATAGATTCAATTTCTCTGTATCCCCTGGTACAACTAGGTTTTCTAGAGATTTGAAAGAACATTTTTTGTTGGATAACATGAAGGGGGAGATTGCTGATATTGTGCCAAGATGTATGGTTTTTCAACATGTGGAGTCAAGTAGACAACATCTTGGATGAGTCATGCAACCTCTTCATATAGCTGTGTCGAAATCTGATGAAATTATGATGGACTTTGTCATTAGGATACCAAATAATCATAGAAAGAATGATGCAAAGTGGGTCATTGTTGATCGTTTTATTAATTCATCGCATTTTCTTGCTATAAGAGAAGATTTACCACTTGATAATTTAGCAATACTATATATTAATGATGTTTTAGGTTATCATGGTGTACTCTATCGATTGTTTCTGATCGTGATCCCCATTTTACGTCATGATTATGGAAAAGTTTTTAGAAATACCTAAATACTGAACTTCGTTTTAGCACTGCCTACCATCCTCAAACTGATGGACAATAAGAATACAATATTAAAACCATAAAATACATCTTGAGATCTTTGTCACTTGACTTTCACTATATGTGGGATCATTATTTACCTCTATTATAATATTCCTATAATAATATCATCTATTCAAGTATTCAGATGGTGGAATATGAAGTGTTATAAGGAAAGATATTTCTCCCACCAACTTGTTGGGATGATGTTGGTGAATGAAAACTCATAGGACCGGAACATGTTGAGGAAACAATGAAAACAATAAAGATTATCCAAACCCACATCAATGCCGCTCGATGTAGGAAAAAGAGCTATCTGGATTACTGAAGGTAGGATTTGGAATCTCATGTAGGAAATCATGTTTTCTTGAAAGTATCTCCAAGAAAAGTTGTTATATGATTCGGTAAGAAGGGTAAATTATTTCGTAGGTTCATTGAGACTTTTGAAATTCTAGAATTAATTGGAGTTGTATCTTTCCATTTCAAAATTTCGCCATGTGTCTCCAAAGTTAATTAGGTGTTCCACATATCACTATTGAGAAAATACATGCCAGACCCCACACATGTATTCACCGTTGAAGAAATAAATTTGGAACCTGATACATTTTATTGTGAAGAGCCTGTCCAGATTCTTGATACCAGAGAACAAGTGTTGATAAATCAGATGAATCACATGTTATATGTTCTTTGAAGAAACCATAAAATGGAATAGGCAATGATGGAACCCAAGGAACATATGATGAAAAACAACCCAAATATTTTTATGCTGTAATATTCTATAAATTTCAAGGAAAAAATTATTTGAAGGGGGGAAGAATGTAACACCTCGAGCTTCCATGGTACACTTCTCTTTTAATAAATCCAATAGCTTGTAAAATACACAACCTTGAGTTCTAGCACACCATGATAAATCAAACAATCCATTTAAAAAGAAGTTATGAATAGTAATACCCATTTTTTGAAATTTTGATAAATTTTATTTTTCAAAATGGACTTCATTTTTTTATTCAGAATATCAGAATTATCTTAGTATGGTTTTTTTGTTATTTTTTTGAAAACATTTGATTTTATATGAATAGTGAAAACAATACGTTATTTTTTAAAACCAACTTTTTATTAAATAATTATTTTTAATATAAATTTTTTAACATAAAAATATATACATAATTCCTATATTAGTCCAATGTAATTCATCGAATTAATTTTATGATATATTTAGATATATAATCAATTATTGAACTTTTTACTGTTTTAGCCACATTTTATAAACATCTGAAAATTTGCATAAAACATAATTTTACCGCTTCTCTGAATTTAATTTCAAATTCTGAGAGATATGGTTGACATTAGTAAGAATAATGTGGTTTAATATGATGAAAATGATTTTTTGTGAATAGTATCTTATGAATTTCATTAACCATGGTTAAAAGTAAATAGGGTAATTAAAAGTAAAAAAGAAATTATAATTACCCTAAAACATGTTCAAATTATTTTTGATAAGTTCATTTAGACCAAAATCAACCTTAAGAAAAAAATATGATCCTTTTTAATAAAAATGGATAATATTAGTACATTTATTATATTTTGTTTAATGTAAATTTAGTAGTGTTAAACTCAATGTTTAATAACTGAATATTTTTTAATATTTGGTTATACATTAGATTAATTAAACAGTAAATATTTATTATAAATATAAAATTATTTCCTACATCATGGTATATTATTTATTGTTTTTTGACATTAATTAATTAAATTTATTTATAACACAATGAGGATGCTGTAATTACTTTATTAATAAATGATCAAAATAATTGATATTATAAATATTAAAATAAATTTAAAATGAGAATTTTGAAGAATTCCATGAATTTTCTAAGTTAATATTACTTGTTAAGGTTGATTGAATAAATTTTTTTATAAGTAATCAAGCTATTATGACTTTTAAAAAAATCAATCACTAAATAGTGTCAAATTTGAAAAAAATGAGTTTTTAAAACTAATACTATTTTATTAAATTATATAATATTCCTAAAAATCTATGATTAAAAAAAGGACATAGATAAGGTTATATATTTAATTAATTTACAATTTTAGGTTCTCTTGGAATTTTATTGTAATTTTATTAACCATGTAATATTAAAATACAAGAAGACATGGTAAAAGTTAAACTATTTGACTAATAGTTAAATCTAAAAGATAAGGATACAATGGTGTCCTAAATTTTTCTAAAACCTATTGGTTGAGATTTTTTCAACCCATCCCCATATTATCCTATAAATAAATCTATTTTGAGTCATTATAAACCTAAAATTATTTTATAATAAAATAATATTTCAATCTTTTCTTTAGGTGCCCTTGACCTCTCTAATAATAGGGTACTTCCCGTTATCTCCAATTCAAATCTCCAAAGCCATTTGGATTATCCAAACCCTGATCACATATCATCCCAACTACCTTAAATTAAAACTAGATCACTAAATTTGATCATAAATACTACTTAAGGATCCCTTTTTATCAAATCAAAAGGTAGCACCTGAAAGAAGATGTAATTATTTTGTCACATATTTTAAAATTATTTTCTTCTTCCACTTCCTTTTTCATTGTGGTTTACATACCAAAATAAAAACCCTAATACCTTATAAATACTATGATTTAATTATATATATGGTACAACCATATTCATTATTCAACCCATCCTGTAAAAGACAATGTCACCAAACTTGCTTGCGTACAATTTACCGTTTCCACGTCGTGGTATAGTTTGTTATTCATCACATCATTATTTTTATGGGAATAATAATGAGTAGAATTGAAGTAAATAATAAATATAACATGTTAATTATTCTTTATATATAATACACCAACTAATTAGATATGACTTCACCATCAATAGAATTATATTTTTCACTCATGTGTACGTACAACTTACTACCTCCACGACGTGACAAGATTTCATACCCCATCGTAACCATTAAATAATAATTCTCATTTGATGAATAAAAATATGTTTTAAAAACTTCATGTCATTCAGGATATGAATCTAATATATCTTATCTATTACAAACATCACTTACGTAAAAAAAACATATAAAGGAAAATGATTTAGTCAACACCCAAAACAATGATAATATTGAAATATTATTAACCATGAAATATTAGAAGATCATATATGATATAATATTTGTGTATGTGGTTATTTTATAATTTAATATAAATAATTTAACTGTTATAAAGGAGGATAAAATACCATTGACTATGGAAAAGTACAATATAAGGTTTAATTGCAATCTCTTTATTATCCGATGTTGTTTAAATGTAAGTATCTACTGTGAATTCTTTATTATACACATCCATATTTCTTAGAAATGTATATAAAAACATTTCTACTATTTTGTAAACTATTTTTAATGTCATTTATACACTCTTTTTACTTTTTATAAAATTATTTTAAAACTATCATTCTGTTATTTTCCAAACATGGTACTTTATGACCTTCTCAAAAAATTAAGGAAAGATTGTTTTTTAACTTATATGGAGGGTGTATATATTTTCCACTGTTATAAAATAATCAGAGATTTAGTTACAAGGTTATACAAATATTTTCAAAATAAATGTCTTCTTTATTTTTAAATGATTTTAAAGTAGAAAGATATATTTCAATCAAATATTTTTTTGATTGAGTCCATCTTTGTCAATATCCTTGGTTGAATTTTACATTTGTTTGAAGTTGATTTATTATGATACAATCTTCCATATTATATTGAAGGATTTATGATATGTTTGACTATAGATGTGGTATTTTTATACTATTCAAGGTTTATGGATAATGTTTTACCATTTCATATTCTAGTTTTAATACAATTGTTTATGTTATGTTTCGAACTTTTCATATAAGGAAGGAATTTGACATAGTAAGTGACGAGAGGGGCCCGCTATAGCCCGTAGATGCATCAGTAGGTCTAATTAGAAAAACGGGTGACTTGAATTATGTCATTGACAAAATATTTATTTTTATTCTAGGCACGTGGCCTTCACTATG
This sequence comes from Viscum album, assembly GCA_963277665.1. Taxonomy (NCBI): domain Eukaryota; kingdom Viridiplantae; phylum Streptophyta; class Magnoliopsida; order Santalales; family Viscaceae; genus Viscum; species Viscum album. The sequence continues at coordinate 85,333,410 of OY728160.1, forward strand.
TGGTTATGATGTTCGAAATTATGCATTCCATCATTATGAAATTAGTTATTGATATTAAATTTGATTATTCGACTAGTAGAATATTCATGGGAATAGGTAAATCGGATTATTTGATTTATCATTTACATATTATGCAGATGTTTAATTTTAATAGTCTTGTTTTTTATTATTATATAATTCCTTAATTTTTAATTCTTATTTTTGAGAGTTTCGGCTATATTGTTATCCTTACTCAGCATCTGAGCTCACCCCTTTCTTATGTTCTATTTTTTCCAGGATGCGAAGATGTATATTATGATTGACTTGTAGGGATAATATAAGGGATATTATTGTGTTCAATGGATACATAATTTTGTTTGTTTATTATTTCATAATGTCGTGTAAAACATATTTCAGTATATAGTACTTCCATTGCCACTAAACTGATCGGTATTTTGGGACATGATCTCTTTTGATCATTCTAATGTTATGTAACAATTCACCGACTCTGGGAAACTAGGGTTAAGGAATTACAAAATGTGATGTTAGGGAAAATTGGGAAACCATTGGGGAAGTAGTAGTGGGGTACCCTTGATATTCTTTATTAAATTATATACACTTGTATGAGATACTTGGTGAGAGTATTGATTGTTAGGTTGGGAACATAATATACCTATTCAGGTGATGAGTTTGTTTCAATTGTTGTTCACTGTGACTTATCATGCTTTCATTACTTTTGCATGAGAGGCTTCGGGGAGGATACTACTAAGTACACTGTTATACTCACCCTATTTATATATAAACTATTTTTCTGGTCACTTGGAGAAAGTTAGAGATGAAGATAATTTCTACGATCATCGGGTTACTGGAATTGTTCAGGCTTGTGGTTGCTGTTGTTTTTACATTCCTTTGGTACTTTCAATTTTTCTATTCAGTTCTAGTAGTTTTTCATGAAATTATATAAGTGTAATTGGTATTTCTTTTATATTGTATCCGGAGTTAGAATGGTTGGTGTTTTCCTTATCTCTATCTTTTTCTTATGTTTTCGTAGAGGGTAATGCCTCCCATTTGAGTGTTTATTATACCCTCGGTGCTAATCACCCTCTATGGGCCTACTGGAGACGGGACATAGGGATCACTATCTCCCTTATCACATTTCTAGCCAAGGAGGGATACACCTTGGTGTGAGGGGGTGTGAAACAGTTGTAACAGATCTATGGTTAGGGGATAGTATATAGTTTTATGTTAACCACATTTTTGGTTTCATGGTTTGATAGGGAAATGGTTTCAGTCATATTTAGAAAGTGATGTAAGCACCGGTGACCGACAGAGACATAGGCATTCAGGGCACCCTATGATCTGATGCACAAACCATTATGTTTACAATGGATACTAAAAATGGTGAAACTTGTTGCAGGGTAGAGTCCTCAAAAAGGATCAAGCATCATTATTTTTTGTTCCTATGTTTGAATGGGTAGTCTTTGAGATATGTTAACCTAAAATTAATTAATTTAAAAAAAATTAAGGAGGAGTCTTCCATATTCTAGGTTTAAGATATCTAACTATTTTTTATTCTACAGTAATGGCTCCAGGTTGATGTTCATGTTAGGTTTGTGTATAAGATGTCCAAAAATCCATACCAGTAGATCGCCATAGGGTAGACATTCGTAACGATGACACAAGGAGGAGTACAGTCTGCATATTTATGCGCTAGAGTCTCCAGAACTAGGAGTGCTGCATTTTAGATGCAGTCATGGAAGGCTGTTTGGAGGAGGTCTAGATATGTGTTAGTTCAATCCATGCTCGAAGGTGCACTGGCTGTCTTTTGTTGTGATGATGTTACTTGGATCATAAAGGTTGTAGCAGATCTTGTTCCTCAGGGAATGCGAGGAGTCAGTTATCCCATGAGAAGAATTTCGAGACAAGTATGAGTTTTTTTCATCAATCGAGAATGTGTTAAGCCACCATGAGGTTCTTACCCTTTAACAGGGGAGCTCTAGTGTGTGAGTGTTTGGAATCCATTTTAAGAACCTTTTATGTTATGCTTCTGACATATTTCCAGATGAGGAGGATAGGGAGACACATTTCGAGGAGGATTTGCCACCATAAATGCGGTGTTAGGTCACTCTATTTATGCTAAAGACATATCTTGAGGTGCAGGTGAGGGCATAGGTATTAAAGAAAACATTGTCCATAATTTTATATTCACAGGTGGGGAGTCATCATGATTCCTCAGAAAGTAGAGATGTGGTCTAGGGTTCCCATTTTTTCGAGTAAAGTGTTTTCGTTCTGCTAGGGGTGGGTCTCATCCCTCAGAAACTCCTTTCTACAAGGGTGGTGTCTCTCACGGCAATACCAAGGGATCAGGTTCTTGTATTTATTGTGTAGGGCAATCTCATCACCAGTGAGAGTGCATGATAATTCAGAGTAGTCATCATGCACCCGGTGTTCCACTTCAGGTTCCTCCCTTGAGGTAGTTCTAACTGAGGTAGCATTAGAAGGGTGCACCAACTTTGGATCAGTAGAGAGTAGATGGGGTAGGAATATTAAATCCTTGTGATTATCCATATCCTTAGAGAGAAGAGAATGACCATGGTCTTAGTTGTCATCAGGGTCAAAGTGGTCATGGAGGAGGACACAATCAGCTTCCTGATTTAGTGTTTCCAGCTCTAGGTGAGCCATAGGTCATTTGAGGTGCCCATTTCTTGTTTTATACATTGTTTTATTCCTTGTTTGATTTAGGAGAAACACACTCATTCATATCATTGTCCCTTTTCCATGCATTGGTACTTGAGGTAAAGAGGCTTCCAGTGCCATTGGCGTTGACTACGCTAGTTGGAGCCTAAGGTGATTTGTTTGAATCTTATAGAGACTCTGAGCTGGTGCTGGGGAAACACCGCTTTGGGGGACACTTAATAGGTTAATGGATACTACCATATGATTTCATTCTCGATATTTATTGGTTGTATTTGTGGTAGGATATCATGGATTGGTTAAGAAGGCAGGTGGTGTTCTTCGATGAAGATGAAGATCTAGCAAAGTTTGTTGGTGAGTGATACACTCAGATGTGTCAGAGGTGTTTTTTTACTTGTCATCAATGATATTGGGGATGATATTGAGTTCTTCATAGGTTCAACATTTGGAATTTCCTTGTCTCATAGAAGAGTACCCTAATGTCAATCTAGAAGAGGTTGTAGCATTACCCCCATGACGAGAGATCGAGTTTGGGATTGAGCTACAACCAAGAGCATCTCTTATCATTATGTAACTATATAGGATGGCCCCTTCTGAGTTACAAGAGATACATATATAGATTTATGGTCTGTTAGAGTGTGGTATTGTTGGGTCGAGTGTTTCACCATGGGGTGCACCAGTTTTGTTCATGAAGAAGGCTTATAGTAGTTTGTGGTTGTGTATCGATTATCGACTCTTACACAAAGTGACAACGAAAAATTGATATCATATTCAATTAATTAATGATTTGTTCTATCAAATAAAGGGTGAAATTTTGTTTTCAAATATATAATTTTGGTTTGGATATATTCAGATGATTGTGAAGGATGAAGATATCTTGAATATTGGATTCCATTTTCATCATGGGTGTTATGAGTTCATTATAATGTCTTTTGGTGTGATGAATGTTGTACCTGTGTTCATTGGATTGATGAACATTGTGTTCCATGAGTTCTTGGATGTGTTCATGGTGGTTTTCATCGATGACATCCTTTTGTACTCCATGTATGAGGAGGAGCATGCAGAGAATCTACACGCCATTTGGGGAGTTCATCATCATGATCCACTATTTGGAATGTTGCTGAAGTGTGGGTTTTGGGCTCAAGATGTCTGTTTCATAGCGCATGTTGTGTCCCAGCAGGGAGTAGTTGTGAATCTATTGAATATAAGAGCAGTTTTGTATTGGGAATCCACCAAGATAGTGCTTGAAGTGTGAATTTATGTTGATATTGTAGGATACTAAAGGGGGATCGTATCTGATTTCTCTTGGTTTGTGACTCCTCTAACGGTATTGACCAAGAATGATCAAGAGTTCATATGGATTGATCAGTGTTATGTAAATTTTGAGTATCTCAAGGAGATGTTAGTAAGTGCTCCAATTCGTTTTCTTCCAGCAGAGGGAGTTCAGTTTGATGTTTTATATGACGCTTCATATCTTGGGTTAGGCTATATTCTGATGCAGTAGATATTAGTTGTTTCTTATGGGTCTCTGAAGTTGTGTCCCCATGAATTTAACTATTCCACACATGATCTTGAGTTGGTAGTTGTGGTGTGTTCACTGAAATTGGGGATACATTACCTCATTGGCGAGTGCTTTGTGGTTTTCACCAAATCATAAGAGCCTAAATTAATCTTTTTCCATGAATTACATAAACTTCTGACAATATCGGTGGATGGAGTTCATATAAGAATACAACTTTGAAGTCTCATATAAATATATGAATGGGATTGTTGTGGCTGATGCAATGAGAAATACGACACATAGTGATGTACTGCATTAATATGGTGATTATTGGAGTGTAATGGAAGAACTCTCATCATTACATCTCAATATGTGAGAATTTGGGGGAAAAGGTTGTCCTTTTTAGATGACGGTGTGGTCGGCTCTAGTGGAGAAGGTGGAAGAGTCCCAGTTTGTTGATCTAGAGGTGGTGGTCTAGAGAGATCAAGTTGTTTGTGGTGAGGCCCCTGATGGCTGGTCTATCGATGAACAACATTGAGTTTTTTATCATGAATGTATATTTGTTCCATTGGAGACGAGTGATATAGTTCTCGGATAGTTCCATAGTTCACCTTTATCGGTGCATCCTTGCATGTCAAAGATGTACCGAGCCATGAAGAGTCAGTTTTTCAAGTCTGGGTTGAACTATGCAGTTGCAAAGTTTGTGTCTTAATGTTTAGTCTTCTAGAAGGTGATGCTAGGAATCGTGTCCCCAATGGTTTTCTCCAGCCATTAGATATTCCTCATTATATGTGGGATGATATCTCAGTGGAATTTTTTATTTATTTACCTCATGATATGGGAGGAAATGATGATATTTGGGTTTTTGTGGTCAATATAACAAAATTATTCCACTTTATAGAGATCAAGGAGTCGTGCTTAGTGGACGTTTTGTCGAGACATTATTTAGAGGGGGTGAGACTTCACAAAGTCCCGAGGATGATATTTTTTTTATCGAAATCCTAGTTTTAACTTTTGAGTGTGGAATGGTATCCATTATGCTTTTGGTTCTCAACTATGCCTTAGCACATCTTTTTATCCATAGATGGATGGTCAGACAGAGAGGAATATCCAGAATCTTTAAGACATGTTGCATTCTTGTGTCCTAGATTCTGGAGGATTGTGAATAATAAACTTATCCTTCATAGAGTTTTCTTGCAAAAATTGTTTTCACTCCATCATCGATATGGATCTGTTTGAGTCCTTGTTTGGTTGGCCTTTCAATTCCCCTTTTTTCTAGACTAGGGTCGGAGAGTCCACAATTCTTATACATAAACTAGTGTAGAATACAACATAGATGGTTTAGTTGATTCACGAGAGGAGAAGAAAATTCATGATCGTCAAAAATCATATGATGATCAAATTAGGAGACCATTGGTGTTTGATATTGCGGATCACATGTTTTTTATGGTGAATCCCCATCATGGACAACAAAGGATTGGTTGTGGGAGAAAGATTTATCCTCGGTTTGTTGGGACTTTTGATGTGTGTGACCGTGTTGGAGTCGTGGCATATTGAGTAACACTCCCCCTGCAGATGAGCATGATACATGTTGTTTTTCATGTTCCACAGCTTTTTCATTATCTTTAGGATGAATCTCATGTCATCAATTGTGGAGAGATCAATATTGATGGTCATGCGACCTTCAAAGAGTGGCACGTGGGTATCGAAGACCACAAAGAGAAGGTGTTTCACGGGAGTTCTATACCATTGGTTCATGTATTATGGCGACATGGTGGTGTGGAGTAGAGTACCTGAGAACGTGAGTTGCAGATAAGTGCTCCGTATGCAGAGTTGGTTTATGTTTAACTCTTTCTATGTAAAAAAATTATTCCCTATGCAGTTATAGACCTTTTGTGTTTATGAGATGGCTTTATTTGGTTGCTTCCTGCAGCTTTATCTCTTCTGAGAGGTATCTAGATGGGTGGCTATTTCCCTTTAGGTGGGATTGGAATTCTAAAGGAAGAGAATGTTTTGAGAGGTATCTGATGTAAAATCCTAGAACTCTCTGGTACATCCCTCTGTGGAACTCTAGTGTTTGAGGTGTTTTGGGTGGTCATGTTGACTTATCCCCAACACTTTTTTCAAATTTCCAATTATGGGAATAGTTCCATCACTAAGACCGATGTGAACAGTTATAGCAGTGAGGACGATGTGCAAAATTCCACTGGTGAGAACAATGTGAATAGTTCCACCAGGGAGACTGATGTGAATTGTTCCAACGATGAGACCGAGATGAATAGTTTGATTGGTGAGAATAATGTGAATAGTTCCCTCAGGTAGACCATTATGAATAGTTCCTGCGATGAGATCGATGTAAATAGTTACAATGGTGAGACTGATGTTAACAGTTCCACTAGTGAGACTGATGTGATGATTTCCCACGGTGAGACCTATTTGAATAGTCACATCGGTGAGATCGATAAGAATAGTTCCTATAGTGTGTCCAATGGGAATAGTTCCACCGGTGAGAACGATGTGAACTGTTCCACCAGTGAGACAGATGGGAACAATTCTATCATTGAGATAGATGTGAACAGTTCCACTAATGTGAACAGTTCTATTGGTGTAACCGATGTGAGCAGTTCCATCAGTGAGACGGATGTGAACAATACCATCGATATGGGTGATTCATTCTGGGAACAACATCATCGGAATTATTAAGTTATTCTGTGAACAGAACCATCAGTATTGGTGAGTCATTTTGTGAATGGTATCATCAATATCAGTGAGTCATCTGTGAATAGTACCATCAGTATCAGTGAATCATTATGTGAACAAACAATCAGAATCAGTGATTCATTCTGTGAACAGTACCATCGGTATCGGTGATTCATTCTGTGAAATGTACCATCAATATCAGTGAGTCATTGTTTCAACATTTCCACCAGCATGAGTGAGTCATTATTTGAACAATGTTTCCATTATTGGTATATGTAAAATGTTTCAAGGATTATTTATAGTGATTCTAGGATCTGTAGGTGTATAGTGTTTCTAGGATAGTCTACAGTGTTTCCAGGCTAGTGAGTCTATACTTTATCCAGAATGGTATGGTTTTTCCTTTTCTCAATTTATAGATCTTCCCAGTTTTTCTGAATAAACATTTTCGTTGACATTAAACACACTCAAGTTCTTGTTTTAAGAGATTTAAAGACAAATAAAATCCCATAACTCCTATATTTATTTCCCTAAGGATCAGGATGCTTTTACTTGTTCAAACTGGTTGGTTTAATGTGATCCACTTTTAATGGAAAATTCAACATATCTTAAACTACTGCTCCATTAATATTTTAAATGGTCAATATATATTCCTCCATTGTTCTACCTTATTGTTACCTGGTGTGATATGCTCAAACGTTTCCTTCATCCCATAGGATCGGTGTGATCAAACCTTAATCCTCGGATCATCTCCCCTTAAATATTCTTCTTGTTTCATGTGCACCCACTATTTTGGTGCAATCACTATGTGTTGATCCTTCGTCGGTAGAAGGTATAATCTACATATTATATTGTATTTTTTTATCCTTCTCCTCTTATTTATCGTTAACATGCTATGTCATGTGATCTTCATTCTTATAATGTAGTTTACAAGGGTTTTGGTTGGTGAGGTTGTACTGTGACATCCTCGGGGGAATGCAGTTTTCACAGGATGAGGTGATCATGATCTTTTGTGTGGATTATTCTCATGTAAAAAACTCTATGAACCATTTGAGGTAGAGGATTCAATTATTATCTAATATTTTAAGTGAAAATTTAGAGTTAGCATATTTTATCCCACTGGATCAAAATTTAATTGACATAACAAATATTTGAATCGGATAAATAAATTCACATTGATCGTATGTTATTTCTTCTTGTTTTTCTAGATAGTGTGATATATATGATTTATTTGTTTATAATATCATTATTGATGTAAATTTGTAAGGAATGTAAATCTGGAATTAATTTGTAATTTTTTGGGTAAAGAGAAAGAGGCATGAAAATGAATCTAGTTATTGTTGTTGTAATTTGATGGTAATCAAATTGAAGCAGTAAGAATGTTTAGTCAATTTGTGATAGCTACGATAACTCTCTATTTTGGTTTCCCATAGTTGGAACCTACAAATAATAAAATCAATTAATTTCAAATGGATTGAAGAACCGATAGTTTGATAAAAATATAATGCCTCATTGGGTTCTGAGTTACCCTATTTTCTGTAAAGGCCAAAAGCCTTATGCTTGGAACTGTGAAGGATCATTATTTTTTAAGGATGGTTGTCTTGTTTAAGGTCCAAGAGCCTATTTTATATAAAGTTTTTTTCCTACTTCTTGTGTTGTGATATGATCCTAGAATGTTATTGTGATATGTGGGGGAAGAAATACCTATTGGCTGTGGCAGTATTTGATTCCTAGAGTAGCGAGATGCATCAGTTTATCCATTTGAGTGTCAAGGAGGACACCAGGGATGATGAAATCGGATAGAAGTGAATGTTTGGATGCTCACTGATTCTTGTTGGTTGTTTGTCTTCTTTACATTCCCCACCACTCAAGGCATCTAGTTTTCTTACCCTCCTTCTAAAAGGGGTGGATATGCATGGGGTAATCCACAAGTATTCCGTGTTTAGATTCCATAAAGAGGACGGGTTTATGCTCTTGCTATAGGTGGAAAAGACACGAAGGGTAGTTCATCTACTCACCATATTGATCCCCTTGTGTTTAGCAGCATATAATGTTTTTCTAGAATTCCTAGGAATATAGGAATGTAATAATACTGACAATAAATGATTGAATAAATGATGTTAATCCACAGTGTTGGAGCTTGCTGGGACACAATGATGAGGATACAATTTAATGGAAAATGGACTTTGGGTGTGATAATATTGAAATATAATGTGTAAATTCATAATGGTTAATTAATGCTTAAAGAATTAATTAATGTAAAGGGTATCTGATAAAAAAGGGAAATAAGTAATGTAATAAATCTCTTAAAATGGTTGTGTGCTTATAAGATACCCAGTCTTAGAAGTGGCAGTCAGGAGTCTGAGAGACGTTAGTTATAGTTGAGTATAAGACTAGGTTATTCCAATAACGTGGTTGCGAATTATTTTCTATTTTGTAACTTTTTTGTTTTTATACTCTACTCCTCCCATTCAATTACGGAAATTTAAACCCTGGGTATTCTGATCCCTGAGGAGTGTTTTCTCCAACATTTCTATGGGAGGATGGATAGATGAATACCCCATTTGGCCTTGCACTCTTCTCTTAGTAGTGACTTATGCTTGTAGGCACAATGGTTGGTTTTCTCCAAATATGTTTTTAGAGGGTTGTAATGGATTGTGGTTATTCAAAAACATATATTCTAGATATAGTTTATTATGGACTACTATAGGTGTAACATGTATAGGTTTTGATGGCTTGAGGATCCTTACTCGGTGTATGGGCTATAATGGATTGAAGAATAATTCCCAAGGTATGAAACACATTATATGAGTTGTGGTGGATCCCATTAACTACATGTTTACTTTTTTAAGTGTACATGTTGGTTTTGTTGCATGAGGTGCATGTTGTGGGGGCTTCTCCCATGTGTCTGTGGGAATGAATTTGTTGATAAATATGCTTTCGATGTGCAACGTTGGGGCACTTCGGAAAACTAGAGGGGATGTAGTAAAGAGGTACCCTTGATATTATTTATTATATTATTTAATCATGTATGTGAAACATGGTGAGATTATCCATGGAGAGGATGGGAAAATAGTATAACAATTTTGGTTACGAGTTAGTTTCACTTTCTGTTCGTGGTCCTTTAGCATGCTTTTTTTACATTTGAACGAGAGGCTCCAGGGAGGATTATATTGAGAATACTGTTATACACACCCTATTTAAATATAATCTTTTTCTTGGTCACTTGGTGAACGTTTGAGATCAAGTTGGTTTCTACTGTCTTGGGGTTGCAGAAGTTGTTTGGGATTGTGGTTTCTATTACTTTTACTTTTCTTTAGTACTTGCAGTTTTTTTGTTCAGTTATAGTAGTTTTTCATGAAATTACATATGTGTACTTGGGATTTATTTTATATTGATTTATGAGTTGGATTTGGTTGGTGTATGTCTTATCTCTCTCTTTCTCATGTATTCTCTTATAGGGTAATGCCTCCCATTTTTGTGATTACAATACCATCAGTGCTAGTAACCGTCCCGGGCCCTATTGGAGATGGGACTCGAGGGTCACTTTCTTCCATCTCACATTGTTATCCCAAGAGGGGTACACTTTGTGGGGATGGGTCATTACACATTGGACTTGGATGAAAGAATTAATAATTGTACATCAACTGCATCACTAAATTGTTTATTATAGAGAGGGAACACCTCATCACTTACCTCATTTTCATATAGTGAAGTCGTTAAGGATTATATAAAGTAATACTTCTATTCATGGTCAAATAGTTCTTGATGGAATCAGATCCATTATAGTAAGTTACTATTATTAAAGAGTCGGTATTACTCTAAAATTTATCAAATGGGAAATTTGGTTAACCGTCATTCGAATATTCAACGATTTAAAAAGATTATATTATTAGTACTTTTCTTGATTATATATTATATGAGACTATAAATTTTTTATATTATCTATGTTTCCCAAAATTTAATCATGTCTCAACAGCCATTACCATTGAAATAAGAATACCTCATCAAGTAAATCATTATAGAAAAAGGGATCCATATTTCCTTCCTAATAATCTAGACTATATCCATGAATACCATAATAAATTTTTTAGAATGTAAGAATTTCCCACTTTGGGGTTTCAACTCTTTTTTAGTTTAGTAGACTCCCCAATATGAACCCCCTTACTCATATTTCCTTACAAAATTCCTAGAAAATCATTTTTAATAGACTATGTCTATAAAATTTAATTTAATTTCCCTTAATTTGACCCCTCATCATAGTTATGATTACATAATAATTAAATGGTTCCCCCAACATGGCATAAACTATTGAATTTACGATATGGTATCTTAAATAAGATAATAGAAGGTGTTCTGATTTAGTATTTACTTTAATGACATTTTATTAATGTGTAAAGATTTCATATTGTATCCATAACACGTATTCATAATATAAATGGGATTTTACAGTGGGTATTCAAAATATTCAGAATAAAAATTTATGAATTATTAATTTATTTTAATTTTAAATATAAATATATGTTCATTTATTAATGTTATCATGGTCTTTAATCCAAAAAAATCATTCATAAGACATAAATAAGATAAATAAATAAATAATTTAATCACAAACTAGTATATTTATTAATTTATTTAAGATAGTAAATCACCTTATGAACCTTGAATTAAAATCATTGATCCAGTATTATAACTGGTTGTACCATTTCGACAATGAACCATTTTATATTCTGTTCAGGGTTAGAGTTAGTTACATATTGAAATACCTCTTACTTGGATCCACCAGGAATCAACTACATGAAACTTCAGATGTTATTTTTATTTTATATGTTTTATAATTCAGAAGATAGTAAGGGGAACCAATGTATTAGTTATGGGGAATTAATTAAAATACCATTGATACATTGGTCTGAAATTATGTGTGGTATGGTTGACTCATGGGACACCTTATTTAATTTAATAATAAGTAATTGAAAAACTATAAATAAAACATAAAATAAATAAAAACAACTCATACATAGTTATTGTAATGCTCATGATTGGTCATACTAATATTAACCTAACCCTAGTAACCCAATGATGGTATCTACTTTGTTAAATTGGTAGAGGATTCATAGGATATTATCCTTAAAGATCGATCAATTTAGTAGTATTGAATAGGATGATACATAAATTATTCCCATATGAGATTGGAAATACAAAATTCATAATATAAAAATATTTTTGGAACAATCATATTATTCATAATATCAATCTTTATAACATATGAAAATGAAAAAAATAAAAGGTGTGATCATATTGTTTTTTTTTGTTATGTACAACATAATATATCTTGAGTAATTAAGGAATAAACAATGTAACAAGGTAAATATCTAAAAAATATTTCGTTAAATAAATAAATTAATCAAAAAATGCATCCTCGAAAAATATCAATATATTAATATTATGGATAATAACAAATAAATTCTCAATAAAGGAAATTATTAATATATTATTTTAGGACATGATATAACATGATATATATGCCTTTAAATACTAATTTAATATATTTTAATCAATATGTAGGTATATACTAGAATCTCATTTAATGTAAGTTCAATAATTTTTCACAAAATAGCATTTGATGCATTGAGGGGCTACTTAATTTTTTTTCACCCATTACAGCATGTCCAATGCATTACTTTTACATCTAATGCTCCATTTATTTCATGAGAAATATGACTTATCAATAAATATGTATTATGTGTGATGAATAAATAATATAAAATACCCAATTTCAATCAAATAAATTCAAAATTAGAACACTATATTTATATATTGTATATGTTTGATTAAATAATAATATCCATGATAGAAATAATATAAATATTTAAGGAAAATTCATTGTTCACTAATCACTAAAAAGTTGATGATTCAAGAGAATCTTAGAAAAAATATTAAAAAGATGAGATTCAATACATTAGAAAATAAAGATTCAATACAAATTTATTTTTTGGGTAACAAAAAAACATTCTTATAATGTTTTTATTTTAATAATTTTGAAATCATTGAGATGATTTAAGATAATGTAAAATGATTCTAGAGGCAGGAAGGTCTATAAACACCCTATATGACAAAAAAATAATTTCGTTTTAATTTTTGTAATGAAAAATAATAATGGCTACTTATTAGAAAATAGTAGATTGAATCCATTCATACTATTTAAATAATCAATGATTACTTAAAATCACTTTAATAAATCTTTTTAGTAAATAAAATATTCATTTTTAAAATCATTTTCAAACATTTGGATATGGTTGAAAAATATACCTGATCAAAAAGTGAAATAATATAAGCTTTTATTTTAAACAATCCTCAAGGAGTATCTGTAATTAAATCATTGGGTATGATGGGTAAATACATATTCTTGTTATGCTCCTCATAATGATTAATTATAAAAATCATATAAATAAATAGGTTTATAATACTGAATTAGTATGAATGGAGTGAAAAATGAGATGCAAAATCCCCTGCCTTATATTCATAATATATTTAAAGTTATTTTATCCTCCTATATAAAGATTTTATTTTTATTATAATAACATATGAGATATATATATATATATCATTAATGACTTAAATTATCAACCTATAAAATTTTATCACTAGGTTGTTAATAAGATTTCATTATTATCCAGATTTTGGGTGCTGACAGATTATTTTTGCATACATGTTTCAATTTTTTTGTTTTAGTCTATTCACAATATTCAAGGTTCCATAATATATAAAGTGATTTTTTTGATGTAAATATGATATATATTGAATATATACACATTTTTATTCATTTATGAAAGATATATATAAAGAAAATTGAATTACATCATTCATGGAGATGGTTGGTCATACATATGCATAGGATTTTTTTCACTTTTAAAAGGATGGTAGGAATGAAAATAAAAAAATAACCATTAAACACAATATTTATATCGTATAAATTAGATATATTCATAAAATCTATCCTTATTATCATACATGTAAATCAAAAATAAAAATCAGATCACATTACTTCGTGGAAGAGGTAGTCCAAACATACACACAAACGATGTTACTATTTTCCAAGGGATGAGAAGGTTAGAAGTTCAATGTCATATTATAATTAAAAAGTTATAATTAGGTAATAAATTATATATATATACATATTTTTTTCTATAAAAGTATAATTAAATTGGTTATGAAATAATAAATTAGACAGCTACATGTAGAAGGTAATCCGTACATACACACGAGAGATTTTTTCTCCTTATATAGGATGGAAATAAAATGCAAAATGTCTGTAACATTATCATATTACCATTTTGGTATATTAATGATACTATTTTTCTTAATTTAAATAGTTTTATACTCATTATGAGGAATTATAATAAGATATAAAATTGATAGAGTTTGTAATGATAATTACATTCTCTTAAGGAAACCACCTTTGGATTCCCTCTTAGGGACACTAGGGCAGGTTTTTTTAGAAGAAAAAGTCCTCTAAAACATATATAAGGATTTTGGAAATAAATTCATGTAGGTTATGAAGGATCTAGATAAATTAATGTTTTTTAAATAAATCAGATAACGAGGTTTCATATATAAGTGAGGGAAGGGAAATTCATGATATTTAATAATGTATTAATGTAATATAAATTAATTTCATGCCTAAATACATCCAAATTACTGAAATTTAAATAAAAAATGATAACTAAAGTAAATAGTCACATCATTTTATTCATGTTATGGGTATTTTTTCAACCATATCATTTAGCTTGAAACCACATTATCTGTTTTGAAAATTAAAAAAATATTAATGTTTTCAACACTTATACTGTAATTGGTGATACTATAAGAATCCAAATGACCAATAAATGGACCTTGATTGATGTTAAAAATAATATCCCATTCATGTGGCTGAATATATTTTTTTGTGAATTTTACATCCTTTAATAAAATATTATTTGTTATAAAATATCATTTATGCAAATTTTAGAACAATTAATTTAATTTGAAATTAAATATATAAAAACAAAGTTATAATCCAAATATAATTATTAAAACACTCTATTATTATATATATCCAAATAATTTACAAAAAAATAAATTATCTCAATTTTATTAATTATAGTGTTTTTTAAATCATTTATTTTTTTATATTAATGAAATACTTGTTATTCTATGCTTACACAAGCATTTAAGGAAAATATTTCTGAAAAAAAATTGTAAAAAAATCATTATAAAAAAATATTATTCACTAAAATTAATATTAATAACTGGAAAAATTATATTTATCCCTATTATTAAATATTATATATATTAAATGAATTAAAGTGACATATTTTTTATTATCTCCCTCTTAAATATTATAAATGTAAAAATCATGGAAAAAAGGAAACGAAAGGTCAAATATTAAAAACATGGTAAATATTGGTTGAAATATATTTATCTAAAAAAAATAATATAAATTTTGGCAGAATTCTTTGTGCATATAATACTATTTTTTACTTTAATTACTTGATTTACGCTTTTCCATGTTATCAAAACTTATAATTATAAGTATTAATATTGGCTAAAATTAAAAGGGGAATTTATAATAAATAATAAAACATATGTTTCCAAATATGGGATCCATTTATAATGATTCAATTTAGTCATATAGATGAAATTAATTTAAGATAAAAACACAAAAGACAATGAAAAAAATGATTTTTGAAAAATCACTTTTCATTACAAAATAGTTTATATACCAAATAAAAACAAAAAATTAATTTCATTGAACATAATTGGTTTATTTATAACATAATAGAACTAATTTTAATTTTAAATAAATTTTGAATAGTATAAAACATTAGATATTCTTGAAAAAATACAATTTTAAATAAAAAGCATAATTTATCACTAATCTATATAAAACCAATATTTTTAGAAAAATACTGAAAATTCACCCAAAGATAGTTTTGAAATGATAATTTAAAATCCCAAATTATTTTTATTACATAACTTTTCTAAATTTTAATAAAATTAATTATAATATTCTCTCATCAAAAAAATAAATATTTTAAACAAAAAATATTTTTAATGAATAAAATGAATTTAAAAAAATTACATATTTATTTTATAAGAATTAATAAATTATTTTTTATTTATAAATTACTTTATCAGAATTTAATAATGATTTAAATCCAATTAATACATTCTAATTCATGTCTATTTTTTAAATTCCATACATAAATTATAATATTTCATGGTTCGTTTAAGTTCGGTGTTGTGTGTTGTTCATGAAAATAAACAAAATTTTATTTTAAAATCTAGAGGTTGTGTGTATTTAAATATATGAATTATGTTTTATATAAAAAATATATATCCTATAATATTAATTTATAACATTATACCTCCATTATAATAATTTATCTCTTAATATTTCATCATCCCATAAAAACCACTGAGGTTACATCCACTTCATAACATCCTTTAGTTCACATGTTGGTTATGACATTTTATGATTTGTCAAAAAAATTGACCGAACGAGTGGTATTTTTTATAGAATTATAACTCAATGATTAAAAATATCCAATATTTGTTCCTCATTATATAAATAATTTTCACATTTTACGACCTTTAAGGTTTGTACATGTAAAAGATCTACAATGTAATTCTTTGAGAGAGATACATTGACGTCTTTAGGAGCATGATATGGGTTTTTTGGAAGCACAAAATGATAATATTCCATCCTAAAAATGTTAGTAATTATTAAGGTAAAAATATGTAGGGGTTTTTTACCCTTCTTCCCATATCGCATAACTTTCCTCTAAGGCAATATTCACAGGAATGCCTTGTCAAAAACGTCAAAATATAGATCTCAACAAATTTTTTTAGTAATATTTTATTTTAAAATATGAGAAACACATATGTTTTGTTGGAATTAATTTAAGCATATTTTCCATAACTTCAGCTAGGTTAGGTCCTAATATCTTACTTGATAAAACTTCTTCCCCACATGTGGCAGTTATGAACTTCTATTGAGTTCTTCTTAAGGTGTTATCTGAATACATGAGTGAAAAATATTGTTTTTTCAAAATTGCATCAACGGAATGTGTAAATAAAATCCACATATGAAATATATAGTGTAGGATATCAAAATTTTTTATTGTGTAAATTTTATTTTTAGACTAACCATATATATGAGGATGATAAGAAATACTAAAACTCAAAACTCTATCCATGGATTACTGAATGATTACATAGAACATTGTGGTAAAATCCATGTCCTGAATATATAAAGTTAATAATGGTAATCAAGTAAATCTCTAAACATCATTTATTTATAGTTGAATATTATCTTATAGATGGAAATATTCTCTAATAGTGATAAAAATAAATGATTTTTTATGGGGATTTACTAAAACCCAAATAGAATTATAACCTTTATATTTTTTGGGGAGTCTAATTAAAATATTCTTGGTAATGTTTTCCCATTTCTATAGGGGTATGGGTAATTGTTGTAAAATCCAAATAGACTTATATATTTCAACCTTAACTTACTCATATTCCATTTACTAGGGTTCATATATATATATATATCCCTTTTCTTGTTATCCAACTATAAATATTATTTGACATCTATATACATCATTAATATATTATGATGAATAGAGAGTGACGATCTATGATCTCCATCCAACTTCCCATTATTCAACTCGTGTATTGATGGGATACATTCATGGTTCATGAACCTTATTATTCCATCATGATCATGGTTTAACACTGTTAATTTTCTCACCTTCTTCTATAATTCCACATTTTCCTTCAATGTCTTTTTAATCATCATGTGAATGTATCGTTGAATAGTGATTTGAAATAGATAATATTTTTCTACATTACAAAAGATTTCAATATCTATCATCTTAAAATACAGAAATAATGTATCTCCTTCATTCATATTCATGGAGAAATAGGAATCAGAGCAGGATCTAAATTATTTTCCTTAAAAGGAAGGTAATTTATTGAGAAGTCATAATCATTGATCAATTCAAACCATATTTAGTTATTCATATTAAAATCATTCTATGTAGATATATATTGAAATATCTTATGATCAATATATGTTTATATATCATACATTTTATCTTAAAGTAAATCAATACAACCATTCAATGAAAATATTACAATGTCAAGACCCTGATCATGTGTGGCGTATTTTTTAGCATGAATTTTCAATTAGAGGTAAACCTAAGATATCACATTATATTTTGATATAATGACCCATCCTATTATTTTCTATGATTCATCATAATATATCAAAAATCCTTTCCACACTACATGATAGTATAAGAACAACCATACTAATCAATATTCAGTTCTGTTATTTGAATGTCTCCTCGAATTCATCGATCCACATGAACACAACCCCATTTTGAGTAAGATATGTGATTGGGATACATTTTCCCGAGAAAGCCCTCTAAATGTGATGGTAAAATGAATTAAACCAAAGAAAAAAATGATATCATTTTTGATGGTTATTCTATGCCATTACTCAATGACTTATATATTTTAAGGAACTAATAATATACCTTCACTATAAATTATATTACATAAGAATGATAGTTTTGAAGCCAAAATTCATTCATGGTTAATTTGGAATATAATGTATCCTTACTCAATTAATTCATTGTAATCCCCAAATATTCTCCATGATCATCCTTTTTCATCTAATGTATAGCAATATCATCAAAAATATAACTCGTAAATTGATAAATTTAATCCTTACATACTCCATTATTTAAATAAATGAATGTAAATCGAACATTGTTATGTAAAAATAGAATTAATATAGATTTTTAATACCCATACCCTGTATGGAAGGTTTAGTTGGTTATATGGTCCTTCATGAAACTTAACAGATAATATCTAGATAAAAGATAAATTTTATAAAAATACTAAGATACTTATAATTGATCAAAAATATTGTTGATATGGGATCAAAGACAATGGTTCTTAATATTTATTTTGTTATGTTCTCAACCGTTAATAAAAATATGTATTTCTCCATATTTCATTTTAAAAAATACTATGTTTACCCCTAGTGGTGAACATTGATGGATGAGTCCACTTTTTATATTCTCTTTGTGTTTCCTATTAAATTTGTATAACACAATCTGGGAAATTCATTAAGGATTCAATTAAATAGGTGTAGAACCTAGTAGGAGTTCTATTGAAAACTCAACATCACGATTCAAAGGAAGACTAAAAAATGATTTTTAAATACATCAACAAAAATACATATGATAGTAAAATAATAATTCTTCAGTTTCAAAAGGTAGATAATATAAAATTACCTTATGAATCTGTATTAAAAACCAAATGAATGATGTAATTTCTATAGGATTTTTTTTGTCGTCCTCAAACCAAAAAACAATCACAGTTTAACCCAAATTAATAAATTCAAAATACATTAATAAAAAATTTATATGAATTAAATAATGATATATAAAATCCATTAAAAAATTTCATCAAATGAAACAAAAGTAATATTAATAAAAGTTATAAGAAACACATTCTGACAACCTTCTTTTAGAGAGGCACTGTAGACATGAAATGAAATAACACTACCATTAGTTATTTACATTGTTGGCTCAAAATATAATTTTCTATGTTATTATGTGATACACTTAGAAAATTTCATAGATATAAAGGATTTTGTATTAACTAAATTAAAAAAAATAAAAATAACATCTAGAGTGGATAATAAGTGTACAGTTTACCACATCGGCAGTATCTTGTACTTATTTTATAGTAATTTCAAATTCATAGCCTTCTCCAAATGTATTATACTTCGGAAAGTTCCCATGAAAGATGAGGAACTTGTTTGGGTAATTCTACGTAATATTATATTTTCAAAATTATATGTTATTGGATTCCTTCTTATCATTATAGTCATTAGCTAGAAGACCATTTCTCCACACTTAAAATAAACACCAATGTCATTTAAGCATTTATGATCATTATTCTTGCCACAACAATTACATGATGAAATTATTTTCATTCCCTTTATCCTATTTGATGTGTTATATTTTTCATGTTTATTTGGAAACAAATTACTCTCTTATGTTACTTTGATGATAAAATATCTAAAAAATTCATTCTCTATCTTAATATATCTTTATTATATGTCATCATAGGTTGATTTATTTTTAAAAAAAATATTTCTATTCAATGAATCATTTTTATCCCATAAATGAATTGGTCAATCAGGATTTTTAAGTCAAATATATAATCTAAATAATTCCTAGAAAATATTTTGAAGTTAGCCTCATACTTTATTACATATCCTAACCCCTTCAAATTTAAATAGATCGGCATCCTCTATGTTAAAACTAAATGTTCTTGATGGAAATATTTATTAAATAATATAACCTTAAAATTACAACATTTCATGATTTGTAATTATTTATCCATTCAGTTTTATGTATCAATGACCACTATTGATTATAATGTCCTTTTAAATAGTACAGTTGGGTAATATCCTTCTAACTGTCATTACCTCCTAATGAAAGGAATATTTTTTTGAAAGACATAATCAATTTTTTAGAAACCAATAGATTAGTAGTTACAATAAAATTTTGAGGATTTTGTCTTGTAAAGTGATCCAAAATTGGTGAATCATGTTGTTGTATAAAATGTTATACCAAATAATATATTTTATTTATTATATCCTAGGTCATTTAACCCAACATAGCCATGATCATCATAGTTCAAACAATAAGTATATGGGTTTTCTTAGTGGAGTCAGCATTAAATTTTCTACCAGTGTTGATTATGTTTCTTCCAATAGGCATCATCATTGAATGATGGAACCAATATTGTTAGATCATTATCATCTTTATCATTGAGCTACAAAATCAAATTTCATGTTGTGTTTACTTTTCTAAAATACTATAAGGTTTTATCATAATTAATAAGATAGTTATATTTATTTATAATCATGTTAAAAAAGTTTCACTCAAACATAATACGAATAAACAAAAGAAAAAAAAAATCTAGTAACCTATTTGTGATTTCCACTTTATTTCATTGGTATAAGATACAATGGATGTCATCCCGATGGACCGAAAATTTCAGTATTTGTGAAGAGAAAGATAAAAACATGATTCTCATATTAAATTGGATTTATAAAATATATATCATAAAAAAATTCTTACAACAATGATATTATTCATAATATCCTTCTTCATATCCTTGTGAAAATAAAAAATAAATAAATGGGGATCTCATATACATAGTAAAGGTTACGTATACTAGAAGATATATCGAGTAAATAAGTAATAATCAATATGGAAAGATAAATAATGGAAAACAAAAGATATTTAATCTATAAAACAAGAAAAACATTCACAAAAAGATAACATCAGTGTATAAGTATCATGTATAATGATAAATAAATATTCATTAATGTAAATTTTTAATTTTGGATGGCATTTTTCAGATATTAGGTTATATATACCATCAAATCATTATGAATATATAATATTATTTATCTATAGGTATACTCTATAAACCCATTTCATGGAAACTTATTTGTCTTACGAGACTTGTCAATTATTTAAGGTGGTATATAATAATGGGCCCCACCACGAACTACATTTTCAATGCATACTTCATATATCAAATTGTTTATTTAATTAATGAACAGTTTTATCTCTAAAAAATATCCATATTGAGTGATGAATATAGAATATCAATAGTTCCCCACCCAATCAAAAAACATTAAGAGTAAAATATTGTACATATAAATGGTTTCTATTTTTGGATATAATCAAATCCATGACATAGATAATGTATATATTTATGGGAAATATAATGTGTAATGATGATAAGAATGTTAAGGTTTCAATAGCATGTAAATAACCATAAAATTAAAAAGTGGTCCTTTTATTCATAAAAAAGTGGGTTTTAAATAAACTCATGTCATTTTAAAAATTAGATAAAAAAATCTCAAAATATTTTTATTTTTAATTCATGTGAAATATTTTAGATTAAACTGATCAGCATGAAATTGTGATGGTCTGATAATGGTTTGTTAATGTCATGTAACTTAAAAACATTCATTACAAATTTTTGTACTAAAAGATAGAAACTACCCATTTAAGGAAAACATTAGAATGATTCATTTCATACCATGTAAAAAACATTATGATGACATAAAATTTCATTGATAATTTATTTTATAAAATAAAAAGTACTTTTCTTAATTTTTTAAAACATACATATATAAAATAAAAATATACCCAATTAAAAATAGAAATAATATCTTTATTTATTTTAAACATTTCTTATAAAATATTAATTTAATTTATTAATTTTTAATCATGAGAAAATTTATATTCATATTAAATAAATAATAAGGTTACAATGTACACTACATAAAATTAAATTGTTTCATAATGAAAAATAAGTTATAATTGTGTGGAAATTTAGATGAAAAACCCTTACATCAAATTTGAATTTCCACTAAAGTTATATTATCCTCTGGTATAATAAATTTATATTTTAATACTAAATTAATTTTAAGATATATATATAAAAAATGTAATATCCCACATTTCTTTAGGTATGTCTCTCTCTATGTTTTTTTAATATATTCTTTTGGTTGTATTTTAATTGAGAGAGAATATCGTTTTAAACAACATAGTATTTGGTTTTGAGGATAATAGAGAATGATCGGAGTTTATCCTCCAAGAGATATTTGTTTATGAAAATTACCTATTGTTCATGGATGCATGATTTTTTTATTAATGGATCCCAAGTATATATGGGTTATGTTTTTCATGGGTTCTTTGTTATATAAGAAAATTTAAATGTGGTTCTAATTGTTAAATAGGAAAATGTTCTGAAAAATAAACTAAAGAACATTTACATGTCATGTAATTTTATTAAGTTTAATTTAATTATTCAAGGGTTTTATTAAAAAATCTAAGGTGACCAGTTTTTCTGCGTATTCCATTAAAAAATTTGATATAACATGTACTCATATTACATTACGTGTAAATTATCTACCTAGTATTTTAAACATGCTTTGCAGCTTAATTATCATTTTTAGCTTCATCTCCTCTCCTACTGACCCAATGGCTTTCTCAAGGTTATTTTTTAAATCCAATACCCCTTATAGATGTATTGATTGTGCATGAAATCCCAAGTAAGTCATCTTGACTAGAATTTGAAGCTTCTCATCCTTCTTCTATAGCTATTTTAGTGGAATCCTTTGACCAATTGTGTAGTTGGTTTTGATCATGATTAGTTTTGACCAAGGATCCTCTTTTAAATTATCTTTACCTTCTACCTCGTGGATGTTTTCAATTGGAAGCACTGATATATCATCAACTAGAGTTAGGGTTTCTAAATCATAACCCATTGTTTTGATATTTTCCATGTTTTTGTAATATTTTTAATACACCATCATTGACTATAGAAAAAATAAATAAATAAAAAAATGTAATTATTCCTTTGGGTCATTCGGTTTCAAATTGATTTCGAATTGGAATATGGTTTCCCATGGGGTGACCAATCCATGATTATAATTGAATTGGAAAACATCTTATAATTATTTTTAGCATGAAATGTGACCTAGGGTGATTTCTTGTTAGGGAATCCCTAAATAGTTCCTTTTTTCTTAATGATATAATTTTTAATCATTTTTAAATTAAATTGCATGTGTAATATAGAATAAGAGTGGGAATTTGTATAATTTTCCCTTGAGAATTGTAATGTGATACTGTGATATCCATGCTATAAAAAAGGTATTTTGTTTCATGATGTAGTACATGTATCTCCCATTCAACACAAACACTATCACACTTATATATTGTAATTCTTATATTGAACGTGCTCTGTAGTGTCCCGTGCTATAATGATTATAGAGTGTAGTCTATGCACAATCCCATACAACAATGCTTAAAGGTATTCATCTTAGATGTTGTAATACTTATAGGGATTTGACCTTTATTGATTGTTAGGACAATTTATTATTATATGGATGTTGTTGGCATGTTCATAATAAGTTCTCATATATATAAAGACATGTCAACAAAAATGTTTATTTTACCTTGGTAATATGGTTGTTGTTGGAATGGTCGTAAGACATTGTTTGAGATATTCAAGCTTTGGGACAATGCAGTTTATATAAGATTTTTTATATTTTTGTTTGTGGAATGTTCGTAATACATGCTCATAGATATTCTGGCATGAAGTCGAATAAGGTTGTTGTTGTATTTTATGATCATTTGAATTAATTTACACACCTGGTTATCAATTTATTTTATACACCTCTTATCAGACTAGTTTTATTAGAAACAATGGTGTCAACCAAATGATTTTAACTACACTCTATTTGATATGCCTTTTAGTTCATGGGCATATTATCTAGATGATGGGTTGTAAAGAGGTAAAGGGACTTGATGTTGATTTTTTGTTTTTAGATAGGATTGAGTCTGGAGATGAGAATGATCGGGGTTCTAAAACTGGTACATTGATTATTTTATTTGGGAATACTAGTCTTTTTATATTATTATTCTTTCATGAAATTGAGATAAATTATATAACTTCATTGAATTATTCTTTAATGATTCATTGTATTATTTAGTTGTATTTAATTTTAAATTATGTTAAGTGTTTAATTTGATTATTATTGTTTTATTATGAATTTATTTTACTTCAATGGAAAATCATAATAGATGTTATAGTTTCCCAAACATACATTTAACATCCCAAATACTAGTCAGATGCCTCTAGCTTAAGGGGAGGCATGCTTGAGGTCTTGTAACCAACCCTACTCCACCACGTGGGAGAGTTCTATATTGGGGGAGGGGGGGGTATTACAAAGTGTTTTTACTAGAATTATTTATTTTCATTTACTATAATTATTGGTAATGGTTGAATGGAGAATATAATGTTTCAAGACTTCGTAATGACCACGTGTGTGGGAGTAGTTAACCAATGATTCGGAGAAACTCTGAGTTTCTAGGGATGAGATTGTTGTTTGTGAAGTTTTCTTGTTACAGTTGATGTTATTTCACCTTGGGTGACTTACATGTTGTGTGAGGATATTGTTTTCTGATGTTTCTATTTCTTGATATTTTTACTCATGGCCTGGTATAGCATAAGTTGATAATAAATTCATCATAATTTTCACTTAAGGATATATTGACATTCATTGTTGATAATAGGGACATGTTAGTTTTTTTCTGTGATATATATAAGCATGTTAAACTGTGATAAGTGATAACTATCTCATAGAATAAATGAAATGATTTTTCATGACATGATAGAATACATATAATATTTTTCTAGAGAGACCATGATCCAGTGGTTCTCAATAGTTGTCACATGTTGGGTTGACTTTTTTGAAATCTAGTTTCTTAAGTTTTAATTTTTTTTGTAGATAAAATTCCTCCTCGTCATTATCATCATGATATCCAATAGTGTTGAAATCATCATTCTCTTAACCAAACTGAACAAAAACATCACGTATTTTCCCAAGATCATAAGCATTTACAGCTTTCTAATCTTTGCATGAGGGTCTTTTAATCCTTGTAATGGAAAAATATTCATACCATTATATTGATTTCTAGGCTGATAAGAGAGTTTTAGCTGCAACATCGACATATTATTAATAGAGAAAGGGGTCCCTAGGTAGTTGAGTTCTAGATTGAGTTATTCCAGAAAATCATTAACCTTTTGAGATATCTGCAGTTACGATGGAGATGTTTCCAACATTTATTCTTCATGGACATTACAATCATTTATGGGATATTCTGGAGGAATTTGGGTTATAGGATGAGCTAGCATTGAAGGATATTGATAAGATAATACTGAGACGTTTCAATCTTGAGACCTTGATGGACTAAAAAGTATATGAGGTCATTCATTTGGTGTAAGAGGGTTTTGCAGAAATTGAATATTCAAGATTCTATACCAACCTATACCCCTTTGGTCAATCTTAGGAAGCATATAAGATATCCAAGGAGAGATATTCCCAGGGTAGTCTTCGTTATGAAATACGGTCGCTGGTAAAAATATTCCATTTAAGAAGATTTGATGAAATGCCGTATCAAGAACCCATCAATGATGAAAATATATGAGAGGCCCAGAGTAGTTTCCATTCTAATACAATAGGCCAAACTGGGGGTTCTTCTTTGAGTGGTAAGAATCTCCATTATGATAGTTTCATCCAAAGTATTAGTGGAATGCATAGTGAGGGAGATGAAAATCAGTTTTATGATCCTGTTACGTTCTAGTGCAACATGTTTTTCATGTTGGGACACAATCACCCGAAGTCTATTTACCCCATAGTTGAGTGTAATATCTTTGGAATAATGGGTCATATGCAAATTTGTTTCAAACATTAAATATTTTACCAATGGAAGTGAATTTGGATAAGAACCAGAGTAAAGATAGGTCACAAATACCCCTCAGCAGTCTTGATTTCTATAGGATATTTGGGCCAGGGATAGGGATGTGGTACATCAGTGCATGAGTGACAATACAACTCATGGAATATATCACATTTTAGTTAGAGTCGAGCACAAGGAAGAGGGAAAATTCAGTATTACTTTATAAAGATACACCGGCTAAATTGGATATAGGACCGTCTACCATCATATGTACAATTCTTGAATCACTTATCATAGGTTGTGTTTTGTGATTCAGAGGAATCACATTCTATTATAGAAGATCTTTCATCAAATAGTTTTTCGTTAATGTGGTAATCATATATTGCTTTTACCTATTTACCCACCATTGGGAGCGAGTTATAAAATTTCAAACATTGCAAGGAGTGCTCTCTAGAGATTTTGGGTTACTGTTTCATTTTGGAACTGTCGATGCTAAAAATAACAATATTTGATTGATTTTTTGAATATATTGGTTAATTATATACAAAGATCATATTGATACTAATAGGAGGAAAGTTCCATTTCTATATCTTGAAGGATGTTTATTGTATCACCGCGAATATTTTATGGTATTTTTCTCTTAAATACATTTGTTTCATAGCCTATATTTCATAAAGCGTTGAGTTTCTATGAAACAACACTTCGTTATTTAGGATATAGTCATACCATAGCCATTGAACTTTGTTTTTAATTTTTAAAATCTAACATATATAGTTGTGTTCAGGATGATATTTAGAGTCTGATAGAATTAAATTAATTTTCAGTGAATAGTAACATATCCTTTTGAACAGTAACCTACCGTTATGAATAGTAAAATAACCTTTTTAATAGGAAAATGACTCTTAATAATGGTATCCATACCCATGAATGTATAAATAAATTTAGGCACCTTTAAAATAAAGATGAATATTTTATGTGATTATATTTATTGATTAAATAATGATTTTAATTAAATATTTAATTAACAATATTTATAAAATTATTGTTGAAATATGGACTTAATTTTTTGGATTATATACGTCAAAAAATGGTTAGGGCGATGTTTTGGAATTTTTCAGAAATACTTGAATTTTTTAGGAATAGTAAAATACCATAATTCACAAAATAAGCTAAATACACTAATTATATAGTCATGTATGATGTTCTACTAATATAAGCATAATTTATTTGTATTCACATGATAAAATTACTATTACTGGTCATGGAAGAGTCACTATTACTTGTATTGTGGAAAAATAATAAATTAATGATTATAATATTGAGAAATCTCATTTCCCCTCCACTATATAAACCACCCCTCACCCCGTCATCCTCCCACACCACTCAAGCATAAATCCATTCAAAAATTATACCATATAATATCTTCAAGACTTATCCCCACTTCAAATACCTTTTGGTCTCAAAAAGGCCAAAAATAATGGTCTTAAGAATTTATCAAGGAGGAGTACTCAAGAGGTGAAACTCTCTTCTCTTTTCTTTCCAATTCTTTTACAAGTTTTATTATTTTGTTGCTCTCTTATCACCTCACATCATTCAAATTCCATGATATTTATAGTGCCATACATGTACTATATTTTCAATATGTTAATGTAATATTTCATCACAATCTCTCTTTTCCGCTCCTTTTGTACAATAAATGCTAACACCGTCCGAGATATGTTAATTTATCAAACTCATGGAAGACAGGTTTTCAATTTAGATTACTATCTACAGTACAGGGCATGAAACCTTTTCATTAGTAGAACCAGATCATAATATTTTTATTTTATCCTTTTTAATGTTCTAGAATCCTTACAGACTCATAATATGGAATAATAATAATAAAAATTATTGTGAACATAAACCGCCTAACCAAAACAAAGAATTTATTAACTCATTGAATGATCCATACTTATAATATATAAACAGAATCATTATAAGGTCATTTATATCAATTCATTGTCACTTATAATTTATATTAACAATTTTTTATGTGTAACCACCTTTCAAACAATCATCCATTTATTAATACTTTAAACAGATCATGAAAACCAAATAAGAAAATGGTATAGAAACAATAAAATTGAATCTATTAAACCAATCAAAAGTCCATTACTAAACCTAATAAGGTTATAACATATCAATTAAATTTTTATTTTGTTATGTAATTATTAAATAAAGAAGATAAATTTAATTATTTAGGGTGTCAAGAACAATTAAGAAAACCTTTAAGCATAAGGTAGGGGATCCTCTCTCTCACTTTTGTTCAAGAGTATCCCCTATCCTGTGCACTTTTATTTTTTATACCTAACAATGGGGTATGTTTTAGAAGCTCCCCTATACATCCATTATGATATAAAAATAATGGGATACCCCTTTACCTCTAATTAATCCCATGCGATTACACTCTTTACCATGCCGAAATGTTTGTAAGGGGGTTTCTCATCTCACTTTCAATTCTATGGGATTTCCATTGATCGCCTATTATATATTATATGTGGTATAGGTGTAAATATATTTGATATTTATGTATAGTAATTATTTTCTTTATATTCATGGTATTATTTGATTCATTTTGTGGTTATTAACTTTTGGTCATACGACTCAATTGATTACAACGTGGTAAAGAGATTTGTCTCAATTTTCTCCTCATTGTGACTCTATTGGTATTGGGAACCTACTCCTTCTTATGTGGTGTACCTAATTACAATTTGATATCACTTTCTAATTGAAATTTATATTACATTTAAATTTCCATATTCTCATATCATGTATATGATTATTTTTTAAGTCGTATAACATTTTACATACAGTATTTCATTTAAATGTAATTTTGACTGTGGAAATGTTGATGATTCTGTATTCTCTATTGTATACAGATAATTTAAAGGAATTTTTCTCTTGTGATGAATATATGTATAAATAATTATTTTGAAAAGAAGTATTGGGTTGGGCCTGCTACATCCCCTCGATGTATCTATAGGTCTAATCAGACAAATCATTTGGCGACAATCCCTTTGAGTTTGTTTCAAAAAATAAAATGGGTGTCTACCCATAGAACTAAATCATTTATACAGTTTAATGCTATCATCATCTAGATACATGATGTAAAATTAATAATAATTATCTTCATTCATTATCAGTTATTAATATCATGAGGTTTTCACTATGACAAAATCTATGGATGCAGTTTCATTCTCAGTTTATTAATGGTGTGAGTTTTTCATTTAATCACCATTCCATATTGATTATGTCAATTTGTTTAAAATTCAGTTATTATTGATTCATTATTCCCCCATTTTTAACCATTATTGGTAATATAAGCACACCCCTTTCATTTTTTACCTTTAACAGGTAATTAATAGGAGATAATTTATTGAGTTCCTGTGGACGGAGTTTTTAGTTTTTGTCATGTATTACATTTTCTAACCTTTTCCAATGTAATTTGAGTTAAATTTATGTATTGAGTTTTCTCAAGACTACTAAACTGATTGTTACTTTGAAATTTTCATTCCTTCAAACCATTCCAATATAATATATAATGCACTGACTCTGGTATAGAGGGGTCGGGGTGTTACAGTTCATATCAAATAAATTTTAATAGCAAACATGGAAACTAGATTAGAAAATGTAGATTAGGAAATAAATCCATAAGGTAGTATTTTAGGATAAATGTACAATAATAACCTAGCATTTTGGTAAGGAATAGATTACGTAAATATTTCTAGCAAATATATCCATGTCTGGAAATGAGCAGGTAAAGGTGGCTCAGGAACAGATGCACTTAGGAGTGAAAGCTCCAACAAGGAGTTTTGGGCTTGACTCGGGATATCCTGGTACCTGAAAATGGATCTTAATGCACTCATGATTATAAAAATCCTACGGGATATGATTAGAATAATTTATATTTTCATTATGAGACATTATTAAGTGTTGAAATGAGAATTATTCCCCACTCAAACCATTTTACTAGTTATAGGATTAGCCATGTGTATGATCTCAATTTATGCTATGTACTTTGTTAATATAAGATAATACATTGTTATTCGTACCCAAATATAGTGTTTTATATTATTTTGAAATAGTGGATAATGAAAGAAGGGGAATCCATCCTCATGGGAAATGTAGGGATCTCACAACTAAGCAAGTCAATATAGTAAATACTAGAGAGGATTAGATCATGACCATTTTAGGGAAAATTACTCACGTTGTGATGAATAACCATTCCCCACATATGTTGGATCTTTTCATGTGGAAAACACCCCCATCTTTTAGTTGGAATAATAATAATGTGGTTTCATAGTAATGGATTAAGTCCCAAAAAATATATTAATGTCATTAAGATGCAATGAATGAAAAGGTAGTACTGTCAATATATTGTCTCTTGGGTGACACTGATCAATCAGGGTCCTTGATTTAGAAAACCACAGAGGAAAAAGAAATCTAAGATATGTAATGGAGTAATTTTGAAGAAATATTCTTCGTAAAATATTTCCCTCATGTGCAACAAACCAAAATGAAGAGAAAATTTCATGGCTTAATGAAAAATGAAGATTAAAGTGTTGCAGAGTATAAGGAAACCTTCACAAAGCTAGCCAGGTATGCCATATTTTACATACGTGACTCAGCCGACAAGATTAATCATTTTATTTATGGTTTTAAGAATAGTCTATGAAGGGAACTGGCTTCTCAAACAATTTCATCATATGATGAAATTGTATTAAGTGACATCAAAACAATGATGGAATTTTCTAGATCAAACTTTTTCAAGGGAAACCAAGATGAAAAGAAGTACTCTAATAACGAAGGGAATGGTGAAGCACCAAATAAGAACAAGGTAATGAATAAATCCCTTTTATGAAAGAACTGTGGAAAGAATCATCTTGGGAAATGCTTGAAATGCATGGGAGTCTACTATAAGTGTGGAGAGAAGGTTCATCTATCTAATGAATGAATGGGGAAGAAACAATTTGATGATGTTCAATTCTATAATTGAAAAGATATGGGACACTATGTAAATGAGTATCCAAATCTACAAGTAAACATGCCGGAGAAAATGCCAAGAGAGCAAGGGAGAGCTTATGGGATTACAGCAATGGATGTTGAAGTTCCTAATGATGTGGTTGCAAGTAATTTAATTATTTATTCAAACTTAACCAAAACATTATTTGATTTTGTATCATCACATTAATTTATGTCTTCCCAGTTTTCCATGAAAATTAGACGTGTCTAATTTCATTTAATAAATGAGTTATTAGTCAAAACTCCTATGGGATGTATCATTGCAACAAATTTATGTCAACTAGTCCACATCATGATACATAAATGTGATTTAGTTTCTAACATTATCATCATACCAATGAATGAATTTGATATAATTATTTGTATGAATCGTCTGTCAAACATTGATGCGATGATTTATTGCAAGAAAAAGGAAGTAACTTTTTCTTAAAATGTTATAGAATTCCTTATCTTTATAGTAGAAAACTCACCACCTAATTTTTACCAAGATCCACCCCCAATATCTATAATAAATT
Organism: Viscum album; assembly: GCA_963277665.1. Lineage (NCBI taxonomy): Eukaryota > Viridiplantae > Streptophyta > Magnoliopsida > Santalales > Viscaceae > Viscum > Viscum album. The sequence goes on from OY728160.1 coordinate 85,365,257, forward strand.
CAATACTTTGAGAAGATGATAAACCAATATCTATGGGCGAGGAAATAATTTTTTTATTAAATATGTGTATATAGTGCAAGAATACGTTGATGTATTTCTAGAGGATTTACCTGAACATCATCGAGATAAAGAAATTTTGTTTTTCTATTGACTTAATTTCTTGTGCAAGACCTATATCAATGTCTCCCTATAGAATGGCCACTGTGGAGTTAGTAGAGCTAAAGAAACAACTAGAGGAGTTAAGTGGGAAATGATTTATTCTACCTATTGTTTCTCCATGGGGAGCTGTAGTCCTGTTTGTCAAGAAGAAAGTTGGATCCATAAGGCTATGGATTGATTATATGGAAATAAGTGCTATTAAAATAAAGAATAAGTATCCTCTATCTCAGATTGATTATTTATTAGATCAAATTTATGGAGCTAAATACTTTTCCAATATTGACCTTTAGTCTGGATATCATCAGCTACGTATGAAGAATGAAGATATTCCTAAAACAGTATTTCGAAATAGGAATTGGCATTACGTGTTTGTAGGGATGCCTTTTGGACTGACTAATGAAGCCTCTGTTTTCATGGAATTTATGAATAGAGTTTTCAAATAATATATTGATATCATTTTTTGTGGTATTCATATATGATATCTTGGTAAACTCAAAACACTATGAAGACCATGAGGATTAATTGTGGATTATTCTGAAAACTCTACGATGAAATGAATTATATGGTATGTTTAGCAAGTGCGAATTATGGCTTCAACATGTTCCGTTTCTAGGCTGTATTTTCTCAAAGGATGGAATCCTTGTTGATCATGCAATGACAAAGGAAATCCTAGATTGGCCCACACCAACAAACATAACTAAGGTATGTGGTTTTAATGTCTTAGAAGGTCACTATCAGCGTTTCGTTCAGAATTCTTCCTGACTAGATAACCCGCTAACCAAGGTCACACGAAAAAGATTTAGGATTCTGTGGAAAAATAATGTACAGAAATCATTGGTGAATTGAAAAAAAGACAGTTCAATGCTCCATTTTTACTCTTCCATCCTGAAATGAAGTATTTATGATATACAGTGATGCATCAAATAATAGACTAGGTTTCATACTTATGTAAAATGATAAATTTATTGATTTTGGATCTAGATTGTTGAAGAATCATGAGAAAAATTATCCCACTCACGGTTTTGAGTAGGAAGCCATAATCATTGCTCTGAAAATATGGAGACATTATCTCTATGGAGAAATATGTGAGATTTATATGGACCCCAAGAGTTTGAAATACATTTTCACACAAAAAGAACTCAACATGAGGCAAAAGAGATGGCTTGTGTTACTCAATGATTATGATTTTTCAATACACTATAACCAAGGAAAGGCAAATAAGGAGGCATATGCATTATGTAGGAAAGATCACGGACTCCTGATCCAGATAAGGATTGAAAGATATCATATATTCATGGATCTATAAAATATGGATATGAGAATTGTTAAGGAAGGGGAAAAATCTTTCCTCTTTCAAATCATTGCTAAACCATCTTTATTAGAGAGTATTAAAATATCTCGATCTGATGATGAGAATGTGCATTAGAAAATTAATGATGTCAAGGATGGAAGATTGGAAAACATTGTGTATAAGGAAGTTCTGAAATTTGGGAAGAGGTTATGTGTTCCATCAGTACCTGAGATAAAAATAAAACTATTAGATGATGCTTATAGCTCAAATTTTTCTATACACCCGGGTAGCACAAAAATGTATAGATATCTGAAGTAATATATTTGGTGGGATAATATGATGTTGAAAATTGATGACTATATGTCTAGACGATTAATGTTTCAACAAGTGAAGGTAGAGAGACAATATCCTAGAGGAGTGATTCATTCTCTACCTATTCCAATGTGGACATGGGATAATATTATGTTGGATTTTGTCATTGGACTAGTGAGGAAACCTAGAAGGAATGATGAAATATGGGTAACTGTTGATCGTCTCAAAAAAATAACACATTCCTTTCAAATAAGAGAGGATTTACCCCTTTAGCGCATGTAAATAAATTATATTAATAAAGTTCACAGACATCATGGTGAACCTCTATCAATTTTGTCCGATCGAGATCCCTGGTTTACATCAATATTATGGAAAAGTCTCTAGAAAGATTTGAATGTTGAGCTTTGTATGAGTACTACTTATCACCCCCAAACCGATGAACAATCTAAAAGGACCATTCAAACTCTATAAGACATGCTGAGACCATGCTCTCTTAACTTCCAAGATATCTGGGATCAATACATTCCATTGGTGGAATTTTCCTACAATAATAGTTTCCATTCTTGTATTTAAATGGTTCCATATGAAGCATTATATAGAAAGTTATTTCGAACTCTATCTTGATGGGACGAAGTCGGTGAGAGGAAATTTTTTGGCCCAAAACATATTTAGGAGACCAAAATAAAGGTGAAGACAATCCAAGCCCATATAAAATAATCCGAAAGTATGAAGAAGAGTTATAATGACAACAGGATAAAGGAATTGGAATTCCATGTGGAGGATCATGTCTTTCTGAATGTATCTCCATATAAGGGTGTCCTATGGTTTAGTATTAAGGGGAAATTGAGCACCTAGTACATTAGACCATTTGAAATTGTGGAAGTAATTGGAGCTATTACTTACCTTTTATAAATACCTCTAAGTCTCTTCAATGATCATTATGTATTCCACATGTCATTGTTGAAGAAATACATGCGGGACCCAATAAATTAACTCACCTATGAGGAAAAAGAACTGGAACATAATTTTTCATACTTTGAAGATCCTATCGGGATCCTTGACATAATGGAACGTGTATAGAGAAATTGGACGACTCTTCCAGTAATGGTTCTTTGGAAAAACCAGAATAAAGAGGAAGAAACATGGGAACCTGAGGAGGTTATGAAGAATAACCTCCACATCTTTTTGGTGGGAATTATAAATGAAAACATTCTAGGATGAAATTTTTGATGGAGGGAATAACATAGCACCCCAAACATTTTTATAGTATTTTTCTCTTAAATAAATTCAATTCAATGCCTATATTTCATAAAACATTTAGTTTCATTGAATCAACACTTGGTTATTTAAGAGATAGTCATATCCTATCCATTGAAATTAAATTTTCATCTTGTGTGTTTTGAATTTTCAAAATTTGAAAATCACAGTTATGTTCAGAATGATATTTAGAGTCTGCAAGAATTAGTTTAATGTTCAGTAAATAGTAACCTACCCATAGGAATATTAATTTACCATTATAAATAGTAACTTACCTTTATGAATAGTTACATGACTCTTAAGAATGGAATCCATACCCATGAATTTATAAATAAATTTAGGCCCCTTTAAAATAAAGATGAATATTTTAGGTGTCTATAAATTTTTATTAAATAATGATTTTAATTAAATATATAATTAAACAAATTTAGAAAATTATTTTCGAAAAATGGACTTCATTTTTGGATTGTACAATTCGAAAAATATTTAGAGTGAATTTTTTGTATTTTTCTAAAATACTTGAATTTTTTGATGAATAGTGAAATACCATAATTTGAAAAATAAGCTAAATAAACTAATTATAGAGTCATTCTTAATTAATTGAATGATTTCGTTTTTCATTATAGAAATGTTAGATGAAATAGAAAAAGGGGAATAAATTTGACACTAAATACACATACAATAAGAAAAATAGAAGTATCTATTTTGGGATTCCATATTGGTCTACGAATTTTATACGCCATTTCATAGATTTAATGCACAATTAGAAACATATATGGGAAAATTTTCTTTCAATTTCATATAAATATTAATTGTGAGACCAAATATTACTTGAAATATCATGAGTACTTATTGAATTGGGTTATTTAACCATAAATACATCATTTCTGTATTGTTGAAAAAAAATGAAAAGTTACTGAGATTATTATGTGACGAAACCATCAGAGAATTATCAGTTTCTTGATGTATTAGAGAATACCATGGTTCCTGATGAACATTACAATTACTTATCTACATTATTCAATTTATGGGACTTGAAACCAAAATCCCTAAAAAATTATGATTATCACATAATTCATCATGAATTGAATATAATCGAAATTTTTAATTTTTTATCCAATAATATAAATCTGAAAGTTATTTGAATGATCTTCTTTTAAAAAAATTTATTCAAAAGGTTTATACAAGTAATTCTTAATAAAAATGTTAAAAGTGGCACCATTAATTTTTTGTGAGTTGGAAAAATATTTTCCTCCATCCCTTTTTACATAAATGATTCATTGAATAGTCAATTATACAATTAAAAAACATCTTGAAGGCCCATTTTTATTTTGATAGATGTATCCTCCGAAGATTAATATGTTCACAATGATATCTTATGTCCTAAATTAGAAGTATCTTGAAAGTTCCATTGTGAAAGGCTATGTAGAACAAGATTTAATGGATTTTATTTCAATGTATTTTTATGATGTTTGAAAAATACAAAACTTTCCAATAAGAAACAAAGATGCAAATTATGTGAAAATTCATCCATTATTTTTATCAATTCCCCAATCATGAGGATGTTATGGGTCATATACATTGGCTATATGGAGCCATGATGATTGGGATACGATGCATCCCAAAGTCTGGTTTAGGTGTGGTTTTTTAATGATTATATCATATATTTAATAAAGATATTTATATGTTATCTCATATTATGTCCTTTCACATATACCTTATACTTTTTATATCATTTTATTTAGGGAACATAAACATATAATTATTAGATTTCATCGAAATTTTCCTTTGATAAAGAGATAGGATTTTCACATCAAAGAGATATCTACTTGGTTAAAATATAAGGTATTATCGTTAATTTAAATAATTTAATATATAGATATCATATTAAGGGTATAATTCAGTTATATTTTAGGCATTGAGTTAAATGTTCACTACATTTCCCAATAATCATGATTTTTGGAATTTTGTCCCAACTAAATAGTTCGTGAATGAATATATTTAATAATAATTGGGTATAAATTTGTTACAACTAATCATGTAGAGACTCGAAGCCTGACGTACATGGACATTACATTACTTTTACGGAATACTTAGTACATAACAAAAACACACACACAAGGATCGTAATAGTTTAGTATCTTTTGAAACTCGGAATATAATCTTCTAATCGTGGTGAATGATCTTCATCATCTCCCATAAAGATCTTCTCTTTTTTTACCTAAAACCTTTATTTATATCATGGGGAAAAGAAAACATAAAAGGGTGAGCTCAAATGCTCAGTAAGGGAAAACAAAAGAAATATCAATCACATCATATTCATAAGAACATAACATTTTGGAAATCTTAACCTGTAAAAGAGAGCATAATTTCATAACATGGGATAAATCATAGTAGTGAAATGAAATCCCAATAATCATAACGTAAAACATGAAACTTTGCGACATACACACATAATCATAGAGAATCATTTCTTATTAGTCAAGACTCATTTCCAAGACTATCTTAGTGGACAAAGTCCATTTCTGAACCGAGTGACCCTCGTTTCAGTCTTGCTTCACTGAACCGGTATAACCTACCGTTCCATCCATGTCTATCTCATGAGATATAAAATCTTTACCCAATGCATTGGATGGAGATATAGGTACCACCCATCTCATAATGATACCATTCTTATGTGTGCCACAAATTCATAAACCATACATCATAGCATAACCCATGCAATAAAAATGGGAATCTTAAACATCATGACATCATAAAACAATTCATATATGATAAAGGAATTCATAAAAATATTTCCATCACAACAGAATAAAATCAATTTAATAATAGGGGTAGAAACAGATCCCTATATTATCTTATATAGAAAATAATTTTGATAAAACACTTGAACTCCATTTTTTAGGAAAATATCCTTTCTACTTCAAAAACACTTTTCCTTTATTAACATATCGTACAATTATAAACTAAAATAAGTTGATTAAAAATAAACTTGAAAACTTTCAAAGGAATCTTCTTGGAAATAATGTTTTTAAAATCCATTCATTCCGTATAAGTTAAAAAAACATTCTTCTCGTACTTTTGTCAGAAAAGTCAAAAAGTACCTCGTACGAAAAATGACAAAAGATTCCGTTCATATCTTTTACTAAAAACTCACTGAAGGGTAAAATAGGATTTAAAAAATTGTAGGTGGATGGAAATAACATTACATATTTAGGAAACATGTATGTGGATGGTAAAATACACCCTAGTAAATACCAACGTATAAGCAATCTCGGATAAAAATGAGATTGTGATATTTCCATTACCTTAGATCCGATTTTCTTCGTAAGTGTCCGAACCTCCTGTATAATGATTTAAATAATTTTATTGACTTATTGAAGAATCATATTCATTGTTATTATATCATATATGGTTCACTTATGAATTTATATTACCCGTTCTTTTGTAAATTCATGTTAAAGTAGCGTTTTGGGTAAAATCGTCTCATTTGTTGTTCGTGTTTTGACTTGTAATTAATCATATGATTACTTAGATCATGATTACTTACTTCCAGAATATAAAAAATGATATATATATAATATATATTAAGAATATATATATATATATATAATAGATCAGTAAATGGAAAGAAATACACCGTTCATGGAGACGGTAGACTGTACGTACGCATGAATGCTGTTTTCTTTTACTTATTGAGTTGAATGAAATTAAGTAGATGAAATAAATATATATACACATAAATCCAGAATCATTATTATGTCATATATTACATTATTAATTATTATATATACTTTATAATTATTGATGAATGGTTAACGTGGAGAATGAATCTCATCGCGTCGTGGAGACGGTAGTCCGTACGTACGCACGAGCGATGATATCGTTCTCATGATCATAGAATTGTATTGGAGTGTATCTATACTATTTCAGAATAAATATCACTTTACACTAATCATATATAGTTATTATGTACACCATTATACCCATCCAAGTAAGGTGGTGGTGGAAAATAGATTACACCACGGCGTGGAAACGGTATTCTGTACGTACGCACGCGCGATGATTTCTTTTTCCGTAGGATGGATAGATGGTGAAATATGGTTTTTTCATACTTATAATAACATATCAGTATATGAGTGATACTGATGTTATTACTTCATAATGAAACAACTAAAGAAGAAGAAGTGGAAGAAGAAATAAAGATGAACGAATCGGTAACGTAAATGACCTCTTCTTTGAAGTGTTTCTTTGAGACCTCCTTTTAGGGCACTAAAATTGGACTTTGAGGAAGACTAGAAACTCTAGGATGTTTCTAGGGAAGTGTAGAAGAGAATTTGGCAGGGGTTGGCCGAGCTTGAAGTCTCAATGTTGTGTGAGTAAGAGAATGAGGAGGTGCCCTTTTTATAAGGGAGGAGAGGGGCTCCTTTGGAAAACTAAAAATATTATTTTATTATAAAGTCATATTCGGTTTTATATAGCTCCAAATTGATTTATTTTGAAGATAAAGTGGGGAGGTATCGAAATTCTCTCATCCAATAGAATTTAGACTAGATTAGGTTCCTATTTTAACCTTATCATTTAGATTTAACATTAAGTTAAATAATTTTACTTTTACCGTGCCTTCTTTTGTTCTTACACTATAAGGTTAATAAACTTTCTATAACAGGCCAAAAGAAACCCACGTTGTTTATTATTAATATATATAACCTTATATAAGTCATTTGGATGATCCTTGGATTTGTAGGAATAAAATAACAATTAATAATATAATATTTGTTTTAAAAACTATTTTATGTCAATTTTGACACTATTTAGTAATTGATTTTTTTGAAAATCATAACAGAATTATTAGTTCGAACCAAGTTAATTAAATCAATACTAACATGTCATAGTAACCTATAAAAGTAGTGGAATTCATAAAAAGTCTCAAATTACATTTATTTTGGTGTTTATAACATTAATTATGTCAATATTTCATTAAAAAGATAATTCCTGCATCATCTTTGTGTCATAAATAAATTAAATTATTTAATGTCTAAAAATTACAAATAAAATACCATAATGTATGAAATCTTCTTATCTTTCTAATTAATATTTATATTCGAATTTATCTTATGTATAACCCCATATTAAAAATCATTTACTTATTAAACTTTGATTTTAACTATTTTAACCCATCTTTAAATAAATTAATAATAAATGTCTTAATCTAATCCACGTGGGTCTAAATGGTCATATTTTATTCCTATGTTTGTTTTTGGTCAAATTACACTTATCCAATAGAATTAGGACATGTGTTAGTGTAATAATAATATCATCTTTACCTTTAATTACCCTATTTACTTTTAACTGTGGTAAAAAAAAGTAAAAAGTAACTATTCACCAAAAATTATTTTCATCTCATTAAACCACATTTTACTTACTGACATCAACCGTGTCTCTCGGATTTTTGAAATTCCACTCACAGAAGCGGTAAAATTAAGTTTTATGAAAAATTCATTTTTTTTACTACCACTTAGTGGTTTCACTATTAATCAAAAAAATGAATGTTTCCAGAAAAATACCAAAAATTAGGCCTAAGCTATATTTGATATTATGAACTCAAAAATGATGTCTATTTTACAAAATTCAAAACATATCAGTTACATTAACTAATTTAAAAATTAATTCCCGTCGTCAAAACAAATGGCGTGTTTTTAAGAGATAATAACTATCAAAAGATTGACACTTGTTTATAACTTGTTTAAATGTGAAATTACATACAATGACCAACATTGTATTAAATTATTAAAAATATTCTAAATATACTTTAAAACCAATCAAATTAAAAATCTATCACTATTAATTATTTTTATTAAAAAAGTTGTTTTTAATTACAATTTAGTAATTTTCACTATTTATCAGAATATGAAAGTTATCCGAAAAGTACCAAAATTTCACTTTAGGCTAAATTCGATACTCTAAATCCAAAAATGAAGTCCATTTTGAGAGATAAAATTTCTAAAATTTTAAAAGGTTGTTATTACTATTCATAACGGCTAGTTTTAATAATATTTTAATAAAATATCGTTGTTTAGTGAAACTCGGTATTGTGTACGACGCAAGCTATCGAGGAAGGCTGTGATTGCGTGTAATACAAGGCAAGTCAAGGATTCTTGTTGAGAAAGATCATTTTGGTGTAGCGTACAACAAAAGACATTAATGAAAAGAATATTTTTTTTATAAAATCTCGGGCTGTTACATTCTACCACCCTTAAAATGAATTTCGCCCTCGAAATTCGTCGGGGTTATAAATGGTTTACTATTTGAATTTTTATTTGATAGAAACCCACATCGTAAAAAGGAATACCAAAACCAATCTTTTAAAACAAAAGTATAAAACGTAACGGTTACCCAAATAAACTAATCACTGGGTTTCCACATAGGTGAAAATATGGATATGGAAGAGAAATCTTACCATCATGTTCTGATGGAGAGTGGTAGAGAACATGGCTATGGAAAATCCAGCAATCACAAAGCCATAAATTTGTGATGATCTAAGGTACCATCTGATTTATCAGATATAAGAGCACTAGGACAACATTTTTCGTTTTCAAGATCATTTCCCTAAAGTTGATGAAATTGGAATTAGAAGAAATAATTTCATGATTTCTGTATAGTCTCACCGTTGGTCATTCTTTGGAAAATTTACACTTCATATCTTAAAGAAATTAAGTTGAATTTGTCATTTGTGATATGTTAGCAGATCATGTGATAGAATGATGGGTCATTCCATCTGTCTCAAACAAAAGGTTAGAAAAGTTATCAAAAAATACATAAATCCATCTATAGTGAGATTAATGATATATGGTTCCTAAAATGGACTTATACTTCATATATCATACTGATTAATATAATAAAACTAGTTTCTACTAAACAGGGACTTCCTGTAGGCTAGTGGTAGGCGATAAAGGCCAGTCATACTTCGGTTGTGGGTTCGATTCCCACAGCTTTGTCCGACGCGATGGGCTGTCGCCCGTCCTGTAGGTTGTCCTTTTTCTTAAACTACATTACTATAACATCACATAAATAATATCAAAAAAAGTTCTATCCTTAAACAATACTAACTTATTGTTAACATAATCCATTCCAATCTTTAGGCTTATCTAAAATACTTCGATCCAAGCTCATAGTATAAAGAAAATGATAACTTGAAATGTCGTCAACCAAGCATGTGAATACCATCATTTATCCCCCATATATCTTGTTGGTCACACTCCAATCATTTCAATACCTTAATGATGTATTCTCTTGAAAAATGAATACCCATTAAACCTTAGTGAAAACATGAATGCTGTCAAAAGTTAACTCTTTCTACATACCAAAATCCAAGAATTCTATATACTCAAACCATGATGTAAACTTCTCTTTATATCAGTCATGAGCTCATGAATACAATCAAACATTTAATTTTCTCCTTATCCCTTCATTATGCTCATATCATCTACATTCCAAAAATATTTGAATACCCTTTCATGGATACTGGTAACATTAATCATACACTTTCAAAACTCAAGGAAAGACAACAGTGTAACAATCCTTAGATGTCTCTTTATTCCATAGTACCATGAGATTACTTATACAACATTACACATGATAAACAGGTAATCATTACACTACATTCTTAAACCATTGACCGAGCTTCAACAATTCTTTCATCTCACATATCATTTGTAGTCTCTTCATCATCATCCACATAAATACTACCCATACGACCATACTGATTCTCTGCATGAGACTTTCCCTTATGGCATTGGTTTGCATAATGCCCGTACATTCCATATTTAAAACATTTAACCATTTTTGATGTCATAGCAATACCATTACCCTCATCCCTAGTGTTAACTGAACCTTTTCCTTTGCACTTACTGGCTTTGTGTTCTTCTTTTCCACACCCAAAGCATCTTCCAGTTCCTTTGAAACATTCTCCTTGATGCCTCTTCCCACATGATTAATATAGGGGAAATTGAACTTTCTTTCCTCTATGATCATCATGAAACTCCATCTTTCTCTTATTAGCCAAGTCAAGAAACTTACCAAATTTTAATTTATTGATCATATTATGAGATTGCTGATTCAGCATAATAATGATGTTTGGACTTCGAAATCCAATTTCATGTGGTTTCTCATGAATAATATCATTCCATTGTCCATCATATCCTCCATTATCGTGAATCATCTTGTTTCCAGCCATTTTCTAAAACCCAAAAGGAATAGTGTGAGAGGAAAAAATCATAATAAAGGGGGAGTAACTTCAATATCTAACATCTTTGGTTTAATCTAATATCTTTACCATAGTTCTAGGACTATATCCTATACGTATACTTATCCTTAGGGACATCCCTATACATACCTTAGAAATATCTCTATTGATCTCACTAACATTTTCGCATCCTAGTTTCCAAAGGTTGACTAATCCTTTCCTCTAATACCAACTGTAGAGACCCGAAGCCTGACGTACATGGACATTACATTACTTTTTCGGAATACATAGTACATAACAAAAACACACACACAAGGATCGTAATAGTTTAGTGTCTTTTGAAACTCGGAATATAATCTTCTAATTGTGGTGAAAGATCTTCAACATCTCCCATAAAGATCTTACCTTTTTTTTACCTAAAACCATTCTTTATATCCTGGGGAAAAGAAAACATAAAAGGGTGAGCTCAAATGCTCATTAAGGGAAAACAAAAGAAATATCAATCACATCATATTCATAAGAACATAACATTTTTGAAATCTTAACCTGCAAAAGAGAGCATAATTTCATAACATGGGATAAATCATAGTAGTGAAATGAAATCCCAATAATCATAACATAAAACATTAAACTTTGTGGAGTACACACATAATCATAGAGAATCATTTCTTATTAGTCAAGACTCATTTCCAAGACTATCTTAGTGGACAAAGTCCATTTCTGAACCGAGTTACCCACGTTTTAGTCCTGCTTCACTGAACCGGTATAACCTACCGTTCCAGCGATGTCTATCTCATGAGATATAAAATCTTTACCCAATGCATTGGAGGGAGATATAGGTCCCACCCATCTCATAATGATACCATTCTTATGTGTGCCACAAAATCATAAACCATACATCATACCATAACCCATGCAATAAAAATGGGAATCGTAAACATCATGACATCATAAAAAAATTCATATATGATAAAGGAATTAATAAAATAATTTCCATCACAACATAATCAAATCAATGTAATAATAGAGGTAGAAACATATCCCTATATTATCTTAGATGGAAAATAATTTTGATAAAACACTTGAACTCCATTCCTGAGGTAAATATCCTTTCTGCTTCAAAAACACTTTTCCTTTATTAATATGTAGTACAATTCTAAACTAAAAGAAGGTGATTAAAAATAAACATGAAAACTTTTAAAGGAAGATTCTTGGAAATAATGTTTTTAAAATCCATTCATGCCGTATATGTTAAAAAAACATTCTCCTCGTACTTTTGTCGGAAAAGTCAAAAAGTACCTCGTACGAAAACGACAAAAGATTCCTTTGATATCTTTTACTAAAAACTCACCGAAGGGTAAAATTGGATTTAAACAATTATAGGTGGATGGAAATAACATTAAATATTGAGGAAACATGGATGTGGATGATAAAATACACCCCAGTAAATACCAACGTATAAGCAATCTCGGATAAAAATGAGATTGTGATATTTCCCTTACCTTAGGTCCGATTTGCTTTGTAAGTGTCTGAACCTCATGTATAATGATTTAAATAATGTAATTGACTTATTATAGAATCATATTCATTGTTATTATATCATATATGGTTCACTTATGACTTTATATTACCCGTTCTTTTGTAAATTCATGTTAAAGTAGCGTTTTGGGTAAAATCGTCTCATTTGTCGTTCGTGTTTTGACTTGTAATTATTCATATGATTACTTAGATCATGATTACTTAATTCCAGAATATAAAACATGATTTATATATAATATATATTCAGAATATATATATATAATAGATCAGTAAATGGAAAGAAATACACCGTTCATGGAGACGGTAGACCGTACGTACGCATGAACACTGTTTTCTTTTCCTTATTGAGTTGAATGGAATTAAGTAGATGACATACATATATATACACATAAATACAGAATCATTATTATGTCATATATTACATTATTAATTATTATATATACTTTATAATTATTCATGAATGGTTAACGTGGAGAATGAATCTCATCGCGTCGTGGAGACGGTAGTCCGTACGTACGCACGAGCGATGATATCATTCTCATGATCGTGGAATTGTATTGGAGTGCATGTATACTATTTCAGAATCAATATCACCTTACAATAATCATATATAGTTATTATGTACAACAATATACCCATCCAAGTAAGGTGGTGGTGGAAAATAGATTACACCACGGCGTGGAGACGGTATTCCGTACGTACGCACGCGCGGTGATTTCTTTTTCCGTAGGATGGATAGATGGTGAAATAGGGTTGTTTCATACTTATAATAACATATCAGTATATGAGTGATACTGATGTTATTACTTCATAATGAAACAACTAAAGAAGAAGAAGTGGAAAAAGAAATAAAGATGAAAGAATCGGTAACGGACATTACTTCTTCTTTGAAGTGTTTCTTTGAGACCTCCTTTTAGGGCACTAAAATTGGTCTTTGAGGAAGACCAGAACCTCTAGGATGTTTCTAGGGAAGTGGAGATGAGAATTTGGCAGGGGTTTGCCGAGCATGAAGGGTAAATGTTGTGTGAGGAAGAGAGGGAGGAGGTGCCCTTTTTATAAGGGAGGAGAGGGGCTCCTCTAGAAAACTAAAAATATTATTTTATTATAAAGTCATATTCGGTTTTAAATAGCTCCAAATTGATTTATTTTTAAGCTAAGGTGGGGATGGATCGAAATTATCTCATCCAATAGAATTTAGAAAAGTTTAGGTTCCTATTTTAACCTTATCATTTAGATTTAACATTAAGTTAAATAATTTTACTTTTACAGTGTCTTCTTTTGTTCTTACACTATAAGGTTAATAAACTTACTATAACAAGACAAACTAACTCCACGTTATTTATTATTAATATATATAACCGTATCTAAGTCATTTGGCCGAACCTTAGATTTTTCGGAATAAAATAACAATTAATAATATAATATTTGTTTTAACAACTATTTTATGTCAATTTTGACACTATTTAGTAATTGATTTTTGTGAAAATCATAACAGAATTATTCGTTCGAACCAAGTAAATAAAATCAATCCTAACATATCATATTAACCTAGAAAATTAGTGTAACTCATAAAAAGTCTCAAATTACATTTATTTTGGTGTTTATAACCTTAATTATGTCAATATTTCATTAATAAGATAATTATTGCATCATCATTGTGTCATAAATAAATTAAATTATTTAATGTTTAAAAATTACAAATAAAATACCATTATGTAGGAAATCCTTTAATCTTTCTAATGAATATTTATAGTAGAATTTATCTTATTTATAACCCCATATTAAAAATAATTTACTTATTAAACTTTGATTTTAACTATTTTAACCCTTCTTTAAATAAATTAATAATAAATGTCCTAATCTAATCCAAGTGGGCCTAAATGGTCATATTTTATTCCTAAGTTTGTTTTTGGTCGAATTACACTTATCCAATAGAATTAGGACATGTGTTAGGGTAATAATAATATCATATTTACCCTTAATTACCCTATTTACTTTTAACCGTGGTAAAAAAAAGTAAAAAGTTACGATTCACCCAAAATTATTTTCATCTCATTGAACCACATTTTACTTACTGACATCAACCGTGTCTCTCGGATTTTTGAAATTCCACTCATAGAAGCGGTAAAATTATTTTTTATGAAAAATTCATTTTTTTTACTACCACTTAGTGGTTTCACTATTCATCAAAAAAATGAAAGTTTCCAGAAAAATACAAAAAATTAAACCTAAGCTATATTTGATATTATGAAATAAAAAATGATGTCTATTTTACCAAATTCAAAACATATCAGTTACATTAACTAATTTAAAAATTAATTCCCGTCGTCAAAACAAATGGCGTGTTTTTAAGAGATAATAACTATCAAAAGATTGACACTTGTTTATAACTTGTTTAAATGTGAAATTACATACAATGAACAAAATTGTATTAAATTGTAAAAATATATTCAAAATATACTTTAAAACCAATCAAATTAATAATTTATCACTATTAATTATTTTGATTTAAAAAGTTGTTTTTAATTAAAATTTAGTAATTTTCACTATTCATCAGAATATGAAAGTTATCCGAAAGGTACCAAAATTTATCCTTAGGCTAAATTCGATACTCTGAATCCAAAAATGTAGTCAATTTTGAAAGATAAAATTTCTAAAATTTTAAAAGGTGGTTATTACTATTCATAACTACTAGTTTTAATAATATTTCAATAGCATTTCATTGTTTAGTGAAACTCAGTATTGCGTATGACCCAAGCTATCGAGGAAGGGCGCGATTGCGTGTAATGAAAGGCAAGTCAAGGATGCGTGTTGAGAAAGATCATTTTGGTGTAGCGTACAACACAAGACATTAATGAAAAGAATTTTTTTTTATAAAATCTCTGGCTATTACAGATCAAGTGGTGAAAATGAGAACACAACATGTTGAAATTATATTAACTACAACAGTGTATTGTTATGACAGTGCATCAGATAGTCATCCCCAATATGAAGGTGTATATTATTACTATAGAAATGTTTAGAAAGTATTTTTATTATATTAATACTTTCATGGTCGAGTCAGTATGATGATATGTAAATGGTTTGGTTTAATGACGTGACATGGTGCATTTATTGATGATTACAGATTCAAAGCTATTAACATGAGTCAATTATTTCATTCTGATGAAACATAAATTTTCGTGTCAAGTTCAAAACAAGTCTTTTTGTGAAATATTATATGCGATCTTTTTTTAGTATAATTAATTGTGTAATCCCGACAAATATTTTTCATGATGTTTGGGAATAAATTTCTAGCATTTACATCCACATTGGTGCTGAACAAAATGGTTCATTTGATTACTCAAAAATTCCCATTATGATAGTAGATGTTTATCAGGGAGTAGTGGTGTGTAATATCTATAAAACCACATACATGTTTATACTTTATTATGTTTACCTTGATATGAGTTTCATAGGTTATTGATATGATAATTACATTAATTTGGTTGAATTTTAGATGATATTTTTTTAGTATATTTTTGTTTTTATTTATTTAGATAGATTTTTTTTCATTTTAGAAAAATGGGTATAAAATAGATTTTCAAAAAATATATAAGTCAGTTTCAAATTGATGTTACTAAAAGATGATATGAAATTTTTTATTCCCTATTTTACTTATATGTTATATAAATTATTATTGACAAATATTACTAAAAAATTATTTTTAATTCATATATAGGTTATAAAAAATACATCATTAATTTGAGGGAAATGATTATTTGATCCTGATCAAAAAATTAGTGAGTGTGAGTTTCCACATTTTTATGCCGTAGTTAATATAATAATTATAATGTTTTTCTTCTATATTACATATAATTTCATTTTCATATTCAGTATAAAATTTTTAGGGGCATTTATCTCCACCATAGTGGACTCTTCATCCTACTTTCATGGGTCTGTGTAGTGATGCTTCTATATCTAGATGAAGATCCTTCCGAACCTATTCCCACTCAAACCCATTAGTAGACACACCATCTATAACACCATTCCATCATCCACTTGATCCTATAGGAATGTACCGATCCATGCCTCCATCATCATATAATTTAACCTCTTATTCCCATACCATGTCTTTAATACCTCTATTTCCTACCATCCATCTGGTATTTGATGAGTTTGTTCCTTTATCTTACAATATAGTACATTAAGATCACTCAAATCATGCATTTCAATGGAAACATCGTTTAGAGGATGCTAATATAAGACATTCCAGAGACACATGAAATTTTATTGATCATCATGCATCAGGTTTTTTATTATAACTATGAAACATTATGTCCATTCATTTATACCATTAATTAATTCTTCTCTACCCCCCTCATATATTATTTAGTGGGATATTATAGTTGGTGACGTGGAATAACTCATATGAAGGAATCTTGGAATCCTCAAACACATATAATGGTGGATTACAATGAAAAAATTCATATGATAGGAAAAAATCAAAGGTTGTGTATATGTTTGAAGGCCACAATGGACAAGTATAATGTTAACATTCATGTGGAACCGGTATCACAGATACCTCTTAGTAATGACATAAAGGATAAAGAATGGTAAAAAACATGGGGTGAAAATACTTATAAACATATATCTATATTATTTTTGTATTTATAGGAATTATCATGTTCATTTTAGAGTCAGTTTAACATTCCCAATTGTTAAGCTATAGAGGATTCAATGTTGATTAATCTTGGGATGTTATGGAGATCACAAAAGTATGAATTGTATGTCAGTTTGAAGAGAAGAGTTGGATCTAATTTAGAGGGTTTACCCATATTCCCTGACTATCAAACAACACAATATCAAAAAGTGGTCTCATATTGGAAGATTGATGATTTTATGTTATTTCCAATCCCTCATGGTTTCATATAAATTTTAATTCTCATTAATTTTATGGTATTTTTATTTTTATTAACCATCAAAAAAATAGATTTGAGGTCATACCAACACACATTGGAGAATAATACTATTCCCGAGCATGAGAAACTCAAAGTACATTAAAATGAATTGAAATAATATCTAAATTTATATTTCTCAGTAGGATTAATGTATAATGGGACACTATGGAAAAGGTCTAAAAGGCCTATAGGACTGATGTAAAATTTCCTTATTGGCCTAATGCCCTATTAGACTATATGATTAATCGAAAATTGACCATCATACCTTAAGGAAAATTGGCATCTAGGCCTAGTTTCCTAAAAGGATAATTAGACAATAGGCCTTATAATCCTATTGTCCATTAGCCCTCATGGATAATTTTCTTATAATTATAATGGATAATTGGACTATTGTACATATGGGAAATTGTCCATTAGGATGTATAGAACAATTATCCATCAAGCCTATAGGCCAGTTAGAAATTAAGCCTATAGGACAACCGACCATTAGGACTTTATCCCAATTGGACATCAAGCCTATAAGAAAATTAGCCAATTGACCATCAGGCCTGTAGTACAATTGGTCATTTATCCTTTAGGTCTCATGGCCAATTTTTCTATATAACAGATGGATAATTGTATTATTAGGCATCATATGCAATGTGACATTTGGCCTCATGCCCAATTAGCCTTTATTCCTTTTGTCCAACAGGCCTTTAGGCCTCATGACAAATGATATTATAGTAGGCCTATAGGTCAATTGGCCTCTAGGCCTATTGTCCAATCAGCCAATATACATAATAATGCTAGAAATATAAATAAAATATAGTAATAATGTCCAATTATTGTCTAGGACTAATAACAAATGGGGCTGTAGTCATAACAGTCCAATTGGACATTATGCCATATCATTAATGTTTATCACATGAATAAATTTATGGATTTATCATTAATTTTAATGTTTTTTCTTTTACTATTATTTTATATTGTATAACTTTTATATTGTGAATATGTTTATACTAATAAATGTCATTTCCAACCAGTTGTATCGGGATTTTATGTTCTTGTACCACGAACAAAATTACATTGCCCGAGTAGGAAGAAAAATTATGGAAGTGAACAAACACAAGAAATGATTATTAGTTTTTAATTTTTATTTCAATTATTAATATGAAATTAATATTTAAATATATTATTTATAATTTCAATAGTCTACCCTAGAGGAAATCGATGATATAGAGTATTTTAACTTCAGGCCAAATGATCATATGAGTTAGTTATTAGGTGAGGAGTACTAGGAGAGAGTTTGATGTTGAACAAGGAAAAACATCATCCCATCTATGTATTGGTCCTCAACGGGCTCCTCAGAGGCCTATTAGTTCACTATGATGAAAATAAATTATGTAAAATAAGATGAGGAAAAAATAGAATTATAGAAGTGTGAATGAAGAAAAAATGAGTGTGAGTGAAGTAATATTATCCCTGAACAATTTCTGAAATCTATTTCTATAATAATTCAATCAGATCCCTCAAGGTATACTACTTCTATTGGATAATATATGGAATCAATGATCTCTTAAAATGATTCACTATGTGATGCCAATGAAGTTCCTATTAGTGAAAAATATTAAGGTGGTGGTGATGATGTTATTGATCCAAATGATGTTGTTGGAGGTGATGTTGTTAGTGATGGTAATGATATTGTTTCTAATCATGATGAGGATGGTAGAAATGGGGGAGAAATTTATCCCCTCTATTTTTGAAATAATAGGAAGGATAATTAGGGATGTTCATAAATGATAAAAATTATTTAATTTTATGGATGTATATGTATGTTTTAGTATTGTATATGGGTTAGAAATTATTATAAGTAGTTGGTTGAATGATAAATTTACAATATGTGTACAACATGGAATGTATTATGTGTTTCTAATATGATTCTAGGTTCATGAGTTGGAGGAAGAGGTGGTTATCCTAATACTGAAAAATATAGGTTTCCACCTATACCCAAAGACCTCCAAACCATGGGTATAGGTTATCTATTGGGTAGTCAATACCCATGGTTTTTAAATTAATTTGTATATATGTAAACAAACTATTCTATGTAAATCATGGGCATTATGGAATCTCAATGACATACACCAATTTTTTTATTCAAAAAATCGGTATAGGTCTTTACTTATGCCACCATCATCCACGATTCTTATAACCATGGGTATAACCTATACCAATTGTTTTTGAAGATATACCTTGGGTTTAAAACTATATGTATAGTGTGGTTTTCTATTAGTGAATAATAACACATCAGTAACATATTTTAAAAAATTATATTCACAGAAATCTATAACTAATCATCCCCCATACTCTACAACATCATAAAAACTGAGGTATTATCACTACACTCATCTATGAATCATCATGGTCTTTGATAACATAGGGTATAAAAATTCATATCTCAAGTATTCTCATTAGACATTAATTTTATCAATTTAATTTAAAATATTAAGCAACATTTTACTAATTTTAATATTTAATTATTCATAATTTCAATTTAAATTACATAAGTAATGAATATAATTTTCATTTAATCAACTCTCACAAATGCTCATCCTCAATGCATTAATAAAATGATTTATGTCAAAATTATTTCTAAGTTCTTATAGCTATTCAAGTATATTCAACTGCCATGCCATACCGGGCCATGAGTAAAATATAAAAAAAATACACATCAAGTGCATCACCTAAGATGAAATTACATCCAACTATATAAGTAAATATCAATAACAACAATCCCTACATGGGTACATTCATTTTCCCTCATATATTGGTTATCTACTATAACACATGAACTCCTGACTATAGAATGACTCACCCCAGTATCTTTTGTACAATTAAAAAATATAATATAAATAAATGAAAAGTAAAATCTCTTTGATTCCACTTTATAGCATCATGTCCTAGCTTCCATGTGCGGGTGTCCCCATAAGGTTCTTCACATGACCTCATGCACACCCGAGGTCATGAGACTAATTGTCATGTGGCACCAGCACAAGTGAATTGGGTGGGAACATTATAGTTGAATAATTATATTACTATCTTAAATATTTATGGAAATATAATTACATGATACATTTCTATTTCATAAGAAAAATTTCATTTAATGCTTTGATGAATTTCAAATTTATCAATAACTCCCTGAAATGAATATACACAAATGATATATTTTTTTCCTTATGCACTAAAATTAATTTTTGATGGATCATAATATTGATAATAAAATGATATTTTATTCCTTTTATCACAAGTAATATACAAAAAAAGGTTACTATAAGTTATTCATCAATATTAATATTGTGAAATAATAAATTAATATCGAAATTTACATCCAAAAATAAACATAATCCATTTATATGTTGTTATCTAATTAACAATTACAATATTCAAAATTTATATATATAATATCTATATTTAAAAAATAAACATATCCTTAATCCTCTAAATATCCTGAAGTAGCTATCAATTATCACATATAAAATATGTTTATTCCTTTACCATGTATTATATTGAAACATGGATATAAAAAATTACCATAAAAACATTTTGAAAACAATCATATTCTTTATTAAATACACAAAAATCATGTAATTGATTATTCTACATAAAACAAAAATTTTATTGAAATCCACTAATGATAGAATAAAATATATTTTCACCAAAACAATAATCCATTCCAAATAAATCCATACTATCAAATTTACATTATGCATTTCAATCATGTATTCACACAAACTAAACACCATTTTGACAACATTGGGGACATATTAAGGGTGACCTTACCTAAATTAAAATATCAAAATTCCATTAAATAACTTTTCAAAGTCAATATAACTATTCAATGTATTATTTAGAGTAGTTAACAAAAATCCTTTATGGAACAATGCTTATATATTTAATAATTTATATAAAAATATTCTTTAAATCCAATAACATAACACATAAATCACAAAAATTACATCTGAAAACACTAATATGGAATCATCATCACATTCATCAATAAATCATTC
This sequence comes from Viscum album, assembly GCA_963277665.1. Taxonomy (NCBI): domain Eukaryota; kingdom Viridiplantae; phylum Streptophyta; class Magnoliopsida; order Santalales; family Viscaceae; genus Viscum; species Viscum album. The sequence continues at coordinate 85,387,043 of OY728160.1, forward strand.
CTTTCAAATATTATTCATTTTTCTTTCATAGTCAACAATAAATCCATTAATCAAACAAAAATGAAAATTCAATTCATGACAATTCTCCATAGAAAATTGATGTTTATTATTCATCAATTTCTACTTCTAAAAAATTAAATAGTTGATGATACTATAGGGATTCCAATATCATCATCCATTTTTTAACCAAAATTTTCATTTTTCCATCATATTTAATTTCATTGTTTCCTTTTACATTGTCAAAACATCTACCCGTTCCACTGAGAAATCATCTTAGATGATTATGCATATATTATTGACATATTTGAAACTGATTATTAATTCCTCTTGGGTTTTCATTACCTAACATCTTGGAAAACATTATTTATATTTTCTTTGGTGAGTTAAAGGGTTTGTTTGGGTTGACATTGTTAATCATGTTCTATGATAACTTATTAGGAATAATTATAATATCCATCACATGAGTTATCAACCCATTTTGTTTCTCAATAGAAAATGTCCAATAAAAATCAATTTTTATCTGGTTCCTTCTAGTTTTATCCATTTACTACAAAACATAATAGTGCGATCAATACAAATGATATTAGAAATCCACATAGTAATTAAAAATCGCTTATAAACATTATAAATTTTTAAACCATAATTTAAATATAAAAAATCACAAGATTAACATTGTACAATCATATTCAACATCTATTTAAATATGTAATGATGGTTCTTAATGAGTTTGTGAATTTCCAATGCATCTCCCATATGTGAGTCAATGTTGGTGTGTAATAAGGCTCGTTTCCATTAACTAATTGATCATTAGGTTTAGATCAATTATTTTTTTATAGAAATTAACTATATTTTCCAATATTATATGTCCACATCAACTAGTATTATCTAAAATGAAATGAAATTACATTAAAAACCTTCCATCGATCCATTCCTCAAATTCAGGGAAAATTTACTATACATTATCTGTGGACATGTCCTTTGACATGTCCTTAAGGATATCACTATGGTTTTTTCGTCCTATTTTCCAGTTCCTAACTAAAACTACCCTATGATACCAACTATAATGATATAATATTCTAAAACATAGAAATTATGTATTTTAGATGAATAATCATTCCATAATATAAACACAGACATAATGAACATAATTTCTTTTACATTTGTAATCATGGAACATAATCATCTTAATTCAAGAAATACCTTCAATTTACCCCTTAAATATCATTCCATTTAGTAATTTTAACTAATATAACACACTCAAAACTATTCATCCAAACCTAAGGAAATAAACATAAGAATTGGTGATCATAGATTCTAAGGGTTAACAGTGGAGATATATAATTATAACATAAACATAATTGTTGGTCAACATGGGCATATAATTTTAAAATAATACCATACATATAAATGATCATAGTAATGAATCATGGAATAATGATTCTATGTTAATAATACAAGAATTAAAAAATGAACATGATCCATGATAGAGTAATATTTTCATAAGACAAGGAATTTTGGCATTCACATGATCATAGAAAATAATTCCCTTATTAGTCAATTCTCATTTCCAAAAAATATTTGATTAATCCCTGAGAAACTACACCAATTAGGATGGACACACCACCATCCCTAGTGGAATACCCTTCCAGATATTGGAATGAGTTCACTCTCCAAACCATCATAGTATTCAAGGTTCACATGCAAGACCATGATAGAGGAAAAATTCCCGAACAGAACAAGGTTCACTCCACGAATCATTTATATTAAACATAGGTGATATAAATACATAACCACTAAAATTTATGGATATATAGGGTCAACATATTACATAATGAAAATCATAAATATGGGGTCCATATAGCTATAAGACACTAATCATATTATTACCCACATAAAATGGGGTTTAGAATCATTTCATCATAACATAGCCTATGGAAAAAATATGTTTCATAATCATGAATACATATAGTCAAAGAACAACCCTTCAAAAAATAAGTGAGTTTTTTAATCCTTATACTAATGTATAACACACGATTTTTTATAAAAAATATTATCATCAAAATCCATTAATAGAGAAATAAGAATGGTATATATAGTTTTCATCCCCGATAAACCATAAGTTATGTCAATGTATTTCACGTTAAATGGAAAATGAATTTGAAAGATAAATCACTTCGAATGTTTCTTGATGAAAACATATTATATTTGAAAATAACCTATTAAAACTAAAATTTCATTAAACCTTTTTTAATTCAATTTCTATGAAAATAAATAATTTAAATTTAAAAAGGATTATTTTAAAATCATTTAAAGTAATTTTTTGTAAAAAATATCTTTTCTCATTTGAAATAAAAATTGAATTTTTTTTTAAAATAAAAAAAAAATTAATAATGAAATATTCTAGTTAAAAAATTATCATAATGGTGGAAAATAAAATTCATTCCCTGAACTTTAAAATTAGTATTCCTTTCATAATTTTAGTAAAATCCAAAAAGGGTTTTATAAGAATAATACATACATTTACCATCAAATTTTTCTAAAAAAAATCATAAATATGTAAAATTTTCTGTTATTAAATATTGGGAGTGTAATAAAACATTTTTGAAAACATTTTTATTAAACATGGCTTAGGTAGTGAACATATTTCTGACCAAAGAGAGAAATAAATTTGGTTTTTCAGAAAACATTTTCATAGATATTTTATGTACCAAAAATTTAAAAAATTGTACAAATAATTTTTAATATAAATAAATAACATAGGTGAAAAAATTAATGATATTTTTTGTGATGACCCAGACTCTCTTGGTCCTTCCCTTGGACAAAATCCTAGTCCTAAAAGAGTTCGGTCTCGGTGAGACCGATCGGGGAGACCGATCGGCGCGACCGATCGGTGAGACCGGTCGGTGAGAGCGATCGGTTCGACCGATCGGTGAGAGCGATCGGTGAGACCGATCAGCGGGACCGATCGGTGAGACCGATCGGCGGGACCGATCAGTGAGACCGATCGGCGCGACCAATCGCTGAGACCGACCAATCGGTGAGACCGATCGGCGTCGCCCGACCTTGTGGAGTTGTTTCCAATAGCGCTCCTTTTGCGCAAATAGGGTTTTAAACCATATTTTAAATCGTTTAAGCATGTTTTAAAGACATGTAATGCGCATAAGAGTTTTAATTAAATACTTAATCAATTCCGGAGTCAGTTTTACCCACCTGACCCCTTTTTATGATGAGTGGAGCCGCGTGGTCAACCCACGACCCCCGTGCCTTATGCAGTTTCACGTTTTCACTTCAACCGTCCCCGACTCTTATGAACTAAGGGTTAGCCGTGATTTCTCTTTCCTCGATCATGGATTTTCACAAACAGCTTCTGGTGAATCGGGTGTGCCGCATCGTTATCCGTAATGTTCCGCGCCCAGCCTAAACGTCGATCATCTTTCAACAAGTAGAGAATTTCTCCTTTGCCTCTCTCTTTTGTGTATCATGTGGGGTGGGTATGCTTTTGTTTCAGTATAATTGGATAAACCAGACCTAATTAAAGATAATGAACTAATCCTGTAAAGAAAGAAAGGGATGTGTGATCATTGATTTTTTTATATTAGGACCATCTTGTTGAGCTGTGCTGGCTTATGCCTTCTGAAAATCGAGGCGGTTGGTGGTCATTGTTTTTGCACTAATGAACCCCTCCTGATGTTTCAAATGGCATTTTGTGGTTGTAAAATCCTGTTGTGAAAAGTAATTGGTTAATCACGTATATCCGGCCAAATAAATTGAGGCACCAGGATCAATCCTTATGTGATAACCCCCAGTTAAAACACATGAAAATTGAAATCATAGAGTGGGTTAAGTCGTTTAAATCTGAAATACCGGTATGACCCTGACTTGGGTTGATGGTGGTAGTTGGTTGTTTCCTTTTTGGGCCGATTGGTGCAAATGTGGGAGGGGATGTGATCCCCTATCTTATACTCTTGGTGGTTGTGTGAATTTGGGGTGGGATCCTCTGTTGTGGAGAACCGGGTGTGGGCATTATGGTTGATTCTTGACTGCTTACATTCCTGGACTTGTGCCTATGCTTGCTAGATGCCCAGTAGTGCTTGAACTCAATTGAACATTATTAATGAACTTGAAACAAGAATGGGAAAAATGGGGTTTTTTGGTGAAAGTCGTGACATGGGACTTGGATGTAGTGGTGTTGTGCTATGTAGGCTGGTTAAAAAATCCTAGACTTTGGGTGAGTTCTTGTTACCTATATCTATAATTGTTTTTTTGTGTTTCTTATTCGCGCCCCACCCAAGTTGAGCACTTAGTGCCGAACAACCCCATTTCATGGGGGAGGGTGTTTTTCCAAACACTATTCTTGGTGGCTTGTTATTAGCACATTTTTTGCTCCCTTTCCCAGATAGCCCAAGTATCTTCGGGCAGGCTGTGATGGCCTGCGGTCCATTATTAGCCCAAGAACCTTCGGGTGGGGTGGTGTGGTGTTTGGCCAGGTGTGTGCGGCAGGTGGATTCCCAAGTTTCTTCGAGATTAGGAACAGGTGTCTTCGGGTGTGGTAGTGGATTTTCTAGCACAGGTGTCTTCGGGCGTGGTGGTGGTTGATTCGGCCTAGGTGTTTGCAGGCGTGGTTACGTGTGAACGTTGTGGCCCAGGTGTGTTTGGGCGGTATTCAGCAGTGGGACTGCGTGCGGTTGAGGCCCAGGTGTGTGCGGGCGGGATTTCGGCAGTGGGACTGCGTATGGTTGTTGCCCAGGTGTGTGCGGACGGGTGTGGGAGTGGTACTGCGGTGAGAATGGCGGGATTGGTCCGATGTGTAGGATGTCTCAATAACCAGTGGGAAATTGGCATGGGGTACACAAACATCGATGTGCTCTGATTATATATATTACTTTACTTGCGTTATTTGGGGAGTGTGCCTTGGTGAGTCCTGGGGTGGATAGTTTACCTTGATAGGTGTTTGGTTTACTCTTTTCTCACGGGACATTAGTATGTTCCCCCACTTGTGCATGAGTGTCTTTGGTTTTCCCTACTGAGTGTACTTGTATGCTCACCCTACGTATATAAAACTTCTTTCAGATTTCCAAGAGGACTTCGGGGATCACGCGGGACCATACTAGCTCAGACCATTGGAGCAGTTGCAGTTGCTGTTTTTTCTTTTCCTCTTCGGTACTTACCTTTGTAGTCACCTTTTGTACCTTATGGCTTTACTTTTGGAACATGCATGTGGGAATGGTTTATTTTTGGCTTTAATTTTCTTTTACCTGGGTGTTGTTGAGTTTCATCATCTCATCTCTCGGTCTTATAAAACAAAAAGGGTAATTCCGTCCATTGTGAGAAATTTTCTATACCCTTGGTGCTAGTCGCCACTCCGGGATCTATTGAAGGTTGGTCTCAGGGGTCATTATCTCTCCTTCAACTTAAAGAAGGAAGGTTCTGGAAATCTGCTAACCCTTCCCTCCTTTTGGTGAAGGCGGGTCGTGATAGAATGGTATTAGAGGGAGGTTGAGAGATAGGATGGAGTCTGGAGTTAGGCACAGTGAGGATTGCATGGGATGGTAAGGCAACAATGTTGTGTGACCTTGGCGCGTGAATTTGGCCAGGGAAGACCGGCTAGGACAGGGGATTTTAGGGCCCCCCGTGATCTGATGCAAGGAATATGGACCTACCGAACGACCAAGTGAGGCCACACTGATTGCAGGGTAGAGACCCTAGTAAAGTTACATGCATCATAATGACTTGTGTTCTTGTGTTTCTGGGATGTCTTGGGAATTATGAATAAATTTTAATTTTTAAGAAGTTTTAAGAATGATATTTTTCACTACTTGGGATTAGGTATTCCTTGTTTTCCATGTAGCTATGGCACCTTGAAGGCGACCACGTGTGGTACAGGCGATCGTGGCCCCGGAGACTACTTTGGCCAATCGGCAGAGAGCTGATCGAGAGGAAGAGGACGACCAGTGGTAGAAGACTCTTCGGGCCTTCCAGCGACAGACACTCGAGAAGTATGAGGGCAGCAACCCTGATATGAAGACAAAAGTATGGATAGAGGATATAGTTATAGCCTTCGTCCTGATTCGGGCCCCGACTGAGTACTGGGTTCCTCTGACCGTTATCCAGATGAGGGGAGCGGCGCGTCAGTGGTGGACGCTTTACCTGGGGGAGAGGAGAGAGTCTGAGGTGGCTTGGGAGAACTTCGAGAGGGAGTTCCAAGCGGAATTCCTCTCCTCGACGATGAAGGCAGAAAATAGGAAGGAACTACTCTCCCTCCAGCAGGGGAGTATGTCCGTGAGGGATCTAGGGATCATGTTTAAGGACCTCCTACGTTTCTCTCCGGACCTCCTTCCCGACGAAGAGTCTCGGGAAAGTCGTTTAGAGGAGGCACTCCGACCCTCCCTCCAGTATGTTGTTACCCCCTTTACCCTGCCGACGTACTTGGATGTCCAGAAGAAGGACGAAGTGGTGGAGAGGATGCATCCTCTAAGAGGAGTGTCACGAGAGAGGATCCAGCTGGGACAATCGAAGGGAAAGGCCATCAGCACCAGGCCTCCAGTGTCAGGACCCTCCAGGTTCCGACCAGTAGGGAGGAGACTGCAGCAGTTTCAATTTTGATCCTCCGGCCCTCACCCTTTTCCTTCGGGCCTGAGACCATAGTGCTTCATCTGTGGGAGCCCTGGACATCTCCGGAGTTAGTGTCCCAACCGCGTGTAGTACAGCAGTGGTAGTCATCCCCAGCACTCACCACAGCATCAGCTTCCAGCCAAACCTTTCTAGCATGAGCAGCAGGGACAGTGAGCTCCCGCTCCTCCGAGGGCAGACGTAGGAGGAGGAGGCCGAACTCAGGGCGCTCCACAGGGACCTTGACCAGGGCATGGTCGGGGAGGTGGCCGACAGCCGAGGGGTAGGGGATCTGGGCGTGGACAGTTACACGCCACAGAGGCAGCAGTTCCAGCAGGGCCAGAGGTTGTTCGAGGTACGATCAGTCTGTTTAGCACTCTTGCTTATGCCTTGTTCAATACCGGAGCATCACACTCCTTTGTTGCACCCAGTCTAGCCTGTGCTTTGGGTCTAGATGCTGAGAGAATTCCAGTGCCCCTGGTGTTGAGCACACCAGTAAGAGGTCATACCGACTTATTGTTCGTTTGTCGGGGATGTAGACTGATGATAGGGCCACATCAGTCGGTTAGGGATCTTCTTCTGCTACAGATTCAGCCATACGATGTCATCCTAGGCATCGACTGGCTATTTTCTATGTGTTTCATAATTGACTGTTCCCGAAGAGGGGTGGTGTTCTCGGACATGGACGGCCGGCGTGTTACCTTCACCGGAGAGCAGAGAAGTCCGAAGGGAAACAGGAGTGAGGAACCTATCCTCTCCTTGTTGACCGAGATGATAGTGGAATCAGTAGATACTGAAATAATGGAAGTGCCAGAGATCGTCCGTGGGTTTATGGACGTCTTCCATGAGGAGGTATCGACTCTACCCCCTTGGCGTGATATCGAGTTTGGGATAGACCTGTAGCCCGGCGCACAACCGATCTCGATGGCTCCTTACTGGATGGAACCTTCAGAGCTACGGGAGTTATGGATCCAGATTGATGATCTGACGAAGAGGGGTTATGTTTGTCCGATTGCGTCACCGTGGGGTGCTCAAATCTTGTTCTCAAAGAAGGCATATGGTGGTCTCAGGTTGTGCATAGATTACAGGAGGTTGAATCAGGTGACGATCAAGAATCGTTACCCTCTTCCAAGGATAGACGATCTGTTCGACCAGCTGAAAGGGGCAGGATGGTTCTCGAAGATCGACCTGCGGTATGGGTACCACCAGCTGAGAGTGAAGGAGAGCGACATCCTGAAGACGACCTTCAGGTGTAGGTATAGACACTTTGAGTTCGTATTCATGCCCTTCGGTGTTACGAACGCCCCGACTGTGTTCATGGTGATTATGAACTCCATCTTCCAGGAGTACTTGGATCGGTTCGTGGTTGTGTTCATAGACGATATCCTGATCTATTCGAGGTCAGAAGAGGACCATGCAGAGCACCTGAGGACAATTTTGGAGGTCCTCCGATAGTACCAGCTATATGGGAAGTTTTCTAAATGCATGTTCTGGACACGAGAAGTGCACTTCCTCGGGAACGTACTGTCTGGGAAGGGGGTAGTGGTCGACCCATCAAAGGTTGAGGTAGTTGTTTTGTTGGGCAGCACCAAATAATGTGGCGGAAGTCTGAAGTTTCCTCGGGCTGGCAGGTTACTATCGGAGGTTCGTACCCAACTTCTCCCAAGTAGAATCCCCTTTGATGGCTCTGACCAAGAAGGACCATACTTTCGTATGGAGTGAGCAGTTACAGTCAGCCTTCAGCTATCTGAAGGAGAAGTTGGTCAGTGCCCCAGTGCTGAGATTACCAGAAGAAGGGGTGGCCTATGAGGTGTTCTTTGATTCTTCAGGACAGGGCCTGGGATGTGTGTTGATACAGCGACAAGGGGTTATCTCTTATGGGTCCAGGTAGTTATGCCCCCATGAGCGTAATTATGCCACCCACGACATAAAACTGGAAGCGGTCATTTTTGCACTAAAGTTATGGCGGCACTACTTCATTGGGGAACTCTTTGTGGTCTTCACGAATCACAAAAGCTTGAGGTATATCTTCTCCTAGTGGGACTTAAACTTGCGACAGCAAAGATGGGTGGAGTTCCGACAGGATTACGACTTTGAGATCTCTTATACTGAGGGAAAGGGAAATGTGGTGGACGATGCCTTGAGCAGGAGGACACAGAAGGATGTCGTCCGAGAGTCGGCGGACGCCTGGAAGTCGAAGGGAGAGTTGGCTACCTTTCACCTAGATGCAAGGGTGGATGGTGATAGAGGTTGCCTATATCAGATGACAGTGCATTCATCCCTGTTTCACCAAGTAGAGGAGTCTCAGTGGGGAGACCTAGAGTGCTAAGTGATGCGTGACCGAGTTGACCAGGGCAATGCTCCGGAAGGATGGATAGAGGATGGTCAGAACTGGCTGCTTTTCCAGAAAAGGATTTTTGTCCCAGAGGCGATGCGCGGAAATTTTCTCAGTGAGTTTCAAAACTCACCCCTGGCGGTACGGCCAGGAGTTTCCAAGGTGTACGAGGGTTTGAAGAGGAAGTTTTGGTGGCCCAGAGTTAAGCGAGAGATGGTAGAGTTTGTGGCCAAGTGCTTAGTTTGTCAGTAAGTGAAGGCTGAACATCGAGTTCTAGGAATCCTACTGCAGCCTCTAATTGTTCCCGAGTGGAAGTGGGACGACATCTTAATGAATTTCGTCACGGGACTACCCAAGGTCTAAGGAGGGTATGACGCCATCTGGGTGGTAGTGGAAAGGTTGACTAAATCGGCTCACTTTCTGGCAATCAGGGAGTCATGTACTGTGGATGCTTTGGCACGAAAGTATGTGGAAGAGGTGGTGCGGTTTCATAGAGTTCCGAGGTGTATAGTCTCAGACAGGGATGCACGGTTTACCTCGCGAGTCTGGAGAGGATTGCAGCATGCGTTTGGAACCCAGTTACGCCTTAGCACTGCTTTCCATCCCCAGACAGATGGACAAACAGAGCGCACCATCCAGACCTTGGAGGATATGATATGGGCATGTGTTCTGGATTCAGGAGAATCATGGGTGTGATACTTGCCTCTGGTAGAGTTTTCCTACAATAATAGTTACCACTCTACCATCGGTATGGACTCGTTTGAAGCTTTGTACGGGAGGCCATGCCATTCACTTGTGTGTTGGGCCGAAGTAGGAGAGTCAGGCATCCTTGGCCTGGAGGTGGTGCAGAGCACGACAGAGAAGGTTCAGCTCATACGGGAAAGGATGAAAGTGGCCTAGGACAGACAGAAGTCGTATGCAGATACCAGGAGGAGGCTCTTGGAGTTTGTGGTTGGAGACCACGTGTTCTTGAAGCTCTCCCCTCAGCGTGGGCAGTGGAGGTTCAGTAATGGGAGAAAACTCTCTCCTAGGTTTATTGGACCCTTCGAAGTGTTGCGGCGGGTTGTCAAAGTGTCTTATCAACTAGAGTTACCACCGCCACTACTAAGGATACATGATGTCTTTATTGTGTCCCAGCTCCGTCGGTATCTGCACGACGATTCACACGTCCTTGATTGGGGAGAGTTGGACATCGAGGACGACGTGACCTTTGTGGAGAGACTAGTGATGATCGAGGATCGCAAGGAGAAGGTTCTTCGTGGACAAACCATCCCCTTGGTTCATGTGTTGTGGAGACATGGTGGGCTTGAGGAGAGTACGTGGGAGAGAGAAGCACGATGCGTACCCAGTACCCAGAGTTGTTTTGAGTTTTGTTCCTTGTTCTACCTGTTGTGGTAGAACATTTTGTCTTTTGGCTATGAAATGTACTGGTTTTCTTTCCTCTGCTTGTGTGTGAAAAGCCCCGGCTATGGGGAAGGAGAGAACCCAACCCCTAATCAAGAAGCATTAAGGTGGATGCGATTAAACCCGTGCGGGCGAGTCAGTGCCGCCCAAAGCGGATAATATCTTGACATGGGGGAGGGGACTCCCCAACCCACATGCCCGGGCAGTTTGGCATGGTATGTTTCTTGGTTCGTGACAGGAATGTGTTCTTAGTTAACAATAAGGTTCACTCTTGAGAGGTATCCTTCGGGGTGGTTGTTCGGACCCGCCCTTCCCTTCTGGGTTGTTTGAATTCTCGAGGACGAGAATAGTTTGAGAGGTATCTGATGTGATGACCTAGACTCTCTTGGTCCTTTCCTTTTCCAAAATCCGGGTCCTAATTGAGTGGCATCTCGGTGAGACCGATCAGTGAGACCGATTGGCGCGACCGATCGGGGAGACCGATCGGTGCGACAGATCGGGGAGACCGATAGGCGCGACCGATCGTTGAGACCGACCGGTGAGACCGATCGGCATCGCTCGGCCTTGTCGAGTTGTTTCCAGTAGCGCTCCTTTTTCACAAATAGGGTTTTAAACCCTATTCTGACTCGTTTAAGCATGTTTTAAAGACCCTTAACGCACATAAGAGTTTTAATTAAATACTTAATCAATTCATGAGTTAGTTTAAACCACCTGACCCCTTTTTATGATGATTGGTGCCGCGTGGTTAACCCACAACCCTCGCGCCTTACGCGGTTTCGCGTTTTCACTTCAACCATCCCCGACTCTTATAAACTAATGGTTAGCTGGGATTTCTCTTTCCTCGATTGTGTCTTTTCAGAAACAGCTTCTGGTTCATCGGGTGTTCCACATCGTTATCCGTAAAGTTCCGTGCCTGGCCTAATTGTCGATCATCTATCAACAAGTAGGGAATTTATCCTTTGCCTCTCTCTTTTGTGTATCATGCGGGGTGGGCGTCCTTTTGTTTCGGTAGAATTGGATAAACCAAACCTAATTAATGATAATGAACGAATCCTGTAAAGAAAGAAAGGGGGTGTGATCGTTGATTTTGTTTATATTATGACCATCTTGTTGAGTTGTGATGGCTTATTCCTTCTGAAAATCGAGGCCGTTGGTGGTCGTTGTTTGTGCACTAATGAACCCCTCGTGATGTTTAAAATGGCTTGTTGTGGTTGTAAACTCCTACTGTGAAAATTAATTGGTTAATCAAATATATCCGGCCAAATAAATTGAGGCACCAGGATCAATCCTTCTGTGATAACCCCCGGTTAAAACACACGATAATTGAAATCATGGAGTGTGCTAAGTCATTTAAATCTGAAATACCGGCATGACCCTGACTTGGGTTGATGGTGGTAGTTGATTGTTTTCTTTTCAGGCCGATTGGTGGAAATGTGGGAGGGGATGGGATCCCTTGTCTCATACTCTTGGTTGTTGTGTGAATTTGGGGTGGGATCCTCTTTTGTTGAGAACCAGGTGTGGGCGTTATGGTTGATGCTTGAATGCTTACTTTACTGGACTTGTGCCTATGCATGCTAGTTGCCCATTAGTGCTTGAACTCAATTGAACATTATCAATGAATATGAATAAAGAATGGGACAAATGGGTTTTGTTGGCGAAATTCGTGACTTGGGACTTGGATGTAGTGGTGTTGTGCTCTGTAGGCTGGTTATAAAATCCTAGACTTCAGATGAGTGCTTGTTACCTATATCTATACTTTTAGTTTTGTGTTTTTTTATTCACTCCCCACCCTAGTTGAGAACTTAGTGCGGAACACCCCCATTTCATGGGGGCGGGTGTTTTTCCCAACACTATTCTTGGTGGCTGGTTATTAGCTCCTTTTCTCCTCCTTTTCCCGGATAGCCCAAGTATCTTTGGGCAGGCTGTGATGGCCTAAAGTCCATTATTATCCCAAGAACCTTCAGGCGGGGTGGTGTGGTGGTTGGCCAGGTGTGTGCAATAGGTGGTTTCCCAAGTGTCTTTGGGATGAGGCCCATGTGTCTTCGGGCGTGGCAGTGCATTTTCTAGCCCAGATGTCTTCGGGCGTGGTGGTGGTTGATTCGGCCTAGGTGTTTGCAGGCGTGGTTTTGTGTGACAGTTGTGGCCCAGGTGTGTGCGGGCGGGATTCAGCAGTGGGACTGCATGCGGTTGAGGCCCAGGTGTGTGCGGGAGGGATTTCGGAAGTGGGAATGCGTGTGGTTGTGGCCCAGGTGTGTGCGGGCTGGTGTGGCAGTGGGACTGCGGTGAGAATGGCGGGATTGGTCTGATGTGTAGGATGTCTCAATAAGCAGTGGGAAAGTGGCGCGGGGTACCCAAACATCGATGTGCTCTGATTATATATATTACTTGACTTGCATTATTTGGGGAGTGTGCCTTGGTGAGGCCTGGGGTGGATAGTTTACCTTGATAGGTGTTTGTTTACTCTTTTCTCACGAGACTTTAGTACGTTCCCCTACTTGTGCATGAGAGTCTTTGGTTTTCCCTTATGAGTGTACTTGTATGCTCACCCTACGTATATAAAACTACTTTCCGGATTCTAGGAGGACTTCGGGGATCACGCGAGACCATACTAGCTCGGACATTTGGAGCAGTTTCAGTTGTTGTTTTTTCTTTTCCTCTTCGGTACTTACCTTTGTAGTCACCTTTTGTACCTTATGGATTTACTTTTGGAACATGCATGTGGAAATGGTTTATTTTGGGATTTACTTTTCTTTTACCTGGGTGTTGTTGAGTTTCATCATCTCATCTCTCAGTCTTATAAAACAAAATGGGTAATTCCTTCCATTGTGAGAAATTTTCTATACCCTTGGTGCTAGTCACCACTCCGGGATCTATTGAAGGCGGGTCTTGGCGGTCATTATCTCTCCTTCAACTTAAACAAGGAAGGGCCTGGAAATCTTCTAACCCTTCCCTCCATTTGGTGAAGGCGGGTCGTGACATTTTTATATGTGGATTATAATATTTTAACATCAGAATCATAATTGTTATCATTATCAATAAATGAAGCGATAGTTATATAAAATCTGTACCACTTTGCTAACAAATAGTCAAAGTCCCCATTGAAGGAAAAATAATAATAATAAACGTTAAATATGAGAAAAATATTTAAATTTATTATAATAAAAATCAAAGATGATTCATATACTCCTTAAAATTAATAAAGGATAATAACATAATAGATGTCCCAAATAAGGAAAATTGAGACAAAATCCCCAACCACGTTGGTAATGTTGAAACTGTAATCCCCATGAAAGAGAGATAAAAAATGTATGTAAATCAACCCAAATATGAAGATAATTATCATTTAATAAATTAATCTTCATTATATACAAACCATAATAGAAAAATGCGATGAATATAGTATGTATTAAAGATAAGTAAAAAAAAGATAGATGAGAAGACCCTTATCATAAGTATCAAAATTCAGCATTCATAGTCAAACCACATGAATAATAAATAATTTTATTTTATAAATATATTATTGAACCATACATATATTTATAAAACCAAATATGATTTACTTATGTCATTTTATCACACTTTTATTAACAAATCCATGCTAATTTCATGTTTTTTCTAATAACCACTTGGTTTTTCATATGTGTTTTGATTTGAGATTTCCAGTACTATTACATTTTTTCATGGTTCCATCACATATTGAATAATTATAATGAAATAAATATAATGATTTTACTTCAATTATACATTTATTAAAAACTAGAAATTATGGTTTTGATAAATGTAGTATGTTATGACTAAGGAGATGGTATGTTGTACATACACATGAGTATAATTTCTATTTTTCAAGGTTCATTATAGAAAGTAGTTATGTAATATAATAAAATATAGTAATTATCATAATATAATACATAATATTACATTAAATTTAATTATTCATATCATCCTTGTTTTCTGGTGATGATAAGACAGTCAAATCGCTTCATGAAGGTGGTAGTTCTCAAATACAAGAATGGTGTTATCTTTTTTCAGTGAGTGAACTAGTAGAAATGAAAATGATACATTATCATTAAATAATGAATAATATTTTATTAATTTAATTATTATTTCATTTATAATTCATATATTAATTAAATTTATCCTTATTGTCTTCATTTTAATGCATTATTGAAAACTAATCCCATCGCTTTGTGAGGTAGTAGTCCACCGTACACATAATTGAAATTAACATATCACATACAGAATAGATAGTAAGGGGAATAATAGATATATTTAATAAAAATGTACAAATATGTTAAAATTTTCATACATATATTTTAGGTCCATCATCATACCCAACCATCAAATGCAGTAATGGAAAACTAAATTATATTGGTTCGAGAGGTGGTAGTCTACCATACACACAAATGGTGATTTCATAACCCATTTGATGTAAGAGGAGATGGTTTTTGAGTAAGTAACATATATAAAACTTATAAATATAAATAATAAACTTATCCAATTATATATTTATTTTTTAATAATAGTATAAAGTTATGGAGGATGACATAAAATATAAATTATCATTGATTAATGTTACCCCATATTCAGGTATTCTTCTAAGGTTTTCTCAAAAATAATTCCTAAATTGGATTTTTGAACTATATAATGAATATATGATTATATTAGGTATGATTTAGAGTTATTTATGTAGGTATTTTCCCACCTAAATATCATTGAATGTGTCCATAAGAGAGGAGAGGGGTGGCCTTTTATAATTGTAGTGAGTCGCACACATGTAAATTTTACAATAGAAAAAGGTGTTTTAACATTTTTAATATCAAAATTTCTAAAAATTCTACCATTCCTAATATAATAATGTTAAAAGTATTAATATAAAAATCCAGTGTTTTGGGATAATTTTTTTTTTTTTTTTACAATTATATCTTTTATTTATCCCATGGTAAAACCATTTTTACCACAATCAGAGTAAATATTTTTTATTTTTAACATTCAATTTGGTCAATATTAAATTTAAAATTATCAGTTATTATAAATAAATTTTATTCCAAATATGGAGTCTATTTTTTTAAATTCAATTCACTTAATTGTCAACTAATAATTTAATATTAATCTCACAAACATGGTGAAAAAAAATGTTTTTAAAAAGAAAATGTTGAAACTTTTATATTGTTTTTATATAAAAATACAGAATAAAATTTATTAAAATAAAATCAATTTCACTAATTTATGTATAATTTAAATAATTTTTCTTTAAACCCAATTTAAAATATAATAAATAAATATAAATATATTAAACTGAAAAGAAGATTCTAATTAAAATTTAGTTTTTTAATATTCATTAAAACATTACACTTTTTAGAAAAATAAAAAAATTCACCATACTAAAATAATGAAATGATGATTTCAAAAGTGAATTTTATTTTAACAAATTAAATTTCATAAATTTTTAGAATCTAACATTATAATAAGGGTTCTAATTGTGAAAAAACTTCTGTTTAGAAAAATTTAGTTTTAAAAGTAAACTTGTATTAAATCTTATCTAATGTATAAAAGACTTATAATATTAATGATAGTAAATTAATTGAATATATTACATATAAATATCCTCAAAAAAATTAATAAAAATTGATTTGGATAATGAATTGATTTAAAATACATTTTTTGGCATATAAATTATTGTACTAAAAAAGATTTATTTTATTTTCAAATGGTTCAAATTTTATATTATAATTAATTGGAGACAAAATATTTAATTTTACATTAATTTCCAAACCATTATTTTACAATACATTAAATCCATATCACAATCTTCATTCTAGTAAAAATATCATTATTATCATATTAAATAAAAATATGAATAATATATGATGAGTTGTTAAAACGTATTATATTGTGAAACATAAAACTACTATAAATAATGCTTTAGACACGGTTTAAAACTATGGAGATAGGACCAGAAATGGTGGCTATATGTTATAGACATGGTTTAATTAGTCATGGTAGGTATTGGTGTGGAAATAGAGAAAACACTATAGCCACAGTTTGATCCATGGAAACCGCTATATAGCTATAATTTTCAAATAGTAGAAAACTTTTATGTCATGCATGGATTATAACCACGGTTCCCAACCATGTCTATAGAACTAAAACCACAATTTGAAACCATGGTTATAAAAATGTTTCCACGGTTTGAACTCGTGGAAATACCCTCCCCATTTTATAAACAAACAGCATGGTCTAGCCACAACTTGATGATGAGAGGACTATATTTACAAAGAAAAAGCTATTATGCACATGAAAACCTACTATGAATTTGAAAAAAAAACATGAATAATTCCATTACATATTCATACTTTTTATTTTCCCAAACATATAAATTTCCTAGAGTTTGTTGATGACTAGCATAAAACATAATGGATTCTTCCAGGAAATCACTCCTACTATCAGATCTTTAATCTCCAGAATTTAATGAATTGGTTAGGAATCTAGATTAAGATTATATAGATGATACTGAGCAGGGAAATGAAAATGGATTTAACATTTTTATATCTCCAAAAAAATATTAAAGAAACTTCAGTTTTGGAACAAATTACTAATTAAACTACCACGCTTCATATGACAACAACCATGCCTTTTATGATTGCATGAAAAAAATAATATTGAGACAAAAAAAGAAAAACAGAATTTTCTTCATAGAAACCATAATGAGAATATCTAAGTCAATAATCATAAACTCAAAAAATACTAATTTTCATGTTCACCAAAAAAACCAAAAAAATAATCACCAATTATAGAATTCCTACCATTATAATTTTCATGAATATTTTTTTACATCATATTTGTAATGAAATCAGATAGTGAGAACATAATATTACAAGAATATCATAAAATAACTAATATTCATTCTAAAAACCAAGAAAACATGTTAGGATAATACAGAATTTCAGCTTGTAAAACCTTCCCAATCCCCCCCCCCACTCAATGGAACCCACATTCCACTCTGCACCAGCACAACAATTTTCACCCCTTGCTTCCCCCTCCTACACCACACCCTGAACAAACACTACCCTCCCCCTACACACCCCCTGCACCCCCACCCCCACTCCCCCTCCCCCCCCCCCCACACCCCCCACCATGTCCACCCTCCTTCACACCCCCTACACCAGCCCTCCCCCCACTGAACCATCCCCATTGCACACACCCTTCTCCTACCCCCTTCCATGAACACAACCCTCTGCCTTTACCTGGACATCCATTTCCGACTTAACATTTCATAGATAAGTGTCCCTATTTAATGATTTTTTCATCTATAGGAGAAGTGTTGTAAAACTCATGATCACCATAGTGGATAACTGAAGGAAACCTGAGGTAAATTTTATTAAAAGATAATCCATGGATAAAAACTATAAAAATGAATAATAAAATTCTATTTATCATGTAAAAGATTGGGAATAATCCAAATTGTTGGATAGAAAGGGATAAATGATATGATTCAATCAAGAAGCCATATTTCATTACTAAATTTAGGTTTATTTTTATTGTTGTGTCATGAGAAAGCTTTCGAAATATCACTATGAAATATGTGAATTGTGAATCAAGACACACATTGATATATAGATGGTTTAATAGTTTATGAATGCCTATTGACACACATGATTAGAAAATAATGGTGCATATGGGTTGCCCATTCTAGTGGGGAATAAGGAATCATGTAGTTTTAAGTAATGTGATTGGGGAAAAAAATATATTTTAAAATTATAAAATAATAATGAAATAGGAAAAACTCAAATGTATTAAATGTGAAACAGGTAAAGAAAATCATTTCTCATATCATATATTGACAATGCATGAAAATGGGTAAATGGGTGGGGTTACTCATGTCACACGAGAGATCTAATAATAACTAGTGATTCAAACTTGTTATAATAAAATAACCACTAAGATAGAATATAAAAATAGTAAGACTAGTTGGATATGTGTCCATATATCTAGTCCACCATAACAACACACCAAATTGTATGATACGGTGACATAGAAAGATTAAAATTTTTAATGAAAAAAATGGGAATGGATGAATGACTATTATTCCTTATAGATTACGAATTCGAATGAATTTTACAAATATACCATGGAATACCATTGAAGACATTTGAATCATGGTTTAGAGTTCCACGTTTTCATAAACACAAGAATACCAATTATGATGAACTAAAAACATTTCTTCAAAATATTAGTAATGTCTTGTTTCTGAAATGAATATCATATGTCATGTAATCATGATGGTAGGTTTGACATTTTATCTATTGTTTTTTCATTATAGGGATGTACATTTGATTACGATTTTTTTGAGATTTTTAATCTATAGAGACATAATGTTTAGAGGTGAATGAAAATTATTAAAGGGTTGTTTGAGGACCATGTTTCTATAATTTCATTTTGTAGGAATATCAATGGGGGTACACTAGGTATGATAGAGTACCGATCACATAGAGAACATAGGAAATAGATGAACTATGATTTATGGAAGACCATGATATTCTATGATGTTGTAATGTTTAAATCCATCTAACATGGACTAATGGGGTGCAATAATTTTATGGTTGTAGAGCCTGGGCTAATAGTTAGATAGTGTCAATGAACATTGTGGGAATTAATCAAACCATAATTGAATTAATTATTCCTATTCCATTATAGATATTCCTTTATTTTTTTGTACCCAACATAATTTAATGATGATGGGACTATAATTTCATTCCTTTTATGGTAAATCACCTATGACCAAAACCATGCATTTTAATGTCATATAAGAATAATATTGTTCTATTCAGTTTAATGTTATACATAAAATCATGACTGATGGAATGGGAGGAAAATACTCCTTATAAAAGTGTCTAATACCAGTTGGTTAAGTGAGTAAAATAATACTTTTGTAGGTTCATGATGGTAATCATCAAATGATGTGTTACTTTTTCATTTTTTTATCTAATTTGATCCCCATGTTTTAAAAGTGTTTTACTTGTCGATTAGATTCTTCATATTTTATTAGGTACCTTTTACCATGTATTTAGTCTGATGAACCTGTGTGCCTCATAACACGGTTATTTTAGAATAATTCCCATCATGATAATATGGGATTCATTTTAAGATTAGAAATCACTATAATATTGGTTATTGTGGTTTATTATAATTCAAATAGACCCTATAATTAAACATGTTTTAAATCATAGAACAATTATTATTGGTGAATTTGACCGTATAGTAACCAAGAAAATACAATGTAATGTTAATTAAAAAAGCTATCTTTTGTTATGAACCAACATCAATGATATGGAATATAGTTTAATGTCTGTTTGTTTGGAATAATGTATTAATTTGAATTAATAACCTAGAGATATAACCATATCAATTCTTAAATTATAGTTATGGATTCTGAAACTAGAGGCCTGAGAATTTATATAGATTAGTTGTTGTCCAAGGTGAACCCAAAGTTTTCTAACACCCCTTGCCTTATCAAAATCCTTACCAACTGAAAATAGAAATAGTTAAAGATCACAATGCATGGACTAGGTGATGTATTCTATGTAGAATTAAGGGAGATGAAAATCATTTCTGAATTGAAAATCTCTTGTGATAGAAAAAAAACCTCATGGAGGAAATAATTCACATTTTTCATCCTCAAAATTCTTGACCCAAAGTTGATTTCATCTATATGGATCAGATGTGAAAAAATTAAATGTATATTGGAAATCTAACTATTGGTAGTCTCTAAAAAAATAACATAGTATAACTTCAAGATTATTTGATCTACATTAAGTAAAAAATTTATCAACATATAGCTTAAGAAACATAAATCTTGGTGTAGTCGTTCCATAACACACAATGTGAGGTGATAAAACCTAGTAAAGATGAAGCATTTATTGAGAAATGAAATATTTTATGGGTAACATGTGAATGGTTCTGATGTAAGAGAACATAGAATAACTATATATTCTATATAAGGGGAATCATAAAACTCATATTAAAGGGGAGGTGTTTTATATTTTAGTGTGCTAGAACAAAGACTAATGATCGGACGGTCTATTGTGTTAATTGAAAGGGATAATACTAGTAAAATATGATTTTAGGGAAAATGAAAAATTTATTTTTGTCATAGTTTAGTGACTATGTGTGGAATATTTTAAGGACATATGGCTTTTACCATATCAATTTTATGGTGACATTTCCTTGATGAACATAAGGGTAAAGGGAAGCTCGATAAATATTTTCCATGTACCAAGAGAAGGTATAGGTGATAGGAAACCTATGGATTCTCATGAGATATGGGATTTCAGTGTCACTATATATCCAATGGAATGTTAATCAAGCCACACATAGTTCTAAATGATGTCATAGAAGGATACCAAAACAAGTAAGGGATCCTATTCGATAAGGATCTATAGTGTCACATAGTCTAATGCATTATGATGTGGACTATGACTTGATATTTGAAATCATTTTTTTGAATTCTAGATACATAGTATAAGATTTTTATAATGATAATGACATTCTATAATTTAAGGCCATAAACCTTTTAATAATATTTGGGATGGTCTATATAGAATAATTAGTAGAGAGAAACCCATTGTTAACATAGAATTTGGGGATACATCGACAACATTAAAGGGGATACCATTAGACTAATGATATTATTATTGGAACAAAGGTTGATTCACAATATAAACACAAAGGTATTGGAATAAAATTGGGGAGTTACATTGTACATAGCCTGAAGGAAAAAATGTAAGCCGATGCGAACAATGATTTTCGTTCTATAATGAAAACCTCAAATAAAATGAAAAAAATTTAATTTTGAAATACATAGAGACTGAATTCAATTTGAACATATTCTAAATAAAATAATTTGAATGAACTGTCATATGAATATGGGAAAGATAATTTATTTAAATTATATCTTCATAAAAGAAGGAGAAAATACCTCAATCTCAAGGCACATTGCTTTAGATGACGGAAACTCTAATATTCAATTTTCCTCACGCACGCATATGAACCTTCATATATATATAAGGACACCATGACCCGATGTACATATTCGGAAGGAAGAATATGTAAAAGGGGGTCCTTACATATATGTTTATACAAGCATATATCGCTTTACACTTACAAGTGTATGCATTTTTCATATATATACATAAGCACACCTTGTCCCAATATATATATTCGCATTTCCATGAGGGATTATATATAAAGGTGAAATATACACACACAGATATATATATATACATTTCTACCTATGATTACACATGTCAGTCATTTTCGGCTCTGATGACTTGAAACCACTTCAAGGAAGACCAAGGTGCACTACAAAAATAAGCATTCATATTAACAAGTCAGAAGGCATAAAAATCGCTATCTCAACTAAATAATTCATCGAGTTCAAGGAATGAATAAAATATCCATGTTATTTAAATTTCATAAAACCAAACACATTCAGAGACATCAAATTGAAATTAAATTTAAAGACCAACTAATTAATTATAATCTACTATGAAGTTAAAATCATAGAATATAATCAACCAAAAATGTCAGCAACAACAAATGGAAAGAAGTATAAGAAAAATCTATTTCTATAACATCATTAAACATTAATTTAATAGATATAAGAAACATTTTTAAAAAGAAAATAGAACAACCAAACTATATCTAGTTATACTTGAGACATTTCAAGTAAATACAATATGGTTTTATTTTATATTTTTGTTCATTACATATTCTACATGAGTATGTAATTTTGATTTCCGCACATCATAAGTCATGTTTGTTGATTAATTTGTTAAACAGTGCTATGTTGTAGAAATATTACTTCTAAAATCATGTGTACAAATGGGTTTAGTGATGTTTGATGATTTTTAATGACACGATTAAAACATAGGGTTGTTGAAAATATGTTTTCTCAAATAAATGAAAAATTCCCATTTTTTGTAAAGGTTATGTGCAGTGATGTTTAAGGAATTGGTTATTTTTCTAACACATTTTTTGTAAATCTTTTTTCAAGCATCAAAAGGTTGATCACAAACCATAATTTTTTTTACTAATAAGGCAACATTAATGCAATATAAGATAAATTATATTGAAATGAATAACATATTGGAATGAGGGTTTCTTTCTATGGATAAAAAATTCATAGATATAAAGTATATTTATAAAATAATGTCAATGTGAAAAGAGGAATATCAACAAAACGCACTAAAAATATAAAGAACCCAAAAATCACAAAATCAATAATTAAAATTGTTCCAATGAATAAAAATAGATGAAACCATACCTGAATCCGATGTTGAACTCACTTCCTTTGATGGTCATTGATAGAAACATTCTCATCTTAAGAAACCACCTACATGAAAATAATGGGAAAATAAGTGAGATATAACAAATTATTATATAAATTTAATCATTTTGTTAACTGTACATGATAAAGGATAAATGACTCCATAATCAACAATGAATGGAAAATATTCTGATTGATATAGACATACCAATACTAAATAACATGATCATTAATAAAGACTTTTTTTTGAAATGATATCCATTGTAATTAAATACATACACCATGGAGTGACCTACATCAACTCTTCTATGAAAATAATAAACCATACAAAATTTAAACTATTTAAAGACAATATTGGGATTGTTTTCAGAATAATAACTACATATAAAAAAATAGTGGAAAATTATTTGGAATCTATTATGTCATGTCTACAAGTTGGACTACCATGAAAGAGAAAATAAGAAGTTATAAGTCAAAAGTAAGCTAAATAAACCCAAAATTTAAATAAATACCATATCACATTCAATATATCATAATATAGATAGGCCAAAAATAAATATCGATCCCAAAATACTATTCAGGATTAAGTGGTATAAATATACACTGTTAAAAAAATAATGAAACCTATAATACTAAATCGTAAATATAATTATGAAACCAATTCATTATCCAACATAATTAACATGGTCTAATATAAAAGTGAACTAAGACAAAGATTCCAAAAGAAGAAGCTTATTATAATATTTAACCAGATCCTAGAAAACCGACAATGTAATTAAACAATTAGTGGCACATGTAGGGTGTGAGAAAAGATTTCATGTTTGATTACATACAACAATTTTTGAATATCCTTTTTCAATAAATTTTATAAATTCTTGTTAAAATAAAATAATGAAAATAAAGATTTAGTTTTTAAAAAAAACTCATGTTCATGATCTAAATCATACTTTTTAAATCATTTGGTGTACAAACATAAATCTCTTCTTTAAAAAAAATGATAAAAACTCACTTATTTGATGGAAAACAACTATTAGAAACAAATAACAGTCAGAAATACCATTTCAATACTAGTTTTACATATCATAATAATTAATTTCATTTAATCTAGTAAACAAATAGTTGTATAAAAATATGGAAAATTAATATACATAATTAAGAACCCAGCAAGTTATGTTCCCAAAAGTCACTATAAAATAACTTTAATTGTCAGGAAAAAATTCTAGGATATTGAATTTATTGAAAATACACCATAAAAATAGGTAATTTAATTTAGTACATAAAATTTTATGTAGTAGATGAAAATAGAATAAAATCTATAAGTGTTAGAGAGAATAACAATAGAATTCCTTTATTTCTGGCTCTCACAGCATACCAGAATTACAATAAACCTGCATAAAAATAATTTAACAAAAGGATAAATAGAGAAGAAGGATAAGTATAAGTGAATGAGAAGAATTCCTAGGAGGTGATGCACCTAGGGATTGAGGTCTAACCCTCTGATTCTGCCAAACACCAGTCTCCTAAATAGTAAAATTCCACTACTATCTCTCTGTTCTCTACAAATTTATTTCCCATCTAGTCCCAACAACTTCCTAATAAACATATAGACTAACAGTTCATTTAAAAAATTTCCCCACCCCAAATTTCACCCATATATATATAACAAATAATTATCGAAGAAATGATGTATGGAAAAGTCTATGTAAATTATTTATTATATCATATGTAACCTTCATAGATCATAGTTAGAATATCCAAGATGTACTAAGGTAGAATAACCTTTCAGAAAATTGAATAACATCCTAATATATAACTTCATTGGAATTCTCCAACTAGCCTTACCTAGTGGGATTTCCTCTAGATATATTCACTCAATGCAGTAAATGATCTTAATATGAATACAATCTTGACCGGCATTACTATAATTTCTCAACATCCCACTTAGATACCCACAGATCCCAAAAGGTATTCTATTGGAGTTGGGTAATTATAACACATTTACAACATATATAATGTATATTTAATAGCAAGGAATCACAATATCAATACCTTATCCCTTACCCATACACCATTTTTTATGAAAAACACATTTTTATTCCACATAATATCACATTAAAATCACATTCAATTCATAAAATACACATTATTTTATTGAAGATAATATCATTGGAGATTAATCCAAGGTTATAACTAATAAAATGAAATATATGTTATAAATAATTTTAAATAGGCCTTTGATTTTTAGGTTTTTATCAAAAGTCATTCGATCCTTTATAAAAAAAAATTTTAAAATCTTATTTAACATAAAAACCTCATTAAAGTTAATAGAATCATGAAATTAGTCCAAAAATTCCTAATAAAATATTTTTACATTACACAACATCATTAAAAACATTTGGAACATTACAAACAAAAGTTATTTTTTAGAAACATAAAAAAATATCAACCAAACTCATAGAATTATAATAGTAATGAAATTATACACGGTTTCAAAAACATAAGAATCATTTCCTTTTCAATGAAAAATAAATCTTATGGAAACACCCACCAAGATCATGTGAAAATGGAATGACACCAACAAATAATTTTTAGATAGAACCAAAGAAGTAATCGAAATACCCTCAATAATATGTAATATAAGGTGTGCTCAAAATCTCAATCTAGTTTACAAAAAACATTGACCCAGTATAAAAGTGATACCTTGTCCGGCCTTACATAGGTCCAAGGAAGGATTCAATATGGACAAAACTCAAGTAGTAAGGAGGTGGTCTGGTTACATTATAAGCACATCAGAACCCCTTATGAGCCACGTTGGAGTAGGTAGACCGCCTGAGGTAGGAGGTGGTCTGGATGAGTCGGAAGAGGAAGATCATCGAAGGCTAGCCTTTGATTGCGAAGAGGAAGAATGAGAGAGAGGAACTGAGGGGGGGGGGGAAGTGGATCACTGCATGATGGATTCAAGGGAAAGCAATGAGTTTTCCCATGATTAAAATAAAATAGTGACCTCATATAATATATTTCCATGGTTTTTAATAATGTGGAAATATGTGGGGCAATATGAAATATTTCTAGTTGTGCAAGCTAAACTTAGGATTACATGTAATTCCCAAAAAACATGATGATGCAAAAAATATCAATAATATTAAATTTATTTGATAAGAACATTTCAAACAAATATTAGGATGTTCCCCTAGCTAGTACAAAAATGGTTAATTTATTGGATTAGGTGTATACTAATGACAAGATGACCAATAATACTTGTGGGAACCTTGCTACAATAAAAATCGATTCATGACATGTAAAAAAGGAGTACATTCTATGTTGACTTATATTAATTTTCCATAATTATTTGTACCATATAATGGGTCCTTCATATATGATCTTCAATAATTATTAAAAGATGTTTTTAATATGATATGAATTGATGAGGTGGAACAAGATATTTTGATGATGTATCAACAATGAAAAAAACAAGAAATTAATTTAAACTTATAAATACCCAATAATTATAAAAAAAATTAATTATAATTATTAATGTGGATAATCTAACATGAAATTATGGTTATTAGAACAACAAAATCAATTATTGTGGTTGATTCTAAATAATTAAATGACTCATTTTTCAGATCTTTTATATATTGTATAACACATAAACATCATGAATAGTGAATTTTTTCTGACTAAATATTGTTAAGAATAATATCTTGAACTATGAAAAGATATTTTTCAAGATAAATTTATAATTTATTTATATAATTTTAAGGAATTATTACCATGTTCATAAGAACATTTCTCATAGTAAATATTTTTTAAGATCATATTTTTTCATTCGGTAGAAATAATTTACCACTAGTAAAAATATATTTTTAACCCAATACATGTACTTAAGGGATAGAGGATGTTTTTTGGGGTGTTTGGGAGAGTTAAATGCCTAGAGAATTATTTGTTAGAGGATTAGGGTGAGGAACATGGTTGTCATATGTTAATAAGTAAACATGCATCTCATTCATGGGACCCCCAAATAGTTTCACATGATTTTTTTAACTGTGTGCCAGAGGTTTCACAACCAAGAAATACATTCAATTAATTGTAGAGGATAAATGATAGGTGGCTGTATGGAATTTCTATCTTTGTACATAGACCATGCAAATATATTTCCCCTTTATAGTTTACAACATATTACTAGAACATAATTATGAAATCAGAACTCGAAAATCATTACAACCATGAAAAATTGGTGGTAATATGATTTCCCATTATTTTCAATAAAACCCTATTTTCCCCCTCCCCCTAAAATTCCCAACAACTCCCCCAGTTGAGAGATCTCCCTCACCTTGTCCATGACATTAGAGATTTCCTCTATCTGAGAATGTATATGAACACAATTTTTAATGTTCAATACCTCTTGGTATGTCTAAGATTATAATACTACCTGTTCTCTATGAACTTCACCATATTATATGTTTTTTCATTATGATATCATATGTCTTGTATTTGAGAATATTTTTTGGATTCTCAAAATTCTCTAGTTCCATATTTGACTAGATGAAACTTCTAGAAGAGGATTTTACTACAATATTATTATTGTTGTAGTAGCAGCTTTCCCATATTTTTTATTTTTTATATAATGTGTTGTTATGTCACTCAATGGATGTCCCATGAAATGAAGACAAAATTTATGTCCATTAAATTTTTAACTAGGAATAATAAAAATGGTTTTGGAAACCATTTAAATTGTTCGAGACTAATACCTAACCAAAACCACCCCTTTGGGGGGTTTGATAAATACTATTCATATACCTTTCTGGCCATGTAATTGAATAACCTTTTGAAGAGTGTTCATTTTCCTACTACTAACAGAATGATATAATAAATTAAATTTTACATGAATTTTAAGACAACATCCCTTGGGAATTTTATTATTTATCCATTTTTGTGGGGTTATATCCTTTTATGGAAATTTATAAATGAATTATAAATTAAGGGGTTGACTTAAATTTATCTTCCACCTTAATTATATTTTTCCTTGATTGATTCATGGATCCCAACTAGAATTAATTTTATAGGATCGTTATACATAAAGAATGGAATGAATTATAAATGATAAGGATGATTCACATAGAAATGATATTTTTTTATATTATTCTCGATGTGATACATTGGTTCCAAGATGGAATTCCATTGATGGGCTCATAGGAAAAAATGAAATTTATATAATTATTGGATATAGGAAGATACCATAATATCATTAATAACATTACCTTACATGAGTGATATTGGGATTCATTACATTATGTACAACATATATTATCATAAGGTGCAAGCCTATTCATTGTTGAAAATTTAAAATTGTATGCCACACTGTGGTTCGACCGTTGCATTATATACTTGAATTACGATATTTATAACTGGAATTTCACATTCATTTTCAGAAATAAATAAATATAATTCCTTTGATAATCTCCTTGGATAATGATTGGTGGTCATGGACTTCCCTCGATTAGCTTATTTGGATCTAGTAATGTCCAGTAATTAGGATACATTGGACTTGTTCTAATAACTCAGAAATAACCCCTTAAGAAGGAATTACAAAGGTACACCCATGTGGATTACACTCAGTTCTGAAGTGTTAAATGACATAGAACTTTTGAAACCCTCTTATGATTATCAATATAATTTCATGACATGGTTATGTAAATCAGTTCAAAGGATAATTATATAAAATATAAAACAATTAGAGACATTCTGTCTTTGGTTAAACTGGGTTTGGTTAAAAAAGAATCCCATGAGGTTATTGAGTTTGAATGGTTTTATATTTATAGTGTTTATTTAAATTTATTATCCATAAACACTATTCATTTTAAATTCATAGCTATATTTTATTAGATTTTGTTGGTGGCAGTGTACTGATTTTTACTCAAATACTATTTTGTCCCTTGATCGGTACCTAGACAAATATAATGGATGTATTTAGGGAATAGGGGAGGAACCCAACTATAGATTCATTATTTTCTATACTAGGATGTTCTAAAAGAGTATAGGACTAATCTACTTCTTTAGATTTTATTTCATATTAAATTTTGGTCTTTGTGTACATTTTGTATTCTATGTGTTGTTGCATACACACTTCTATGTTCCCTTTCCTCCCCTTTTTGTATAGCATCATTAATTCATCATTTTTGTATGAAACTATCTAAAATTAGGTTGATTACTTATATTCTATGAATATATACTTAAATTATTTGATAATATTATTAATACTTCATATGGTTATCATTTACATTTATAAAACATTGATGAAAGATTGAATAGATTCCACATTATATCACTACATACGATAACTTCTATTCGGTAGTCCATGGTGTATGGGGATGCGCACTTGAAGATATATGGGTCTCATGTTTATTTATACATGAGTAAATGGATCTTGAGCTGTCACAAATTGATATCATAGGGTGTTTTATCTATCTCACTATTTTGGGATACTAGAGAGTAGACTATAACATGTTATAATTTGGTCATGAGCATGTGTCCGGGATTATCTAAACCATGTATAGGGAAAAAAACTGGAAAGATCGAAACTTTTTTTTGAAATATTTTAATAAAGTTGTATAATTTTAACCAGTATGTGATAGAAATGAGTTTTTAAATTTTTTATACCTTTTTATTTTTACTGTCATCTCAGTACGACAATGAATTATATTACATGAATGATTATAGGATCTTGAGGATTTATATTTCATGAATATTCAAATCTATATATATTTATCTACATGTATTGGTTGATTCCTTTTATAGGTTCCATTACTGCTAAATTGATAATTTTATGTTCATTTCTTACAGAAAAATGGTGAAAATAATTGGTCACTAAAAGTTTATGAATAAACCTAAACAAGTTTTTTCAACAAATATTGATTATATAACCTTAACTAAATAGTTATTGTTTATTTGATCTATGAATATGTTGTTATACAATATGAAAAAAATACTTTGTTGTGATTAAATGGATTCTAATTCAAGTTTATATGTTTTTATAAATTAATTTTTAATAGTGAACCATATAAAGGATTCATCTAGAATATAATTTTAACATAATAAGACATGATATAATGGCCTAGTTGAAGTTACATGAAGATCCAATTATAACTTATAAATCATAGGTTTGTATTGAATTGGATTGGTTATTCATCTAATAGAGCCATTTCATAAATATAAAAGTCTATAATTTATAAATCCGAAAGTTAATAGTTTTCATTATTTGGGGATACCAATTACATATTAAAGGGATCATCCCTCTATATCTTCTAATTTTCACAGTGTATATCATAAAATCAATGATTGAAACATTTAATATTAATAATACCCATGAAATATAATTGAGTAATATTTTAGTATTTCATAATTAGTGATCCCTTATCCATATGTTTTAAACAAAAGTAAGTATACTATGTATTTTATTAGTGTTTCAAGATGTGTACATAGTATTGTAGGTATAGGCCTCTATAAAAGCCCTGGGTTGTGTCCCATGAAGTGGGTGATGACCATCCTCATGAGGAAGTGTAACCTAACCCTCCTATAGGTACTCATGAGTCACCTCTTGGAGTAATTCCTATAATACCATGACTATGACCTAATAAAAAACATTTAAAGAATTTTATATACATAGTAAAGTCTTTTAAAGAAGTAAAACTGCATACAAAAACATTAGAATAGATTACTTGAGAGTTGTAGTATAATTATTCACACATATTTTTAGGTGATGGTGGATCCTAAGATGTGCGTTCATTAATAGAGACCATTTTATTAATATGTTACATTATATAGATTCCATCATAAAGTATGGAATTTCATATATTTGACATACATAATGGATTTCCCAAGTGATTTTGGGTTAAACTGAATCCATACTATCGATATCCATACATGATTTGGAGGGATTTATATCCAAGTATATTAGATTAATTCTTCCCAAAAACATTGAGAGATGATTTATCAGGCATGTTTATGAAATTTGTGTAATGTACTATGTCTGTTATGTATAAAATAGCTTGCCGCATTGAGCATATATGTTTTTAACTAAAATTTTTCTTTGGTGTGATTTCGATGGGTAAATTTTTTGAGTGTGGGGTTAGGTATGAAATATGATCCCAAGTAAACATATTTTGGCAGGTTATTGATTCTAGGATTATGAAACATGAAAGCATCACTGAGAACAAAAAGATTCATTTTGAAGGTATAGTACATGATGGTTCAACATAGATACATGGGATAGTGTTACATCCCACCCCCTTCTTCATTGGCTTGAGATGGATGAGAGATTCTACTTGGTTTTAAAAAACATTCCCACGATCCCAAAAGAAGTTAAAAAATTTAGAAGGCTTCCAGAATAATTGAGGAATGATTTTACCTTATAAATCAAGAAAACAACCAATGCTGCCAAAACCCCAAGATATCTATATAATTCATGGTACCAATGTTAACAATTTATCAAAATTATGATTCCAACAAAAAAACATATTAGACCATAATTTGAGTACTAAGTGGAATACTGTGAAACATCCCAAAAAAACCATGACATTACTCCACAACTCCACTCCAAGATCCATGCTCTTATCATCAAAAGACCACAAAGCATCAAGATGAACTGTTCAGAAAATGAGAGTTTTTCCCCTTACCTATGTCCCGAAAAACAACAACTGCAAAAGCACTAAAGTGCCTAAGTAGGGGGTGAGTATAAATACTAATTATGTTTCCCTAAAATGACTTCCCTACACAAACCAATATCATAGAACAACTATCACATTTATATAAATTTTTTTAAATAAAAACATAAAAAGTGAATAAATTTCTGTTAAGCCAAACACACCCTTACCAAGAAAGTTTTCACCCAAATATGCACAACACAAGGTAATGCCAAAAAAAGTCATAAACCATTTTATCAGCTCATATTAGCATAATAATTTCAATCTTGCACATAAAAACACAAAAAAAACATAACCATATATTTTCACACAACCAAATTTATAAACAATGAAAGAGGAACATCTTATCCAACCTCTTTACTACCTTTCAATTCTAGGGGTACTTCCATCCAACTTATCATAGATGGTGTCCATTACATACACTATACATCCCCTTTTTATATTGATCTTCCCCCACATAATTATCATCAATCAAATACGAGAATAAAACAATAAATCCAATAAACCATCATATTGCACACCAAGGACACAACATGATGCAAACAACTATTTCAAAACCAATAATCCTATAGGGAATCATCCACATCAAATTACACTTTAAAAAAACGTCCAACATTTTATTTTAAACAATTTTTACAAACAATTTTTTAAATAAACCCAAGAAACCAATTTAAAAATCGAATTTCTGAAATCTAACATCATGAAAATTTAACCATAATACAACATTTCCCCTCAAAAATCCACAAAAACATTACAAAGGGAATTTCCATCATGAATTGGAAATCAAAATCAAAATTAATTTGAATAAAATGTATTTAATTTAATACAAGGCTTCTAGTTCTAGAAATATATAGTCAAGAGAGAATCCACCTACCTTATGATTTTGATTAAATCAGCCAATCCCCAACTGCACATAAAATGCAGGTCAAAAACTCAATGAAACTACCTTAAATCCATTTCCCTATACTGAAAAGGCCCAAATATCACTACAAAATGTGAGAAAACCCCTAGATCTACATGTGAAAAATGTAGATCTAGAAAATCAAGAGAGAGGGAGAGAGTTTGATCAAAAGGAAACAATGAAGGAACCAAGAGAGAAGGCGTACTAGAAGAGAGTCACCTTCATCGCACCATGAAACCCCTATGAATTACATCTTGATTGAGTGGGAGATCTCCACTAAAACATCAGAATAGAAAATGCGAAGTAGGGTTATTATGGGAGCAGAATGGAGAGACTTATAAAAAATCCAAAGTAAACCGAAATTTATAAATCCATCATTTAATGCCATGAATGGTTAACTCGCATGGTTAAGAAAACTATGCACTAACCATGGGAATTTTACAGAATCAATAAGGACCTCACCTAGATAATTCTCACGATTAGAAAAACAATGTGAAAACCATGAGAATCCCACCCTCTCATGTTGTATGGTTACCACAGTTTGTTGCACGGTTTCCCCTAAACATGATCAAATCGTGCAACCCCAGAAAAGATTCCAAACATTCCCATCCCATCCAAAAATCTCAAAAAATTATCCGAACCACTTTAAGCATATAAAAAAGGCATTTAAAAGGATTATATACCTAAAACTAGTGGGGTTATCCATCTACGCACCATTGTACATTCCATCCATAGAAAATAGGGAACCATCACTTTGCTAAAACAGCTCTAACCACTGCTCTGCCATCTCTTTCTCCCACTCCCATGTCTCCTCCTGAATTTGACTAAGTTTCCACATAACCCAAAATAGACCGATGATTTTTCCATGTAATAAATTCTCTTATCTATCCAAAATCCTCACATGCATGCAAAACAAGGATGCACCAGGCTCTTGCTCGATATAATCTCAATAAATTACATGGTCATAATCCAGTTGACACTTCTTCAACTGAGAAACATGAAACAAATAATTAACCACACTAAACTATAGTTGTAAAGCCAACAGATAATCCACCTTCCATCCTACTCAAGTATCTCAAAATGGATCATTATACCTCTGATATAACTATACCTACTTTAATAAATGATGATGTCCAGGCCAAGGATTGATTATCCAGAACACATGATCACCCACCTCAAATGAAAATGGTCATTGACAATGGTTCTCATATGATTTCTTTTGATTCTGATCCATATCCATTATCTTCCTAATCAACAATATTTTATTCTTAGTATATTGGACAAATATTAGTCCCACCATCAAATTCTCACCAGTTTCCACCCAACAAATTGAATAATGACATGAAATCCAATTCAGTGCTTCAAACAATGCCATATGTATCGAGGCATGATAACTATTATTATACGAGAACTCTACCAATGACCAGTGCCCCACCCAATATCCAAAAAATTATATCACACAATCCTATATCATGTCTTGGAAATTTTTATTGTTTTCTTAGATTTCCCATCTGTATGAGGATAATACACTATGCTAGTTGTCAACTATGTCCCAAGGGATTTCTATAACAATTTCCAGATACAAGATATGATCCTCAGGTATATCTATTCTAAAATCATAATGGGAACACCATGCCTCTTTATGACCTCACATATATAAATTTTGAACAGATCCTCCACCATATGAGATTCAAGAATAGGGAGAGAATTGGCCAACATTGTGTGCTGATCCACTATCACCCTTATGATATCGTGATTTTTGACCATTCCTAGGGTTCTTGTAAAAAAATCAATCATTTTCTTCTCCCACATATAGACAGTGATAGGTATATATCAAAACATGCATGTCATCCTATGATTACATTCTTTGACTTTCTGACAAGTGAAACATCTTTATACAAACTTAGCCACCTTATTTTTTGTACCAACCCACCAAAACTGCACTTTCAACTCCTTGTACATTTTATAAATTCCTTGATGGATTTCCCATCTGGAATGATGTTAATCCCTAAGAATATCTTCATAAAAACTCATCGATACTACAATTTTATTCTAAAAACAATAAAATAAATGCCCATTAAGGTCCTAGCACTCAACAGGTCCACCTTCTTTGAGTTTCAACATCATCTCCATACACTCAAAATTATATATTTCCCCTTCCTTAACCAACCTAACATAGTAAAGAACCAATGAAACATTAATTAAAACAAAACTATCACCTCATGATTCACATTCCAACCACATGTTGACTTTAACCGACATAAAATGCAACTAATCGGATGCATGTGTCACCACCTAATCATACAAATTCCTACTTAATGCATCTACCATAGAATTTTCATTACCTAGTGTCTACATCATGTCAAAGTCAATAATCTAGAGATTCTCAATCCATCTCCTTTTCCTAGAGTAAAATCTACCTATGAGAAAATATGATTTAAACTATTATTATTGGTAAAAACGTGATTTTCTCACCGAAGAGATCATGATGCCACAATTTCAAATCATGATTCACTGTCGCCAACTCTAAATCTTCTTTTTGATAGTTCTTATCATAGACCCGGAACCATCAGGATCCATACTACACCACATGATCCTGTTTTAGGAGAACACAACCCAATTATGATCTTAATCCATCACAATACACCACATACACTTTTCCTAGTTTTGGAAAAGGAACCATTGGATCTGATGTTAGTAAACAATTAATCTCTTCCAAATAATTTTTCCACTACTAATTCGGTTGAAAAAGAAAATTATAGTATTTCAACAATGTCATCGGTGAGGCCAATAATGAGAAATCATGAAAAAACATCAATAATAGTTAGCTAGATGAAGGAAACCCCGAATCTCGAAAATGTTTTCATCAGTTTCCATGATATGACATAATTTATCTATTCTAGATAAACTAAAAAACCTTTTTCAGAAATAACATGTCCAAGAAAATTAAACTCCTATATCTAGAAATCAACTTTTGACAATTTGGAATACCACTGATGATGTCTCAAGATCCCCAACACTATCACCACATGTTCCTCATGTTGCACTCTTGTCCCAGAATACATCAATATACACTCAACAAATACCACTATGAATGAATCTAGATATCTCAGAAATATTTGATTCATCAATTCCATGAAAACCCTTGGTTCATTCTTCATACCAAAGGACATAACCACATACTCATTATGGCCATTTCTACTGTTAAATGATATTCCAAATATCTTTTTTCTGTACTCACAATTGATGATATCCTGACTACACGTTAACCTTGGAGAACCACAGAACTCCCATAAACTAATCCAAAAAATCTTCAATGTGTAGAAGTGGATATTGGTTCTTTATAATACCATTATAAGCATATGATAATAAACACACAACCGAATAGTTCCATCTTTCTTTTTAACAAAAAAATATTGTGCTACCCACGGAGAAGTACTATGCTGAATGAACCCTTTTTTCGAACACTTACAACAACACATTAAAATTAATTAATTCTATTGGTGTCATCAGGTAAGATGGATTTTATATAGGATAGGTACCCATAAGAAGATCAATCATGAACTCCACTTCTTCCAAGGGTGGAAAACCTGAGAATTATTCATGAATGACATCCAGAAACTGATCAACAACCATTTGAAGTAATGTATGCGAAACTCCATCCATTTATTACAAAGAAAAAACCACAAAATGATACTAGATCATAGAAATAGTGTGTCCTACAATCCAATTGTAGCCAAATTTTAATTCTTCATAACATTAAAGAGATGTTGGTTGCCATTATACATCATGAAACTAATAGTTTGTGAATAACAGCCAATGTGGGCCATAAATATCCTTATCTAATCCATTCTCAGGATCATATCATTGATATAAATGTCATGCATGATAAATCCCACATAAAATCAACCCCATCCACAACAATACATCATTATCTACTGAAGATGGCATGACACTGACATATTAACAAGAGGAGCTTGAAGTTTTAAAAATGAAGGCATACTTTCCGTAGTTGTTCCCTTAAAACTAACATCATTATAAGAAATAAAATATTTAGAAGAAAAAATTTACAAAAAATATTTCATGAAGGTATAATTTATAAGAATCCGACCTCTCACCAAGGATGGTCATGACCGATCATATATCACAGCCTTCTTGGATCCAAATAACTACTTGCTTGCCTCCACATTTCTCTCTATTGCTTTATTGAAGAGTTATGGTGTTCCTTGAATCACCATAATTAACATTACTCTACTGACAAGGGGTATATCGCTGCCCCCATCATATCGAGTAATATGACCCCTACAATCCCAAAGAAGTGTCCCAAACACCTGAACTCGGAGCATTACGACAATAAAATTGAATATTACCCATCTTCTTAATGTTATTAAATGCTCTAGGTATTTCCGTACAATCTCACATGATGTGACCCATAAATCCACACTAAACACATCCCGACTTACTATGAGGCTTTGGAAAGAGATTCAATGATCATTCCCCTGGATTCATAACCATACTCCCACCCTGTAAATAAGTGCCCCACTTCAGCATAAACCTATTGTTAGATCTCCTATAATATCTTATGGGTACCAACAAACTTCCCCTTCCTATAGCTCCCAAAATTTCTAGATCATCCACAGTTACTCTATTCACCATCTCCATGTAATCTGTTATACATAACACCACAATTTTAGAATGAATTTACTGATTCAATATAGATTCAAATACACGGGCCTCCAATGATGTACTACCCACCACCAAGAGTGAAAACCACATGAATATCCCAAACATAACCACATATTTTGTTTCTGATAGGTAATGTTTTTTTATCCTAAAAAAATATATTATGCGCTGAATTTTAAACATATCAGGATGTAATTGTTTATTAAAAATTCCCAAAACCCCCCATGTAATACCATTATCCATTTCATCATGGATAGTAATATCCCAACATTTAAGGGAATTATTTTCCAACATATATGTTTCTAGATTCATGTTCAGATCAACTAGTGTTACAAATAATTTAAATATCCTATTAAGTCCTTTCAACAATGCATATGCCCTTTTTGGCTCTGAATCACCCCTAATGATGGGTGGATTCTACATTTGGAAACAAACCATTTGATCCACTTTCTTTTTCTCATATACATTATTCCCACTTTCCACATCTTCAAAAGATTTTAAAATAAATTGCACTTGTTGTTTGTTCGTTTGGGGATCAGGTGAAACAACATTTTCAAAAGCCTTCTCAAGTTGGTCTCTACAATGCTTATGTAGTGTCATTTCTATCAAGACAAATACAACTATTTGAATCACTCCTATGTTGTACCCCTCTCTCTTGGATTTTAATGATCACAATCACTCTCATCGTGTTCTAACTTGTTTTCAAGTGTTTTGATGCTAGGAAAAAGGTTGCCCAGGAGTTGGCCCAAGAAGGTTGATAGTGGACTCTCTGACTCCACCGGCCAACCGGTGGATTCCCACCGGCCAGCCGGTGGTCTCTGGAAGAAGCATTGCTTTCTGCCAGAGCCACCGGTCAGCCGGTATGGGCACCGGCCAACCGGTTCTTGCCCACCTGCCAGCCGGAGGACCCAGGCAGTAGGCTTTCCCACTGCCTGGTGCCACCGGCCAACCGGTGGATGACCACCGGCCAGCCGGTGGAACCCAGATAGAAAGCCTACTCTATCTGGACCACCGGCCAACCGAGAGCTAAGCACCGGCCAGCCGGTGGACCATCGGCCAGTCGGTGTGCCCAGTCAAACTAGCCGTTGGGCTTTGACCAGACTTGTACTTTTGACCCCAAACGGCTCCAGAAGCCCTCCAACGACCATATTGAAGTGTTTATGGGTATTTCTCCTATAAATAAGAAACCATGGATGCCGGGAACAATACCGAAACATATTTTGCTGTCTTGACGCTCTAACGACAAATCTCCAAGGCCTCTAGTGATCCATTGCCATCCTTGAAGCTTGAGCTCCCTCTCCATCAGCTGCTCTCACACTTTTGGCGCTCAAGGCTTCCGTGTGTTTGTATTATTTTATTTGTTTAGTTCTTCATTGGGTTTGGATTAAAACAAACCTCTCCTTCCTTTCTTTCTTTCAATTGGGTTTCTTGCTACAACCATAATAAAAAAGCAAGTTGTACGAAGGTGTTCTAGCCTACCTTAAAACGGCTAGTGGGTTTCTTGCTACAACCATTAAAAACAAAGCTGTCGTGTAAATCTCTCAACGGTTCTTGTTGGGAGCGGAGACGTAGGCTTGGGAATTAAGCCGAACTTCGTTATCAAATTTTGTCTTTACTTTTTTATTTCTGTTGTATTGATAATTGTTTTAAATTGTTAATTATTTTTGAAAAGGCCATTCACCCCCCCTCTTGCCATCCTCTACGACCTAACATTTGGTATCAAAGGGTGCATTTGTGCAATACCTTAACCAGTTACAAACTTAAGATCCTTAGTGATGGCTAATTCCTCGCATGCTCCCGAAGGGTATTCTATGACTCGGGCTCCGTTCTTTGATGGAACCGATTGCACTTATTGGAAAACTCACATGATTACTTTTCTTAGAAGAATTGGTTATCCTATCTATAGGATTGTAATGCAAGGATATACTTTATCTAACAAGTATGAGTCCAAATGGACCCCCGAAGACATTTCCAATTTTGATCTTGATGGCAAAGCCATGAATGCTCTTCATTGTGGGCTAGACCATAATGAATTCAACTGTGTTTCTACTTGCTCCTCTTCTCATGAAATTTGTAAACTTTTAGAAGTAACCCATGAGGGAACTAACAAAGTCAAAGACACTAGATTAGACATGTATCGCCAAGATTTTGAAAGTTTCACCATGCACCCACACGAATCAATTACTGAAATGTTTACTCGTTTTACTGACGTTTGCAATGGAAGAAAATCTATTGGTGAGGATATTTCTGCAGAAATGATGGTCAAGAAGATTCTTTGGGTCCTACCAAGCTCATGGGCACCAAAGGTGACCGCAATTCAAGAAGTAAAAGATGTCAAGAAAATGCCGGTTGAAGAACTCATTGGATCACTCATGACCTACGAGATCACCATGAAGAGGCAAGATGATAACGAAGGTAAAACCTTCAAGGAGAAAACGAACATTGCTTTCAAAGCAAAGGAAGAAAGCTCCTCCGCTGATAGAGAGTCCGAGATTTCTCAACTAGCAAGAAAAATGAGCAAATTCATGAAGAAAAAGAAGAACTTTTGAAGGGCACGAAAGGAAGAGCCCAAAGCGGAGAATGAAGTTACATACTTTGAATGTGGAAAGAAAGGCAACATCACACCAGAGTGCTCCATTTTCAAGAAAAGGGTAAAAGAAAAGAAAAACAAGAAGGCTTTCAAAGCATCCACATGGAGTGCAAGTGATGACTCCATGTCTTCAAGCGACTCAAGCGATGAAGGTGGAAAATGCCTAATGGCATTTGATGAGGTATCTTCTTCCGACTCCTCTTCCTCATCTTCCTCTTTCAATAATGACATGTCCTATGAAGATCTCCAAAATTCGAGAGATCAATTAGAGGAAGGTTTTCACGAACTTACCTCTAAATTTATGGCTTTGAAAAAGAAAAAGAAAATTCTCATTTCTGAAAAAGAACAACTTCTCAAAAAGAATGAGGAACTTACCCTTAAGATCCAAGATATTCCAAATGTTGATTCTTTGAATTCAACCATTAAATATCTAAGGGAGTCTCTTGCCAAGTTCACCCAAGGTGAACAAAATTTGACCAAATTACTAGGTTCTCAGCGTTCGGCTAGAACAACACATTGACTTGGCTTTAACAAACAAGCCACTTCTTCTAGAGAACCCACTACTTTTGTAAGGGGGAGCTCTCAATATAAATTTTGTAATTATTGTAAAAAGATCGGGCACATGATTTATGAATGTGATTGAAAAAATGAAAGGTATGGAATCCCCAAAACCATTACCTACTCGGATGAGTATTTTAGATGGCAACCCCCTAGAATAATATGGGTTCAAAAGTCTCTTTTAGCTAATCTTTCCAGACCCAAACTTATATGGGTACAAAAATCTATTCTCTCTTGATTTTGTAGGATAAACGCCAAAGAAGTAGGACTACGAAAGGCTCGTAGTATCTCGACAGCGGATGCTCGAGGCACATGTGTGGCGATCCCTCCGAGTTCAACTCCCTTGAAGAATTCAATGGAGGATATGTCGCCTTCGGTGACAATTCAAAAAGAAATATCTTCGGAATAGGTACCATTGGATTTGGTAGCACCTCTTTAATTAAAGATGTTTTATTTGTTAAAGGTTTAAAACATAATCTAATTAGAATTAGTCAACTTTGTGATAGTGGTTTTTCTGTGAATTTTCAAAATGATTTATGCAATGTGTTTGATTTTCAAAACAAATTGATATTTTCTGCTTCCCGTTTTCAAAATGTTTAGATTATTGATTTAATGTCTTTAGCTAGACAAAATGTTAAATGATTAAGTGCTCTTGACAATGAGTCTTGGCTTTGGCATAGAAGGTTGGGGCATTGTAGATCTCATTCACTTCTAATGCTTAATAAGAACAAGCTCATCCGTGACCTTCCTAAACTTAAGTTTAAGAAAGATTTGATTTGTGAGCCATGCCAACTTGGCAAGAAACACAAGTCTTCTTTCAAATCTAAGAAGGAAGTGTCCACTTCAAAATCTCTTAAGCTCCTACATCTTGATCTTTTTGGTCCTACCCCTGTAGCAAGTCTAGGTGGAAAATCCTATACCTTTGTCCTAGTAGATGACTTTTCTCATTTCACTTGGGTTTTCTTTTTAGCTCATAAAAATGATTCTTGTAGAACCTTTTTGAAATTCTATAGGAAAGTAGAAAACGAAAAAGGATATAAAATTATATCGCTCCGTAGTGACCATGGAGGTGAATTCGAGAACAAAGAATTCGATGAATTGTGTTCCTATCAAGGATACAATAACACATTCTCTGCCCCTAGGACTCCACAACAAAATGGAGTGGTTGAAAGGAGAAACCGAACTCTCCAAGAAATTGCTCGAACCATCCTTAGTGAATTCAACCTCCCTCAATTTTTCTGGGCCGATGCAGTTAACACTGCTTGTTATACTATCAATAGTGTCCTTGTAAGACCCCTTCTTAAGAAAACCCCCTATGAACTTTGGAAAGGAAAATTGCCCAAAGTTGGTTATTTTAAAGTGTTTGGTTGTAAATGCTTTATCCTTAACACAAAAGATAACCTAGGGAAATTTGATGTCAAAACCGATGAAGGTATTTTTCTTGGGTACTCCAACTCAATTAAAGCCTATCATGTCTTCAACAAACGTTAAAAAACCATCGAAGAATCATCTCATGTCAAGTTTGATTAAAATCTTTCAAAACCCCATCCGGTCATTGAAGATGTTGAAGATAAGTGTGATAAACTTGAATTAAATGATTCCTCTTCTCCTCTCAAGGAGGATGATGATCATGAACCTTCTTCACCTTCTTTGCCTTCCACCTTGCCAAAGGTTTGGAAACCTTCTAGAGACCATCCATTAGAAAATGTTATAGGTGATCTTCAAGACGGTACTCGAACTAGAAGATCAATCCTCAACGAGGTTGAACATCAAGCCTTCATTTCTCACCTAGAGCCTCAAACCATTAATGATGCCATTAATGATGAGAATTGGGTTCTTGCAATGCAAGATGAACTAAATCAATTCCCTAGAAATGATGTTTGGACTCTTGTTGAAAGACCCAATGATCATCCAATTATTGGCAATAACTGGGTTTTTAGGAACAAACTTGATGATCAAGGAAATATAACCCGGAACAAGGCTCGCCTAGTAGCTAAGGGATATAATCAAGAAGAAGGAATCGATTATGGTGAAACCTTTGCGCCCATTTCTAGATTGGAATCCATTAGGATCTTGTTGTCTTTCTCCACCCACTTAAATTTCAAACTTTTTCAAATGGATGTTAAAAGCGCCTTTTTAAATGGTTTTATTTCAGAAAAAATCTTTGTTGAACAACCTCCCGGTTTTGGAGATCCAAAATTTCCAAATCATTTTTTTAAATTAACCAAGGCTCTATATGGCTTAAAGCAAGCCCCTCGGGCTTGGTATGAGCGGTTAACAAAATTCCTTTTAAAAAATGATTTTAAAATGGGTCAAGCTGATTGTACCCTCTTTTTAAAACACACTTCAAAAGATCTTTTAATCGTCCAAATATATGTCGATGACGTTATCTTTGGTTCTACCAAAGAATCAATTGGTACTGATTTTTCAGATTTAATGAGAAAAGAATTTGAAATGATCTTTATGGGGGAATTGAAATTTTTTCTCGGTTTTCAAATCTTTCAAAATTCAAAAGGTATTTTTCTAAGCCAAGGAAAATACACAAACGAGATCTTAAGTCGTTTTGGTATGGATGATGTAAAGGAAATTAGTACCCCCATGAGTACTTCCTGTAAGCTTACGTTAGATGAAGTCGGGAAACCGGTTGATAACAAGCTTTATAGGAGTATGATCGGGAGTCTACTTTACCTAACTGCGACCCGTCCTGACATCATGTTCAGTGTTTTCCTTTGTTCTCGTTTTCAAGTCAATCCCAAAGAATCTCATTTTAAATCGGTCAAAAGGATTTTTAGGTATTTAAGAGGATCCAAAAACATTGGTTTATTTTATCCTTCTAATACTTCTTTCGAACTTTCTTCATATTCAGATGCTGATTTTGGCGGATGACAATTAGATCGAAAGATTACTAGTGGAACCTGTCATCTGCTAGGCAAGTCCCTTGTATCTTGGAGTAGCAGGAAGCAAAACTGTGTTGCTCTTTCTACTGCCGAGGCCGAGTATGTAGCCGCTGGGAATTGTTGTGCCCAAATTATTCGGATGCAGCACACTCTCTTGGATTATGGCCTTTCCTACGATCATGTCCCTATTCGGTGTGACAACACTAGTGCCATTAGTATTTCTAAGAATCCAATACAACACTCTAGAACAAATCATATAGAGTTCAGGCATCATTTCCTTCGTGACCATTTTCAAAAAGGGGATATCACTTTGGACTTCATTTCTACTGATTTCCAATTAGCTGATATTTTTACCAAACCGCTCCCGGTTGAACGTTTTGATTTTATTAAGGGGGAGTTAGGAATGATCCGTCAATGATCACTATTAAATATTTAACACTTTTTTATTTTAATTCAATTATTTTTATTTATTTATTTTTTATGAATATTAATACCACCAGTCAACCGGTGGTACATCACCGGTTAACCGGTGGTGTCAGGATTTTCTTTTTCGGGCCGGCCGGAGGAAGGGTTAAAATTAAAATTAAACCCTTCCCCTCCCTTTATTCTCTCTTATATTACTAGAGGGATTCATTTCAATTTGGTCCGGTTCCTGTTCTGGGCCATGACTTATGTGGCTGAGCACCCGCGCCAATCCAAAACTCTACCTTTCGGTCGTCTTTTGACCAAAATCTTCACCCTCCTTGATGTGATTCTCTATGCTACTTCCTTTGAGTAGCCAAAGAAGGATAGAATCGTGAATTTTATGATGGTGCAACGGATGAACATTCGTTGGCACCCTTGGCGTCAGGAGTGGATCACTGACAAGGATGGCCTTCTCAAGGCTTACTCTCCTCAGACTCATTCACATCCTCCATCCCATGCCATGCCTCCTGCTATTGCCGCTGCTTATCCTCTTTCAGACAGTGAGGA
The DNA here is from genome assembly GCA_963277665.1 of Viscum album. Classification (NCBI taxonomy): domain Eukaryota; kingdom Viridiplantae; phylum Streptophyta; class Magnoliopsida; order Santalales; family Viscaceae; genus Viscum; species Viscum album. The sequence goes on from OY728160.1 coordinate 85,431,019, forward strand.
CAGTGATGACGATGATGAGGAAGGGAGTGGTGACAGCGAAAGTGATGCTGAGGCTGATGCTGGTGAGGAAGCTGGAGCGGATGATGATGCACTTGAGCCTGCTGAGGCTGTGCCCCCTCCCGCTGATGCTGGTGGCTTGTCGGTGACGACTGATCAATTCCTACGCTTCCAGGATCAAATTGAGACCTGGATCGACTTGCAGTTTTCCTTCTTCAGCTCTCAGTTTGATCAGCTCCATTCTCGGATCGACTCTCTTGATCGTCGCTTCGAGGCGATCCAGGCTCCTCCAGCTCCTTCGACCTTCAGGCGTCGTCGTCACTCTCGGCCCTCTAGGAGTGAATAGAGCCTTTCCTGTTTTTGACTTGTCTTTGTATTTGTGTTTTGAACTCTCTATGTAACGTTTCATCTTTTATAAATTTCAACTTGTCTTATCTATCATTTTTTTTATTTTTCCCTCCTATTTTGATAATCCCAAAGGGGGAGAAATTTCCCTTTCTCTGTTTACTAGTTTCATATTTCAATTGATTAAAGTGCTCACTTTAAAAGTTCAATTTTTTTTAAAACCGGTAAGTTATTGATTTCATTTGTTCCGTTTAAAAAAACGACCTATGGTTACAATTTCAAAATGACTCATTCTCTTTAGATTAAGATCATTTTCAATACATGGTACATCTCTTCATTTTTTTTGAAATGATCTCTAATATATTTTCATGTCCAAAATTGTTTATTTAAGTTTTCAATTGGCATATCCATTTTAAAGATTTCTCTTTTGTGATTGTGATCATCAAAATAGGGGGAGATTATTGTACCCCTCTCTCTTGGATTTTAATGATCAAAATCACTCTCATCGTGTTCTAACTTTTTTCAAGTGTTTTGATGCTAGGAAAAAGGTTGCACAGGAGTTGGCCCAAGAAGGTTGATAGTGGACTTTCTGAGTCCACCGGCCAACTGGTGGATTCCCACCAGCCAGCCGGTATGGGCACCGGCCAACCGGTTCTTGCCCACCAGCCAGCCGGAGGACCCAGGATGTAGGCTTTCCCACTGCCTAGTGCCACCGGCCAACCGGTGGATGACTACCGGCAAGCTGGTGGAACCCAGACAGAAAGCCTGCTCTGTCTGGACCACCGGCCAGCCGGGAGCTAGGCACCGGCCAGCCGGTGGACCACCGGCCAGCTGGTGAGACACCACCGGCCAGCCGGTGTGCCCAGTCAAACTAGCCGTTGGGCTTTGACCAGACTTGTACTTTTGAACCCCAACGGCTCCGGAAGCCCTCCAACTGCCATATTGAAGTGTTTAGGGGTATTTCTCCTATAAATAAGAAACCATGGATGCCGGGAACAATACCGAAACATATTTTGATGTCTTGACGCTCTAACGACAAATCTCCAAGGCCTCTAGTGATCCATTGCCATCCTTGAAGCTTGAGCTCCCTCTCCATCAGCTGCTCTCACACTTTTGGCGCTCAAGGCTTCCGTGTTTTTGTATTATTTTATTTGTTTAGTTCTTCATTGGGTTTGGATTAAAACAAACCTCTCTTTCCTTTCTTTCTTTCAATTGGGTTTCTTGCTACAACCATAATAAAAAAGCAAGCTGTACGAAGGTGTTCTAGCCTACCTTAAAACGGCTAGTGGGTTTCTTGCTACAACCATTAAAAAGAAAGCTGATGTATAAATCTCTCAACGGTTCTTATTGGGAGCAGAGACGTAGGCTTGGGAATTAAGCTGAACTTCGTTATCAAATTGTGTCTTGCCTTTTTTATTTCCATTGCATTGATAATTGTTTTAAATTGTTAATTATTTTTGAAAAGGCAATTCACCCCCCCCCCCTCTTGCCATCCTCTACGACCCAACATCCTATAGCATAAAAATTTTTACCAATAAAATTCGATTAAATTGATACTATCACAACTAGGTTTTCCAAAAGAGTAGATTTCCCATGTTGCACCATTTTTTAAAAATATACCATGATCTGAAAATTGTCCCATATTCAAAATGCCACAACTATAAATGTTTCCAATCAATCCAGTTCAAAATAAATTATATATTTTCAAAATTAGAATATTCATATCACACCACAAAACATTATACCACAATGAAACGTACATCCTATTGGAAATTATTTTCTAACATGCATGTCATGCTCATCTCATTTGCAACACCCACAACAAAAAGTCTTCCAATTCAAATAAGTGTCTCTAAAACACATATAAACCAAAATTTCTATTAATGTGATGTTAAGAATAAAAGGTTTAGCTATATAGTTTTATGTTATTAATTTCATTTTCTAAATATCATATACCTTGATACCATCCCAACTCTAGGAATAGACCGAGAATGAATACCGACACCAAGACCGAGAATCGACACAAATGAACCAAACAAACTATGATGTCATGGAATGAAATAACAGATACCACTTGTAACATCCCAAACTATTCCTCATTGGATTGAGAAGGATTAGAGGCTCTACTTTGCCTTAGGTGACATTCACACAATGCCAAAGGCTATAAATAAATTTCTAGGGCTACCATAATAGTTATGGAATGATTTGCCCTTAAAAACCATTAAAACAACAAAAGGTTCTAGTACACCAAGATAACTATATAATTTATGTCAAAAATGATCACAATTTATCAAAACTAGGAAACCAAAACAACCAAACACAACAGACAACAATTATAGAACTATGAGGAAGACTACACCAAAACCCAAACAAACCATGACATGAATCTATAACTGCACACCAAGAACCATGCTCCAAGAACCATGTAAGAACCTGGTTCTTATTATGTGGTATGGATCTATAATTCTTATTTTGTACTAAAGATAACGTAGGAATATCAGTAGAGGGCTTGGATTCAGGACTATTACACAAAGTGACTTGGAACAACACATAGTGTACATATTGGTACTCACCATGTATGGAAGTCTAAATGTTATATAATCATGGTAGATGGTTACATAATGGTCAGGCCAAAATCTGTATAGACATTATGTGTAGTCTCAAGTACATGCAGTTTAATTTTTATTTACATATTATATTGGTTAGTAGTGTTGGTGTTTTATTTTTGAATAAAGGAATGGGATGATCTGTGTTTGTGAAAAGAAGTGTTGAGGATGTTTTTCTTCCCGATTGATCTTCTAAACCCCGATTCTTTCATCTTCGGTCGCGTTTGAACATGATCGGTGAGATCTCGATTCCACTGGATCCTTTATTCATGATTTCTTCCCACAATATAATTATTTAATGTCTTTACTTTATACACATTTTGTAGATCTACTCAATTATAGGGATAATCCAAGCTTGATTCTATACGAGGAGAGTCGTACTACGACGATGTTGGTGGTCTTGTGACTTTCTCTCAATGTTTAGTTGTTTATATGTTCCATACTGTTGTTCACCCCGATTTAGGGTGTAACATTGAATAGAAATTGACCCTTGTTGTTTCTTAATGTTTTTAGTTCATGAATTAAATTAAATTAAGCGTGTTTGTGTTTTTTGGTTTGATTTAGGGAAACCTCAAGGGTGTGTTCCCTCATAATGGCCATTTATGGATGTTTGACTGAGGATGCATATGAGGTATACCTTGTTTTAACTTATTTCATTATTATGTATGAATTACATTTATAATGTAATTGAAATTTTGTTAAATTGTGATTGATTTTTCAAAGGGTTCGAGATTAATAATTTCCCCTTTTCCCCATGATATGACAATTATCATTTAAGACTTGTGAATGTTTAATTCACTTGTTGCTGGATATGTGTGATGCCCATGTGAGTTGTTATATGTTAACCATGCAATAGTCTAATTTACATGTGTTGTTTACTATGATGAAATGATGATATATGGGGATTTCCCCTAATTAATGTGTTATTCCTGTGAGTGAGAAAGTGTTAAGCATATGGGAATGGATTTTTTATATATGTGGGCGTGGATTTGTTATTCATGTGGGAGAGGATTTGTTATTCCAGTGGGAATGGAATTGTTAGAAATTAGGTAAATGACCAAGTTACACCTATAAAAAGGGTTTTTTATATGCTTGAAGGAAATATATTGAAAAGATTATTGAAATGGAATGAATTATGTCATTTCCTCCAAGCCAAAGAACAAGCTTGTATTTTGTAATTTCATTATTTATTTAGATATCCTTCTGAGGTATCTGAATGGTATTCTTTTTACAAGGATTGGCGATCTCATATCAGATATTGACAATTATATAATTCAATGCAATTGAATGGTTCAACTGGTCATAATGAATGAGAATGAGAAAACAAGAATTGTAGGATTTTTTACCTTGTGTACTTCTTAGTTTATGATTTTTCATTCTGTAATTACTTGTTTCATATACTCATTGTTAGATAGAAACATATATTTTAGGGCTTCCTAATGGAATTTATTTCTCACACCCTATTTGGATCATGCTTTTGGACCCAAATTGATTATATTGATGTAGGTTTCGATAAGGGAAATCAACCTACTACTGGTACATGAGAAGTTGTTTAAAAGCAGAAGAGCATGGGACTGAGTTGGAGATTATGTTACTTCTTAGATTCCATTGTAAAATATTGTTTTGGAATATATATTATGTATTGTTTTATTGTAACAATTTGGGATTTGTTTATTAAAACATAACATGTGACATCATCTTTTGTATTGAATGATGATTGGTTATTTATCTTATCATTCTTCTGCTATTGATATCAGTTATATTGTGTTTACTACTTCCTCTATTGTATGTTATTATTCCACTGGGTTACACTATACTGATGAGGTCATGTTTTCCCCACTATAACACCTTAGGCCATCAGAGCTAGACTAAATCCTATGGGATTTGGAGAAATACACTTGAGGACATGTGGCCCACTAGGTACGAGGAAATAGTTGGGTGGTATCTAGATCAAGGATGTTAAAAAGTGGTATCTAAATATTTTGAATTCTGAGTTTTCAATAATATTTTTCAATGATATGAAGGAATTGGATTTTGGTAAATAAATGTCCTGGAAGTAGCTTCCCCATGTATAGGGAAAAGAAAAATCACCTCGAATTGAATGGTAATTTTTTGATTTTGATCTATTATAGTTGATTTGGATTCACTTTTGGGTGACACACATGATTTATCCTATTATTATTGATATATTTGTTGTTCAATTTTATTTCTACCTGATGAGATGAGGGCATTCCATCTCATGCATCATTTAGGCACTTGTTAGAAATAACATGCCATGCATTCTTGCCATGCCATTTAGAGATAATTAATGATTTAATATAGTTGTGATAGATGTTCTTCAAGATATGCATGTTGTTTTGATATATACCATAATAGATATGTCAGCAATCATGAAAGGTGTATTGGTATATGTTATTGTTGAATTGGAAAGATGTCAAACATTGATCCCTGAGGAGTATGGGCACTCTTGGATCAGAATTTTTTAGATCACACATTGTCCATGGAATATAAATATTGTTTTTATAGGTTATATTTGGGTTCCAAGACTTGATTTGCGGGGAGTATGGGCCCCCATGGATTGTAATTTGGCACACTGTTGCATTATTTTTCTAAAACAGGGGTTCCATAGATATTTATAAGGCTCATAATATGTAAACCTAGACAAGTTGTTGTGTGGTCCTATGAACAAATGACATGTGTTCTTTTATTTGGTATGAAAATAATATTTCAATGTATACATTGTGTACTCTAAGTACACGTCGTGTGATAGATGACCATGTCACTGGTCGTGTGAGAGAAAACAAAGTTTGTTAATTGATGACTAGACCATGTTGGGTACCATATATACACCCAGGGTAGTTTTAAATAGGCAGACCCGTGTAGCTCTAGCCATGTAAAAGTACATGCCCAGTAGTAAAGACATGAATACATGCCAAGTGTCAGCCTAACATGCATTTTATCTTGGATGTTTACACTAAAAAGGAAGGTGAAGTTACATTCCAATGTGAGAGTTTAAGGGGATGATCCATGTATAGTCTCTATAGGCTGTGTACCTACGGTGTTTACATTCCTACCCAGACAAAGTACATGACCTTGTAAAGGATTTAGTGAACACACTATGCATAGTTCCTACAAATCGGGTATTCGTCTATTGTTAACTTTTGAGTATTTCATATTTTTGATTATTTCAGGCATTCTTGAACTTTTTACCTTGAAGAATAAGCTTTTGTTGAGGTGTATGTGCTGGACCTTATAGAAAAATTCCACCCCAACGACTTCCAGCTATATGCCAGGAGAGAGGAAATGAGCATACACCAAAGGTGGTAGCCCACGGGCAACAAGTGCATCTTCTATATGTTCCAATCATGTAACTAGATGTTATGCTATCCATAGTTTTGGATTTTTATCTTTTTATGGCTTCATGAGGTTTATACATACCTTATAGGGAGGACATCAAGAATTATCATATATGGCATAACTAATGCGAGTATTCCAGCAGCACTATCCACCAATGTTTTTAGGGGATGGAGGAATACATGATGTAGATTCATGGTTGGTGCCATGATTATGATTTTAAAGCTTCTTGAGATGCCTCATCAGAGGAGGATAAATCTTGTAACTTTATGATACATGATTCCGCCAAGAGGTGGTGGATGTTTTTGCACAAACAAAGTGTTATCCGGACATTACATGGGGAGATTTTTAGACGCTCTTCTGTGACTACAATTTTCCCAAGGCATTGAGGGATAATAGAGCCTTGGATTTCATTCATCTAGATTGGGGTTCTATATAATTAATGGAAGACTCTTCCCGTTTTACTGAGCTTCAGATATTTTCCCTTATTCTAATGGGTGACAAGACGTCGAGGGCTAAATGATTTGAGGATGGTCTCAATTGCAACATCTGATCACATGTGAATGTTATTAGGTTTCCTTCTATATATTCCATCATTAATCATGTGTGGATTATGGAGCACAATCCTCTAGATGAAGGGGTGATAACTACTGTGGTTTGGAATAAATATATGGTATTGTTCGACCAGAAGCAAGAAGCGTCGTATGGAGATTTCCCTCGGTGATACGATCAGTTTGAATGTATCTTATGGTAGCTAGGAAAGGTGATATAAGTGTAGAATTTCTAGGTATATGAGACACTTGTGAACAATTTTCCCATTCGAGTGTTGAGATTGTGGCAGGATGCGCCATCTACAACTCTTCTATAGGGAATCATCACTAGCATCTAGTTAGAGAGGTTCTGCACCGACTACATGTTCATGATAATAGTAGGCAGCTTCTCACCAGTCAGGGAATTGGAATACTTCATGTCAATAAGTCCTAGGTGGAGGTCATTTCCAAGGTGTCCAGACTCCATTTTATCCTAGAAAACCATGTGGATCACCTAAGGTCATCCATTTAGTGTCACATGGTCGTGGTACATTCCATACATTACCGTGTTATAGACCCAACAGGAGCAAGATCCTAGGCATTATAATATCATAGATATTAGTCTACTCACCTCTGTTTTATCTTTTTCACTCTTTGATAGATTATATTTTTATAGTTTAATATTTATATCCATTTTACAAAGCTTTAGGATCTTTGTATTCTCTCCTGATGATGTTATGGCACCGGTCTATCCTTTAGGGATAAGGATGGTAGGTGTGCGTCAGTGTAAGGAGTTATCCCATGTGGTTTATGGGTTTCACATCATTCAAGATCACTATATCATAGATATAACAAGATTTTATGTCATACATGGAATAGACAGGTTAGTCACTTTTCAAGCCTTTGTTGATTTCTATTGCCTCAATATGAGTTTTTGTTCACTAGGAGGCAGATCATTTCTATACAAGTGAGAGTGGGATGCCTCAGAAAACTGAGCTAGACCCAAGAAATGGGGGTTGAGTGGGATGATAGAAATGATTTATATTTTATATCTAGATGACAAGTAAAACACATCAAATAGATTTACCTCTAGTGGTTGATCGTTTCAAGGATGTTTTTCCAGATGGGTTTTTTTTAAGTTTACCTCTTATAAGAGAGGTAGAGTTCTTTATCAAGTTACTTCTAAGAGGTGAACTGGTATCCATTCCTCTTTATAGGATGGCTATGATGGAGTTACAAGATCTCAAGAGGTAAAATAGGATTTAGAGGCTATCGGTATAATGCAACCCAATACTTCTCAGTGGGGTTTGTCAGTCCTTTTGCAAATAAGCTGGACGATACCCACAGGCTATGCGTGGATTATCAAAAACTAATCCAACTAGATGTTGAAACCAGTTATCCCTTTTCATAGATATAGAACATGTTTGATCAACATCGAGGAGCCTGGGTGTTTGTGAAATTTATATAAGGCCAAGATATCACCAGGTATGTGTTCCATCTTCAGACATACCTCATACCACGTTTCGTATCTTGTATGGTCTTATAGATTGTCTAAATTTTCTATTCGGTCTCACGAATGTGCCATCATTTTTCATGGAATTTATGATCCATGTGTTCCATCCTTACATGGATTCTCTTTTAGTGGTTTTCATGTATGATATCTGAGTGTATTCTCATACTCGACATAAATATTTTACATAGCTGGATATCATCTTCAATACACAAATCGAGAATTAGTTATAAACTAATCCCACAAAGTTCCATTTCAAGATTGATCAGATTCACTTCCAAGGCCACATCATCATGGAGATAAGATTATTTGTGGACCTAGAGATGGTATGATATGTAGTTACCTAGAAGTATCCGAAGAATGTATTTTATGTACAGAGTTTTCTAGGGCTAGATGGTCACTACAGTTGTTTCATATAGGGATTTCCAAGCTCATCATTGCTGATGATGGTCTTGAAAACTAAGGGTGTGGATTATATATGGACATGTTCTTGAAATAATTCATTTTAGGATCTGGGAGGGAGATTAACATCTGCACCAATCATAGTTTTTCTAGAGATGGGAAGCAGGTACATTGTGTTCTATGATGCATCAGGTATCGAGCTAGGAGAAGTGATTATAGAGTCTGATTGAGTCATTGTGTGTGGTTCTTAATAGTTGAGGACACATGAGAGGAACTACCTGATGAATGTTCTTGAGTTAGTCGTAGTTATTCAGGCCTAACATTGTTGGATACATTACATATTTGGGGAGGGGTTGTGGTGTACATAGACTAAAAAATTATCAAGTACATATTTACCCAATGTGACCTAAATCTAAGGTAGACAAGGTCAATGGAGTACATATAGTCTTTAGATTTCATGCTAGCCTAGACTTATAGAAAGAAAATTTAGTGGATGATGCATTTAGAAGTATGAATTAGATGAAAGTAGTGCAGTAGACCATTAGTGACTGTAAGGCTATATCCTTGTTCGCTGAGATGAATTTGAAGCTACAAGACATTCAAGGACATACATTCCATTCTTCATTATCATTGACATGTACCCTACTAGACAGAGTGATGATGAGGAATCTATTAGATTCTGAGGGCTTAGTCGTATAGGAGAGTGTAGAAGGTGAGGATATGTCCCCTAGTTAGACAGTAGGTGATGATGAGATCTTGTATATCCATGGACGTTTCTATGTTCTAGTGGACATACATGAGGAGTTGATGTGGGAGTTTCTTGATTCATCTTGGGTAGTTAGCCCTTGAGCTTCCAAGATGTATTGTGAAATTATACATTACTACTATTTTCTGGGTATGAAGATAGAGGTGGCGGGTTTTTTCATGAGGTGTTTCACCTGTCAGCTGTTGAAGGATCAACATCAGCGGCCTGCTGGGATATTACAACAGTAACATATTGTAGAGTGGAAATGGGATGATGTCACAATGGATGACGTGACTGGGATATCATGTCCACCTAGAGGTAATTATGTTGTGTGGGTGGCGGTTGACATAATAACGATGGTCTCTCACTTCTTACCGATCAAGGAGACCTTAAGAATTGATGAGCTTTAGAATCATTATATTCAAGAGAAGGTACGACTTCACGGTGTCCCTCGTTCTATCATTTCAGATAGGGAATCCATATTTACATCTCGTTTTCGGTATATATTTAAGTGGTAATTGTGTACACAGGTGCTTCTAAGCATATCATACCATCCTCAGACTGATGGTCATCCAGAGCATATGATACACGTACTGGAGGACATGTTGCAAGCATGTGTACTAAACATTAAGGGATCCTAGGAGAATCATATTCCTCTAGTTGTCTTTTCCTACAATAATTGTTTCCAAAAGACTATAGAGATAGAGCCTTATGATGCTTTGAATGGTAGGCCATGTCGATCTTCCTTGTGAGTGCTATAGGTGGGTGAGGCATCATTACTGGGAATACGTCTAGTGTAGGAGACTTCTTAACATGTCAAGTAGATTCAGGAGTAGATGGCTACTACATAGTCTTGTCAAAAATCTTATGACAATCACCATAAAATACCTCTAGAGTTCACAGGTAGATATTGAGTTTTCATCCCTATTGCACCGAGGTTGGGACACCAGAGGATAATGAGACAAGGTAAGCCTTTGATGAGATACGTTGGTCTGTTTGAGATTCTGGAGAGGCTTCGGCCAGTTGCCAATCAATTATCGTTACCTCAATGGATTGTGGCTATTCATGACCACTTATAATTTTCTCAGTTTTGACGCTAATTTTAAAACCAAGATCATACCTTTCAGCCCATGGATGTTGATTTGTAGGAAGATGTGTCCTTTGAAAATCATCCCATTCATATTGTGGATCATAGAACAAAGGTTCTATGTGGCCGATCTATTCATTTTCTATGAGTGCTATGGAAGAATGACTGAGTGCATGATGATATTTGAGAGAGGGAGGTCAACGTACCATTATAATGGATGTGATTTTTTCTCTGATATTTCCTCACCACCCTTGGAAGGGCTATTCAGGGGTGAATATCTTTAAGGGAGAGTTTTGTAAGAACTCAGTTCTTCTATTGAGGAGTGGATATTTCCTTTCCTGTTTATATATAAAGAAATGGGGGAGAATAGGTCAAAGTGCTTACTACAGGCATGTTAGATGACGTGACTGGGATGTAAACTCCATGTATGTATAGGTACACACAGTTTATGTAAGGCTACAAGCCATGTAATCCCGCTACACGACCACGTAATGGTCAGGCCTAAAATTGTACGGACATGGTGTGTAGTCTCATGTACATTCCACGTACTTTCTTTATTGATTAAATTTGGTAGTAGCATCATTATTGTGAAAATAGGTAGCGGCTTATCCTTGTTCGCAACCTATATTGCCAAGGTCAGTTTTTCTTCCCGATTGATCATAAAAATCCCGATTCTTTCTCTATTAGTTGGATTTGAACCAGATCTGTGAGCTCGCGATTCATCCTATTACATTATTCCAAATTTATTCTCTTTATCTAGTTAATTAAGGTATAGAGTTTGTACCCATTTTCAAGATCTACTCCATTCTAGGGAGAATCAAAGATTGATGTTGGACGAGGAGAGTCATAATACAACGAGGTTGGTGGTCTTGTGCGTTTTGATCAATGTTGAATTGTATAAATGTGCCATATTTCTGTTCACCCATATTCAGGGTGTAACCATGAATGGAAATTGGCCATTATTTTTGCCTAATGGTGATTAAGTCATGAATTAAATTAATCATGATTTGGTTTTTTTGTTTGATTTTGGGCCACCCCATGGGTATGTTCCCATAGAATGACCATTTATGGCTATTTGGCTAAGGTTTCTTATGAGGCATACCTTTTTTATCTTATTGGGTTATTTATGAATGAACTAATTTTAGACTAGTATTGAAATTGTGGTAAATTGTGATTGATATGATTAAAGGGTTTAGGAATAGTTATTTCCCATTTTCTCCATGATATACCAATTATCGTTTAACACTTTTGGTAGTTTAATTCACTTGTTTCAAGATATTTTTGATTCCCATTATAGTTGTTATAGGTTAACCATTTGATAATGTAATTTTCATGGGTTTTTTTATTTGATGAAATACAGAAATACCGATCTTTCCCATGACTGATTTATTATGCTAGTATGAAAGAATTTGTTGGGCCTATGGAAAGGATTTTTTATTACTATGGGATAGGATTGGACATTCCTGTTGTAAATGATTTATTATTCATGTTGAAAAATAATTATTATACCTGAGGTAAAGGATTTTGTTATGCCAACATGTAGGTTTTTTTTCTATGAATGTGGGAAAGATGTTGAATGGATTATTGAAATGGATTGACTGGTGGCACATCTTCCAAAGAAATGAACTTGCTTGGATTTGGTCTCTTAATTATTATTTTAGATATCCACTTGACATATCTGTTGACTATTCTTTATATGGGGGATTCCTAAGATTAGGCTGGATCCAAATTCTTATATAATTCAATATAATTGAATGGTTTAATTGAACATAATAAAAGAAAATGGAAAATAGGACATGTAGTATTATTTACATTTGAATACATCCAAGTTTACTTCTTTTCCTTTTTTACAGTACTAATTTTATATACTCAGTGATAGATTGGCATAGATCTTTAGGGGTTTCCAACTGGGATTTATTTGTCACACCCTATTTGGGTCATGCTTTGGGACATAAATAGATTATATTGTTGCAGATGGTGATAATGGAAAGAGCCCTTCTATATACTTGAGATGATGTTTAGGAGTAAGATAACATGGGACAGAGCTACGAATTGAGATGATTATTAGTTTCATTCAATTATTTTTCTTTTAGAATATATATTATTGATTCTTGAAGTGTACCTATTTTGGCTATTGTCTTATAACAAAACATGTTGCATCATCTTTTGGATGGAATGTTGTTTAGTTATTTATCTTATTATTATTCCGCTGTTTATTTTTAGTTATGTTTTCATAACTACTTTTGCTATTGTATATTATTATTCCTCTCTATGACACTCTACCAATGGGGGAATATTTTCCCCACTATAAGACCCTATGCCCACACTGCTAGTTGGTAGCCTCTAGCATTTGGGGAAGTGCGCTCAAGGCCATGTGGAAAACTGAGTATGGGGCACCAATTGGGAGACATCCGGATCCGAGATGTGACACACAACAAGACCTCCAAGCATCAAGATGAATTGCTATCAAAATGTGATGATTTTCCCTTACTTGGGTCCCAAAAAACAACATATTCCAAAAAACCAAAGTTCCAAAACAAGGTTAAGTACAAATACATATTATATTTGACCAAAATGACTTCGCTCGACATGCCACTAGTATTGAACCATTAGAATATTTATATAAACATTTTTTTATAAAATCACCAATAGTGCAACAATTTCCAACTAGACAAACACACCCTTAATATGAAAATTTTCACCCAAATAGACGGGAAATCCAAAAAATAAGTCACATTCCATTTTATCATCACATATTAGCATAATAATTTTTATCTTTCATAAAAACACATTTTAAATAAAACCATTGAATTTCACACACCCCACCCGATAAATAATCAAGGTGGAACTTCCCATCCCACTCATTTATTATATTTCCATTCTAATGGTACTTCCCTACCACTTATCCTTGATGGTGGACCATTCAACCAAAATTCAACCCCCTTTATAGCTATCCTCCCTACCAACTTCTCATCAATCCCACACAATCATAAAACACTCATGAAAATAAAAAACACATAGCACTCCCAGACCAAAACATGATGGAAACCACTATTTCAAAAACAATAATCTCATAGGACATCATCGATGCCACACTACAATTCAATAAAGAAACACCAATTTTAATGAAAATAATTTTCAAAACCTATTTTGAAAAATCAAACAATGAAAATTATTTTAAAATATACATTTTAAAATAATACAACAATAAAATTTCACCACAACACCCCATTTTCCCAAAAACCTAGAAAAAATCACAATGAGATTTTCTACGAAGCTTCACACTTCGTAACCACAGTAAATTTGAATCAAACCTAAATAATTCAAAATAATGATTCTAGTTCAAGATAGATGGATTCAATAGAGAAACTAGCTACCTTAGCATTTTATTGAAATCAACAAATTCCCAATCATACAACAAATCAAGATAAAAAACTCTAAGAACCCACCTTAGATCCCATTACCTATAATCAGCAAGCCCAAATATCACCACTCTATGAAACAACATCCTTAAATATTCATGAAATGGATGTCTATAGAGAAACTTGAGAGAGAGTGTGAGAGAGGGATAGACCGTAGGAAAACTATGAAGGAACCAAGAGAGAAGGCTTATTGAAAGAGAATCCCCTTCACTGCAACTTGAAAACCTTCGAATCACTTTTGGAATGACTGGGAGAGATCATCTAACCATTGAGAATAAGAAATCTATAGTATGGTTTTTATGGGAGTGGAAATGATATGTTTAGGGAAAATGCTGAGTAAACCTAGTTTAAAAAATCCAACTATTAATTCCCTACATGGTTATCTCGGTTTGTTTCACTATTATCCCTAACTTTTCTCAATCTTTTCATCCCCAAAAATGATTCCAAACATTACAAAAAACAATACCAAACTCTCCAAAACATTACTCAACCAATTTAACCACATAAAGAATCATAAAAAGGGGGACATATGTCAAACTGGGGGTTCTACAAAGTGGTTCCTCTAATGGATGTGATAACTTTTGTATGGGTTCTATTCAAGATAGTGTTAGTCGGAGTATTCACATGAACAACTATATAATATTCTATTAATTTGAAATTATATTTCAATGGAAGATTCTATGTGACAATGAACTAGTACATTATCGATCCTAGAGTAGTGTTTTCCATATCAAGATATATTTTCTTCACATTAACAACTATTTCCATTTGAAGAGGATTTGCATTAGCTCTTCTTTCTAGAGTAGGAACAACCACGCCATACAAAACAAGGAATGGAGGACTACCATTTGAACATTAAATAAGGTGGATTTTTTTTGCAGAATCCATAATTCTGAAAGATAATCCTAGAAGATAAGACCCTATTATGGAGTCTAGTATGAGGCTTAGATCCATGAATCTAACCAATTACATGCATTAAAACCCTATACATGAGTATAAAGGGTAAATAAATAAATATTATGAGGTACATTATTAGTAGTCTTAATTTCTTTATATACTTTATTTGATACTGGTTCATTATATTATTTTATATTTGTGGCTACTATGGAATGCATTGGTTTTGAAATTGAGTAATTTTGGGGTGAAATGACTCTTAGAACTCCATTTGGAGTATGATCTCATAGTTTATGACACGAAAAGGAGTTCCACCTCATGATTTGTTGTTACCATATCCTAAGCAACATTTTTCCCTAGGATGATATGATTCAAAATTATTAACGCTATGGATTTGTCATTACCTTATGAATCCCATATTGATTTTTATTTCTAGAGTGTGTCATTTATGACCCTTTAGGGTGGTAACTATAACCCTAAGGGTAAATGGGATTTCCATAATAGTCATGATGGACCACTATTTTATGGACTTGGAGATATATTATTATCTATGTATTTCAGTTTTTTTAAAATTATTAGCCAATATGAAATTGTATTAGTCCATTAGTGGTAGAGTGATTCAAAAAGAGTTTTCACTGGTTACTTTTTAGGACCACCTCCTGAGAGAGATGATGAGTTCTCCGTTGAGATTATTCTTTGAGTATATCTAGTTTATAATATGATATATAGGATAAATCCTTTTAAACTGCAATAATGAAAGAGAAATATTGGGGACCTAGAATCCATAGGCATTATATAACCTTGTACTTCATTTTGGGGTTCACCTATGATTTTTTTCACAAAAAGGTGGATGGGATACTTAGGGTATGTATGTATTAGTGGTTCTTGAATAATTTTAATATTAAAATCCATTTCTCACTACTTCATATATATGATCTTTTCAACCATATTCGAGGATTCAGGGTTATCTCAATTACTGATTTTAGATCAGGCTATCATCAGGTAATTTTTAGGCCATTGGATATACCACATATGAAATTTCAATGATTTTATGACCTCTATGAGTTTATGGATATGTTGTTTGGGTTAACAAATTTTCCTACTATTTTAATCTACATGGTGAATCAGAGTTTCCAACAATTCTTGGACTCTTTTATAGAGGATTTCATGGGTGATATCACAATACAATCTCAATCCCAACATGATAATTCCAAATATGTTTTCAACATTCTACATACAGTAATAGGACATAAGTTTTATGATAATATCACAAAAGTACACTTTTATATTGATAAATTCCACTTTATTTGCCACATAATCTCAAATTCAAGGGTATATATGGTTCAAAAGAAGCTGAGAGTCATTGTTTTCAAGGGATTATTACATCAATGTTTTGGAAATTCATATTTTCTTGGGTATCTTCTATTACAATCATTGTTTAATTCATAATTTGTCCTGACTTTTCAAACATATCATGAGAATAACCATGAAGGGTTATAAATTCACATTGTATAATGCTTATGAGAAATCCTTTTTGGAGTTAAAAGGAATGTTTACGAAAACCATTATTCAAATTTTAATTAATCTTGTAAGAGGTTATACTATGTTTTAGGACACATCATGCATCTATATGGTAGCTATTTTGATATAATGGGAGTGAGTTATAGGATATGATTCTTCCAACTTGAGTCCTCATGAGCTCTATTTCTCAATTCATGATATATTGTAAGTATCTCTTGTTCATGCCTTATGATATTGGAAACCTTATTTGATTAGGTAGAGGCATGTATTGTACACATACAGTTAGAGACCCATGTATATATTAACTCATCATAGTATGAACATTAGATATCATGGATGTGTTTAATACCCTCATTATTTTGATTTTGATCATTATTGTACATCCCTGAAAGGTAGTGTAGTAGATAATTCTATGAGATTAAATAATAAGACACAATCTATTAAGAATTTTGTATGCGAATGATAGTTTAGGGAATGTTTATTTAGTTAAATCTAGAGGTTTAGGAGTATCACATGAATCATGTACTCACAATTATATCATTGATTTCTTAACATTTGGTTTGACTGAAGATGTTGAAAATTTAATAAAAAAAATGATTTGATCCATAGGGAATGTTTTTTAGTTGATGGTGTCCCGGTATAAAGTAGTTGATAACTAATTTTTTCCAATAGTTGTTCCACCTATCAATAGGTGAATTCACAACACCAGTTTCATGTAAAAAATTTGATGATCTTACCAATTCTAAAGTGAAAATGGTATAATGTAAATAATAATTTTGTGATGGAATTGCAGAATTCACCTCATTAATGTTACACTATATTGGTTATCATGGAAGGATGACAATGATGAAAAATTTCATTCATATTCGGTAGAAATTATTTGTGCCCAAAAAATGGAAGAAATTGCTTATGAGATACTATATACCTTCATGGGATTCCATGTACCATTATTTCATGTATTGTAGCTCAGTTCAATTTATTTGTTTGGGAAGGTGTTATAAAAGGCTCCACGTTCATAGGTACTTATGTGTACAATTTATCATACATATATTGATGATATATTCAACCATAATGTAAATGTATTATAGGATATGCTTCAATCTTATGCCCATGATAATAATGGTTCCTGGGAAAACTTTTGACTTTATCTATTATCAAATAATGACAGATTTAATGAAACTACATTGATGGATCCTTATGAGTCCATATATTGTAGTATGAGATGATCACCAAAATGATTTTAATGTTTAAGGGGAACATACAATGGGACCTTATATTGTTCTGAAGATCACATTATATATACAATTTTTCTGAAATCATATGGATATATATAAGTAGAAGAAGAATTATTATGTTGATACTCACCTCCTTACTTTAGAGTATGACGTGGGATATCTGGTCCTCATGCATGTTTTTCCTAGATTTAGAAATTTATAGATTCATAGGCAAGGTAATTTCTTTCCATGATTCATTGGACCTTTATATATTTATAATTTTCTCAGGATGATTTCTTATTAGAAATATATTTCGTAGAGGTACATAGATATACATTAATTTATCTATTTTTTCAGCTCGATCAATATCATTCTGAGAAATCCTATTATATTTATCCAGAGGATCTTGAGTTAGACATTGTTTCTTTTATTGATGAGTATCTGATTCGTATTGTTGATCGTAACTCAAAGGCTCTTCATAGAGGCTTTGTTCCTCTTGTTAGGGTGTTATATAAACATGTTAATGTATGATAAGAGACCATGGAGTGGGAGTTAAATACATGTGCTCAGTGGGAATTTTTATTCTTGGATACTAATCAACTACCCCTTTATGGAAACATTAGGGAAGAGTTATTTTAATGAGGGGAACTTTTTAGATCTCATTTTTTCAGTTGTGGTGCATAAACATTTAATTTATAAAAAGTATCTTATTCAAACCTAAAAAATTGAACAAGGGTTTAATTATGGAATTGGGAATGTTAAGGATATTTTGAAGCCTGGGGTTATGGTTTTTGATGTATAAGGTAATTCACGCGGTTGGATCACTATTTGAATTAACCATGAGACTCAACTATGGTACCTAAAAATGGTTTCACACATTTTATTATCCTTTCACCATAAGGATCATGAAAATTAAAAACGTATAATTAATTTTATACATGAAATGAAAGGTGTGCGCATGAATTTTCTATCAATGTGCATAGATAGTGTGAGGGTCTTGTCCCTAGATAGTTGCTAATACATTGTTTGGAAATCCTATGGAAATCATGCTGTCAAACATTTTGGCTCTATAAAATGGGATGAATTTATGATTTTTTACTATTTTTCCTTAAATCCCTAATTTCAATTCTTCTATCTCAAATGAACAACTACTCCATATATGAGTTCTCTCCATTTTATCCATCTAGTATTTTAGATGTCTTATGCATCGATGATTGGAATAAAGTATCATTATTCATGTTGGATACATCTTGGTATTTATAATATACCTCTTCTTTATCTTATCTATTTACTTCTCCAAATGCAATATTATTCCCATTTTAGATATTTTTTCTTATTTCTAGGGTGTTTTTCTAATTTCTTAATATTTTTTCACTCTATAATTAATTAATGGACGATACTAGAGGGGGGATGTACTTCTATTCTATGGTAGGTTATCTAATTTATTTCCTTAAATGTATTTTAATTTATACAATATTCCAATATATTGAAAATAAAACATCCCACATGTTGACACTAAAATTGTAAACAATTAACTATTAATCTTTGAATAATCCTAGAAGTGTTATGAGGCCATATACATGATTTGTGTCTAGTTTACTCAACATAAACCAACCATTGGAATGGTTCAATTATATTTTATACATCTACCATTGTTTCCTTGTACTCACTGCCACATTTTTGGTTTATATAATTTCTTGCAACTAACAAAATTATTAAGAGAAAAAATGTAATGTGAATCATAATACCATATCACTTGGGCCTTCAATTATTTTTCATTTTCATTGGGTTATATTTTTCAATAGAAATTTCTAAATGAATTATAAGTGGAGTGGATGAATTAATTAAATTTATAACATTTGTTATATCTTTCTTTAAGAGATACTTGGATTCCATCCATAATTCATTCAAATAGAACGTAAGAAATATTTATTAGAATGAATTATAAATTGTAATCGTGATTCAAATTTCAAATAAATATTATTATATTGTTCCTTGGGAGTGTAATGGGGTCCAATGGGGAATTCATAGGATGGTATCATAAGGTAAATGTAAATTATATCATTCATAACTATGGTCGTGAACCAAAATTACTTTTAAGGTGTTCCTACATTTAATGATACATGGATTCATAACATGGATTACCATGGATGGAATAATAGGATGTCAGATAATTCACAAGCATGAATAATATGTGAGAGAGAAAACTAGGGTTCTGCCAATAACTTATATACATTAATTAATTTTTAGAGCACCTAAGGTTTTCTTTTATAAGAGAAAATAAATAATTAAAATTCATTGGATTCTAGATTTGGATTAGTTTTGATGATTAGAGATTTCCATATATTATATCCTTGGGATCCATCAAATTTTAACAACAAAGCTACTTAAGACATGTTCATATGGTTAAGGTAGAACCTGTTACTGTAAAATTTCAAGGGTATACCCCTAGGGATTATCATTGACTTTTTAATTCTTATTTTCTAGGGAACTTCAGAAACACCCTTAGTATTATAATTTTACATGGATTCCTTAGAGAAACAACTCAGGTCCTAAGTATATTTATGTAAAATGAAAAATTCTTAGAGACATTCTATCTTAGGTTGAAGAATGTATTTTTGGTTATGTATATCATGAGGATCTGGTGACCAAGAAGGATTATATATACAATTATTTTTTACGTTACCTAATACATAGCATTGATAATTTTATACTCAATGTATAGATTGTAATAGGATACATTTTTGGGGGTATACATTGTTTTAATCACACCATATTGTAGCTACTGATTTACACATGGAAATATATCATGGATATAGGTAGGTAAAAGATGAAACACCTAGCCATCGAAAAATGAGTTTTAATACTTGTAAAGAGTATAAGAGAATAGTTATTAGATATTTGTTATAATATTATTAGAGATTAATATTTTTTTGGTATATTTTGTGTAGAATGTGTTTGTATGATAGAATAAATGTTTCTCTTTATCCCCTTTTCATATTGAATATTAAATTAATATTTTTTCAGTGAAACTATTTATTATTGTGTTGATTATTTATATATCATGATTTTTTACATCAAATATTTCATTATATTATTTCATCTAGTTTTTAAATTTATCAATCTTAGAATATAATAAAATGGGGTACAGTATCCCCCCTGTACTGCTGCAAAAACTCATTGCTAGTTATAAGCCTCTATTAAATGGGGACGTATGCTTGATGCTATTCAAACATCAGGTTTGGTTACTCGTGAGTGATCCAAGACTAGGGAATCACATGGTGATCATCTATTTTTTTCGTATTATATCATATCCCTTATAGGATCGAAATATTTAATACCTCTATCAATAAACCACACATACCCTTATGATATTTAATTATAACCAATGAATGATTAGATTCTAGAATGTTAGATTTATCATCCTCTACTTTTCATCTTAACCATATCAAATTTATTTGTCCTTGATAAAATTCACATGATCTTTTCAATATTATAAGGATGTGAGTCATTAAATAAATTAATAATAATTTTACATATTATTTTTATAGAAATATCCAATGAAACCACCGATTGAGTCGATCTTCACTACTTTTAGTGAGGAATTTAGGTGCAAGCTAAATGTTGTCTTTGAGTCCTAGTTTGATTACTGCTCTCGATGTCTTAAAGTCAGGGATTTGAGGGAGGATTACAGAGGTAGTAAGTTGTCCTCGCAAGTAGCCATAGCCCCAAAGGTTTCAGAGATGCTGGCTTTACAACCGCAGTAAATGGAGATAAACCTGGGTAATGGAGTCCGGACACAAACAAGCCCTATGAGTACAAGTACTTTGGATGGCATACACAGGGGGGAACTGAAGGTGTCTTTGATTCCGAAGGTTGATGAGGTGTTTTCAAGCCTTATAAATGATCTGGGGGTTCCAAATGCAGGAGGTATGAGAAATGATGTGAGCCAGACAGTCCAGCCTACTGGGGTTGGCAGTGGCCAAGTGCTGGTTTCAGTAGGGGTAAGGAGGCAGTGGATAAACCTGTTGTGTCTGTGCAGCAGAGGCTACTGTGGAGGAAGATGATGGTTGGGTGAGGGCCTCTTCTGGGCTGAAGACTCCACATGTGCAGTAGGTGGATAGTATTGAAGTAAGAAACTGCTTTTCTCGTCTGGTGAATGAAGAAATGGAAGTGGGTCAGGATCAATCTTCTCCTAATTTTGTTCCTGGCCGGTTATCTGCTAAAGCTCTTGAGTCGCATGGCAGTGAGGAGATGGGTGTGGGTCTGACCTATGCTCAGAATGGAAGCATCAATGGACATGTACATGGGAAATGACCCCTTCATTGTGCTAAAGATCAGGATCATGGGGAAATATGTCATGCTGGTGATGATTCTTCAAGGACTGAAAATGAAAACATGCAGGTTGAGTTGTACTCCCAAGATATTGTATCTAGTGAAGGTCTCTTACAGTCTGAGGTGTTTGGTGATCTTGGGACTGTGGTGCAACCATAGTGCTTAGCACTGCTTGACCCTAACAGTAATGTGGAGCAATAGCAATGTGTGAATAATGGTCATCAGATTGTGTGTTTACTTGGGAAATGGGGGGACTTGTCTGATAGAGAGAAGGAGAATGATGGCAGAGACCAAACCTCATTTAGTGATGTTGTTCAGTATGGGAAGAAAGAGATGGCAGGGAGTGTGGGTATTTTGGCCGCCCCCCAAAAAGAAGGCAAAGAAAAGACAACTCATCTATGTCAAGGCCGTTGTCTACCAGATCTTCTTTGAGAAAAGGTAAAAGGATGAATTCTTCTAGGAGTTTTTGCAATTGGAGATATTAAATCATAGATGGAAATATGTGAAGATTATGAAGCAATATGAAATTTTGGAATGGGAGTCGGAAACCATGGATGAGGAATTTTACCATGGAGCTGCTCATGGGTACGACGATGGGTATGATTTCTAACTTGTATTTGTATGCTCTTGTTTTCAATGTTTTCCTGCTGAACATTTCCTTTTATTTTAATAAACGGCCAGGGATATTGTCTCTGGCTGAGCTTTTCTTGTATACTAAGATACATATACTAATATTAAGATAATTAAATATAAATTTAATTAAAATCTTAACAATTATTTTCTAGAACACTAACTTCAATCCATGTATTCAGAAGAAAAATAAAAGAAAAACTTTTAGACTTTTTGTAACACCCGAGACTTTTATGTTATATAAACCATCAAAGGAATCTTTTTCTACACAACACTTTCTTGTCTTGCTTTGCACGCAATCGCGACCTTCCTCGATAGCTTGCGTCGTACGCAATACCGAGTTTCACTAAACAACAATATGCTATTAAAACTAGCCGTTATGAATAGTAATAACCACTTTTTGAAATTTTATAAATTTTATTTTTCAAAATGGACTTCATTTTTGGACTCAGAATATCGAAATTATCCTAGGGTGAAATTTTGGTATTTTTCTGAAAACTTTCAATTTTTGATGAATAGTGAAACCACTAAGTGGTAGGTTAAAAACTGAATTTTGCATAAAACTTAATTTTACCGCTTCTGTGAATGGAATTTCAAAAATCCGAGAGACACGGTTAATATCAAGGACTAAAATGTGGTTCAATGAGATGAAAATAATTTTTTGGTGAATAGTAACTTTTTACTATTTTTACCGCGGTTAATAGTAAATAGGGTAACTAAGGGTAAATATGATATCAATATTACCCTAACACATGTCCTAATTCTATTGGACAAGTGTAATTCGACCAAAAACAAACTTAGGAATAAAATATGACCATTTAGGCCCACTTGGATTAGAATAGGACATTTATTATTAATTTATTTAAAGAATGGTTAAAATAGTTAAAATCAAAGTTTAATAAGTAAATCATTTTTAATATGGGGTTATACATAAGATAAATTCAATTGTAAATATTCATTAGAAAGCTAAAAAGATTTCCTACATGATGATATTTTCTTTGTAATTTTTAGACATCAAATAATGTAATTTATTTATGACACAAAGATGATGCAGTAATTATCTTATTAATGAAATATTGACATAATTGTTGTTATAAACACCAAAATAAATGTAATTTGAGACTTTTTATGAATTCAACTAATTTTATAGGTTACTATGATATATTAATGTTGATTTAATCAACTTGTTTCGAACATATAATTCTTTTATGACTTTCACAAAAATCATATATCAAATAGTGTCAAAATTGACACAAAATAGTTTTTAAATCAAATATTATATTATTAATTGTTATTTTATTCCTAAAAATCTAAGGTTCGGCCAAATGACTTAGATAAGGATATATATTAATAATAAACAATTTGGGGTTCGTTTGGCATGTTATAGTAAGTGTATTAACCATATAGTGAAAGAAAACAAAAAGACACGGTAAAAGTTAAAATAATTAACTTAGAGTTAAATCTAATTGATAAGGTTAAAATAATACCCTAAACTTGTCTAAATCCTATTGGTTGATAGGATTTCGACCCTTACCCACTTTATATTCTAAATAAGACCCTTTGGAACCATTATAAACCGATTTTGACTTTAATATAAAATAATATTTTGAGATATTCCTAAGGTGCCCCTCTCCTCCCTTATAAAAGGGCACCTCCTCCCCCTCCTCCTCACACCAATTTGAGCACTCAAGCTCGGCCAACCCCTGCCATTTTCCCTTCTCCACTTCCCTAGAATAATCCTAGAGGTCCTGGTCTTCTCCAAAGACCAATCTTAGTTCCTTAAGTGGAGGATTCAAAAAGGCGTTCCAAAGAAGAGGTAATATCCATTACCGATCTTTTCAATTTCTTTCTTCTTCAACTTCTTATTCTTTAGTTGTTTCATGATAAAGTAATAACATAAGTATTAATTACATACTGATATGTTATTATAAATATGAAACAACCCTAATTCACCTTCTATCCATCCTACGGAAAAATGAAATCACCGCGCGTGCGTACGTACGGAATACCGTCTCCACGCCGTGGTGTAATCTATTTTCCACCATCACCTTACAAGGATGGGTATAATGGTGTAATGAGTAACTATATATGATTATTATGAAGTAATATTGATACTGAAATAATATATATATACTCCAATACAATTACACGATCATAGGAACGATATCATCACTCGTGCGTACGTACGGAATACCGTCTCCACGATGTGATGCGACTCGTTCTACATGATCTTCATTTCATAATGATTATATAAATGAATTGAATGAATGAATATGGTATATACTACACTAATAACATTCTGGAAATGAATTATCTATAACCTAAAGATAAGAATAAGAATTTATTCGACAAAACACGCATAAGAACAAAAAGTTATAAAGACCCGAGTAACAAGTAACAATGAAATATTACTAACAAGAAGCTAATAATATGACCATATATGATCTCATATCAATATGTATGATTCTGGAATAAGTCAATAACATTATTTAAACCATTATACAGGAGCTTCGGACACGAACAAAGCAAATCGGACCTAAGGTAAGGGAAATATCACAATCTCATTTTTATCCGAGATTGTTTATTCGTAAGTATTTACTGGGGTGTATTTTATCATCCACATCCATGTTCCCTCAATATGTAATATTGTTTACATCCACTTGAAATAGTTTAAATCCAATTTTACCCTTAGGTGAGTTTTTAGTAAAGAATATGAAAGGAATCTTTTGTCGTTTTTCCGTACGAGGTACTTTTTGACTTTTCCGACAAAAGTACGAAGAATGTTTTTTTTAACTTATACGGCATGAATGGATTTTTAAAACATTACTTCAAAGAAGCTTCCTTTACAAGTTTTCAAGTTTATTTTTAATCAACATCTTTTATTTTAAAGTTGTATGACATGTTATGAAAGGAAAAATGTTTTTGAAGAAGAAAGGATATTTTCCTCAAGAATTCAATTCAAGTGTTTTATCAAAATTATTTTCCATCTAAGATAATAAAGGGTTCTGTTTCTATCCATATTTTTACATTGGTTTGACTATGTTGTGATGGAATTATGTTTATGAATTCCTTTATCATATATGAAATGATTTATGATGGCATGATGTTTCAAGAATCCCATTTTTGTTACATGTGTTATGCGATGATGTATGTTTTATGATTATGTGGCACACATAAGAAAGGATTCATTATAAGATGGGTGGGACCTATATCTCCCTCCAATGCATTGGGTAATGATTTTTTAACTCATGAGATAGACATGGCTGGAACGGAAGGTTATTTCGGTTCAGTGATACAGGACTGAAACGAGGAGTGAACTCGGTTCAGAAAGGGACTTTGTCCACTAAGATAGTCTTGACAATGAGTCATGACTAACAAGAAATGATTTTCCATGATTATGTGTGCATGCCACAAAGATTCAAGTTTTATGTTATGATTATGGGGATCTCATTTTCACTTCTATGATTTATTCCATGTTAAGATATTATGATCTCTTTTGCAGGTTTTGATTTTCATAAAGATATGATATGATTTTTATTTCCTTTATTTTCCCTTGCTGAGCATTTGAGCTCACCCTTTTATGTTTTCTTTTCCCCAGGTTAGGAAGATGTATATTAAGTAGAATATGCTAAAAGGGACCCTAGATATGATGAAATAAATGGGAGACACTGTAGAAGATTTATGAACCAGTTGTTTATGTTTCCCCAGTTTCTAAAGACACTATACCTATACGGTCCTTTGTGGTTTTGTCATATGTTGTAATAAGAGTGCTTCAATTTTGAAGTATTAACAATATATGTAAAGTGTGGGTCGTTATAGTTGGTATCAGAGGCAAAGGAGGTAGGAATGTATCCGATCCTTGGGAACTCTCACATGTGAGCGTTGGACGAAGCATGGCTCTCCGCCCAAGGGCTTCATGAGGAAATGGCTGCCACTGGGGATGGTGGTGTGTCCCGCCCAGGGGGTGTAGCCGCCCATGGAGTGCCCTGATAGGTATCAATTGTAGTCCACTGGAAGTAATTCTAGACCGTTATAGTTGGTATCAGAGGAAAGGTATAGTCAACCTTTGGAAACTAGGATGTGAAAGCCTTAGTAAGAACCCTAAGGATAAGTCTAAGCATAGAACACAATCTTAGTGTTTTAGAAATGGCCTTGAATAACCTAGGATAAGACCATAAGCATGAAAATTTTATTCTTGAATTATGTGGTTTCCTATTATAATTAGTGTTGCTCACACTATTCTTCTTGGTTTTAGTCAATGGCTGGAACACGAAGGAACCGTGTTAATGCGGAATGCGATGGGCAATGCAATGATTGTCCCCCTGAGCAACCAAACGATATGGGAGCTGGAATGCAAAATCTTGTATCCATGCTCACACAACTTTCTCAAGCTATGAATCATGCAGGATTTCCAAACGAGCAAAGGAGGGAGCAACATTCTGTTGAATCCTTCATGAGGCAGCGTCCACCTTCTTTCAGCGGGTCTACTGATCCATTAGTTGCTGAACAATGGATTAGTACTACTGAAAAGATATTTTCAGTTCTTCAATGTTCTGAACATGATAAAGTCATCCTAGCAGTGTACCGTTTGGAAGGAGATGCTGATCAATGGTGGAATCTTGTTAAGAATACAAGGCAAAGGGATGAAATTGAGTCTATGGAATGGGACGAGTTCAAGAACTTATTTTTCAATAAGTACTTCCCTCGTATTCTCCAAACAAAGATGGAGAAAGAGTTCCTTGAACTTAAGCAAAGGGATGATGAATCTGTTGGTACCTATGAAGCAAATTTTACCAGACTTGCAAGGTACGCTTCTGGTATTATTATCCAACCTGAGAGTAAGATCGATCGATTCTTTAGTGGCTTAAAACCAAGTCTTCGAAGGGAGTTAGCCATAAGAGACTTCAATAGCTACGAGGAAATCGTTCGATGTGCTCTCAAAGTCGAGATGGAGATTGGAGTAACCCATCAGTCCCATGGGTTTGATAAGAAGAGGAAGATGGAATTCAAAGGAAACTCTAAAGAGCACACTGAAAAGAAGATGAACTTTCCCTTATGCTCAAAGTGTGGAAAGAAACATGGAGGGAGTTGTCTTAAAGGGACAAGTAAATGTTTTAAATGTGGAAAGGAAGGTCATCGGGCATTTGAAAGCCGTGATAATGGGAAGAAGATGTCTAATGATGCAAACAAAGGAAGGGATACACAGAATGAACCTACTACACTTCAATGTTTCAAGTGCAAGGAGATGGGGCATTATGCCAATCAATGCCCAAATCCAAGGGTTGATGATGATGGTCGACGTCAACAAACTCTTAAGGCTAAAGAAAAAGGAAAGTCACATGCAATTTCTATCAGCGATGTGGAGTACGATAACGATGTGGTGAAAGGTACACTTACCATCCACTCTAAAGTAGCAAATGTTTTATTTGATTCTGGATCCACCCACTCTTTTATTTCTGAAAAATTTTCTAAGGGTATCACCGTATTACCTCAACAATTAGATGTTGAGTTAGCTGTGACAACACCTAATGGCACATCAATCGCATCAGAAGTTTATAATTCTTCTCCAATCGAAGTTTGTGGGAAAATGCTTCCTACAAATCTTGTGATCCTTCCTTTAGTGGAATTTGATGTGATTCTTGGCATGGATTGGATTTCTCTACATGGAGCTCATATCAATTGCCAAAGAAGGGAAGTCACATTTCATATTCCAGATCAACCTACGATCGTCTATCAATGCAAGGATGAACATAACCTTCCAGTGGAAATTTCTTCCATCTTATGGGTATTGATTCCACTAAATGAAGGTTATTTATCTCAAATAGTTGGTGAGAAACTCACGATTAAGAATATTCCCATTGTACGGGAGTTTGATGATGTCTTTCCGGAGGAATTACTGGGTCTTCCACCAAATCGTGAAGTTGAGTTTTCAATAGAACTCGTACCGGGTGCTTTGCCTATTTCAAAGACACCTTATAGAATGGCCCCAATTGAGTTGCAGGAATTGAAGAAGCGACTCCAAGAGAATCTTGATAAGGGATTCATACGCCCTAGTGCGTCACTTTGGGGAGCACCTGTTCTATTTGTTAAGAAGAAAGATGGATCAATGAGACTCTGCATTGATTATAGAGAACTTAACAAGATCACTATCAAGAACAAATATCCTCTCCCATGCATTGATGACTTATTTGACCAACTACGCGGAGCTCAATACTTTTCCAAGATTGATCTTCGTTCAGGGTATCATCAATTAAGGGTCAAAAGGGAGGATATACCAAAGACGGCTTTCCGTACAAGGTATGGACACTATGAATTTATAGTGATGCCATTTGGTCTTACTAATGCCCCTGCTATCTTCATGGATCTAATGAATAGAGTCTTTAGAGACTATCTTGATCAATTTGTGGTAGTCTTTATAGATGATATTCTTGTCTATTCAAAGAGAAAGGAAGAGCATGAAGATCACTTGAGAATTATATTGAAGACCCTGAGAAAGGAGAAGCTTTATGCCAAATTTACCAAGTGTGAATTTTGGCTTCAAAAAGTTGCATTTTTGGGTCACATAATCTCAAAAGAGGGGATATCTGTGGATCCAGCAAAAACAGAGGTTATCGAAAGATGGTCGAGACCAACAACAGTAACTGAGATCCGAAGTTTTCTTGGTTTGGCTGGATATTATCGACGTTTTGTAAAAGATTTTTCACGATTATCTAATCCACTCACCAAGTTGACTCGGAAAGGAGTTAAGTTTGTCTGGACAGAGGAATGTGAAGAGAATTTCAAGGAGTTGAAAAGAAGGTTATCCAGTGCACCTGTGCTCACACTGCCTTGTAGTGGAGAAAGGTTTGTGATCTACAGTGATGCATCCAAGAAGGGATTGGGGTGTGTTCTTATGCAAAATGATATGGTGATAGCTTATGCCTCACGAAAGTTGAAAATCCATGAACAAAATTACCCAACACATGATTTGGAGTTGGCTGCGGTAATCTTTGCATTAAAGATTTGGAGGCATTACCTTTATGGTGAAAGGTGTGATATTTATACTGATCATAAAAGTTTAAAGTATATTTTCACACAAAAGGAGTTGAATATGCATCAAAGAAGATGGTTGGAGCTGATTAAGGATTATGACTGCTCAATCCATTACCACCCTGGGAAAGCAAACAAGGTGGCAGATGCATTAAGTCGACAAGACCATGCTAGTTTATCCATGATGAGGATCACAAAAGATCCAATATTTATGGATTTACAAAGGATGGATCTTGGAATTATAATGGAAGGGGAAAAATCTTATCTTTCTCAAATGAATGTTCAACCATCTATACATGTGAAGATTAAAGAGGCACAAAAAGAAGATGTCGAGTTACAAAAGAAGGTGAGAAATGTTCCTGAATTCAACCTTGATTGTGATGGGATAATAAAGTTCAGGAATCGGGTTTGTGTTCCTCCCATCCCCGAATTAAAGAAAGAGCTGCTGGATGAGGCTCATAGTTCTTCATTCTCTATTCATCCTGGAAGCACGAAGATGTATAGGGACCTGAAAGAGTACTTCTGGTGGGATGGCATGAAAAGAGATGTTGCTGAATATGTCTCTCGATGCTTGGTTTGTCAACAAGTTAAAGCTGAGAGACAGAAGTCTAAAGGGATGTTACAACCATTACCCATACCCGAATGGAAATGGGAAAACATCACTATGGACTTTGTCACAGGACTTCCTAAAACATCCAAAGGCAATAATGCTATCTGGGTCATAGTTGATCGTCTCACAAAGTCTGCACACTTCATTCCTATTAGAGAGGATTTCTCTCTAGATCAGCTTGCCAGGATATATGTAAAGGAAGTGGTAAGATTGCATGGAGTACCACTTTCTATTATATCTGATCGAGATCCGAGATTTACCTCGAAGTTCTGGCGAAGTCTTCAGCATACTCTGGATACAGAGTTGAGTTTCAGCACTGCTTATCATCCCCAGACAGACGGTCAGTCTGAGAGAACAATTCAAACCCTAGAAGATATGTTGAGAGCTTGCTCTATGGATTTCAAAGGAGGTTGGGATCAACACCTACCTTTGGTGGAATTTTCTTATAATAATAGCTTTCACTCCAGTATTCAGATGGCTCCTTATGAAGCTCTCTATGGAAAGAAATGCAGGACTCCAACTTGTTGGGATGAAGTTGGGGAAAGAAAGCTATTAGGACCTGATCTCGTTGATGAAATGGCAGAAAAGGTCAGATCTATTCAACAACACATAAGAGCAGCTCAGAGTCGACAGACAAGTTATGCCGACAACCGAAGAAAAGACCTAGAGTTTGAAGTGGGTGATAAAGTGTTCTTACGAATATCTCCCTGGAAGAGGGTTATGAGATTTGGAAAGAAGGGGAAGTTGAGCCCTAGATATATCGGTCCTTTTGAAATACTGGATCGTGTTGGGAAGGTAGCTTACCGATTGGCGCTTCCACCGAATCTCTCTCAAGTTCACGATGTGTTCCATGTATCTCTCCTGAGAAAGTACATACCAGATCCTTCACATGTACTCAGCTCAGAAGTTGTACCGCTGGAGCAAGATCTTTCTTATGAAGAACAGCCGATAGAGATTCTGGATCGTAGCGAAAAAGTCCTACGAAACAAGACCACTCGCTTGGTGAAAGTTTTATGGAGAAACCACCAACTTGAAGAAGCTACATGGGAGCTTGAGGATATGATGAGGGAGAAGTATCCTCATTTGTTTGTTACAAAGTGACGAATTTCGAGGGCGAAATTCTTTTAAGGGGGGTAGAATGTAACACCCGAGACTTTTATGTTATATAAACCATCAAAGGAATCTTTTTCTACACAACACTTGCTTGGCTTGCTTTGCACGCAATCGCGACCTTCCTCGATAGCTTGCGTCGTACGCAATACCGAGTTTCACTAAACAACAATATGCTATTAAAACTAGCCGTTATGAATAGTAATAACCACTTTTTGAAATTTTATAAATTTTATTTTTCAAAATGGACTTCATTTTTGGACTCAGAATATCGAAATTATCCTAGGGTGAAATTTTGGTATTTTTCTGAAAACTTTCAATTTTTGATGAATAGTGAAACCACTAAGTGGTAGGTTAAAAACTGAATTTTGCATAAAACTTAATTTTACCGCTTCTGTGAATGGAATTTCAAAAATCCGAGAGACACGGTCAATATCAAGGACTAAAATGTGGTTCAATGAGATGAAAATAATTTTTTGGTGAATAGTAACTTTTTACTATTTTTACCGCGGTTAATAGTAAATAGGGTAACTAAGGGTAAATATGATATCAATATTACCCTAACACATGTCCTAATTCTATTGGACAAGTGTAATTCGACCAAAAACAAACTTAGGAATAAAATATGACCATTTAGGCCCACTTGGATTAGAATAGGACATTTATTATTAATTTATTTAAAGAATGGTTAAAATAGTTAAAATCAAAGTTTAATAAGTAAATAATTTTTAATATGGGGTTATACATAAGATAAATTCAATTGTAAATATTAAATAGAAAGCTAAAAATATTTCATACATGATGATATTTTATTTGTAATTTTTAGACATCAAATAATGTAATTTAGTTATGACACAAAGATGATGCAGTAATTATCTTATTAATGAAATATTGACATAATTGATGTTATAAACACCAAAATAAATGTAATTTGAGACTTTTTATGAATTCAACTAATTTTATAGGTTACTATGATATATTAATGTTGATTTAATCAACTTGTTTCGAACATATAATTCTTTTATGACTTTCACAAAAATCATATATCAAATAGTGTCAAAATTGACACAAAATAGTTTTTAAATCAAATATTATATTATTAATTGTTATTTTATTCCTAAAAATCTAAGGTTCGGCCAAATGACTTAGATAAGGATATATATTAATAATAAACAATTTGGGGTTCGTTTGGCATGTTATAGTAAGTGTATTAACCATATAGTGAAAGAAAACAAAAAGACACGGTAAAAGTTAAAATAATTAACTTAGAGTTAAATCTAATTGATAAGGTTAAAATAATACCCTAAACTTGTCTAAATCCTATTGGTTGATAGGATTTCGACCCTTACCCACTTTATCTTCTAAATAAGACCCTTTGGAACCATTATAAACGGATTTTGACTTTAATATAAAATAATATTTTGAGATATTCCTAAGGTGCCCCTCTCCTCCCTTATAAAAGGGCACCTCCTCCCCCTCCTCCTCACACCAATTTGAGCACTCAAGCTCGGCCAACCCCTGCCATTTTCCCTTCTCCACTTCCCTAGAATAATCCTAGAGGTCCTGGTCTTCTCCAAAGACCAATCTTAGTTCCTTAAGTGGAGGATTCAAAAAGGCGTTCCAAAGAAGAGGTAATATCAATTACCGATATTTTCAATTTCTTTCTTCTTCAACTTCTTCTTCTTTAGTTGTTTCATGATAAAGTAATAACATCAGTATTACTTACATACTGATATGTTATTAAAAATATGAAACAACCCTAATTCACCTTCTATCCATCCTACGGAAAAATGAAATCACCGCGCGTGCGTACGTACGGAATACCGTCTCCACGCCGTGGTGTAATCTATTTTCCACCATCACCTCACAAGGATGGGTATAATGGTGTAATGAGTAACTATATATGATTATTATGAAGTAATATTGATACTGAAATAATATATATATACTCCAATACAATTACACGATCATAGGAACGATATCATCACTCGTGCGTACGTACGGAATACCGTCTCCACGATGTGATGCGACTCGTTCTACATGATCTTCATTTCATAATGATTATATAAATGAATTGAATGAATGAATATGGTATATACTACACTAATACCATTCTGGAAATGAATTATCTATAACCTAAAGATAAGAATAAGAATTTATTCGACAAAACACGCATAAGAACAAAAAGTTATAAAGACCCGAGTAACAAGTAACAATGAAATATTACTAACAAGAAGCTAATAATATGACCATATATGATCTCATATCAATATGTATGATTCTGGAATAAGTCAATAACATTATTTAAACCATTATACAGGAGCTTCGGACATGAACAAAGCAAATCGGACCTAAGGTAAGGGAAATATCACAATCTCATTTTTATCCGAGATTGTTTATTCGTAAGTATTTACTGGGGTGTATTATATCATCCACATCCATGTTCCCTCAATATGTAATATTGTTTCCATCCACTTGAAATAGTTTAAATCCAATTTTACCCTTAGGTGAGTTTTTAGTAAAGAATATGAAAGGAATCTTTTGTCGTTTTTCCGTACGAGGTACTTTTTGACTTTTCCGACAAAAGTACGAAGAATGTTTTTTTTAACTTATACGGCATGAATGGATTTTTAAAACATTACTTCAAAGAAGCTTCCTTTACAAGTTTTCAAGTTTATTTTTAATCAACATCTTTTATTTTAAAGTTGTATGACATGTTATGAAAGGAAAAATGTTTTTGAAGAAGAAAGGATATTTTCCTCAAGAATTCAATTCAAGTGTTTTATCAAAATTATTTTCCATCTAAGATAATAAAGGGTTCTGTTTCTATCCATATTTTTTCATTGGTTTGACTATGTTGTCATGGAATTATGTTTATGAATTCCTTTATCATATATGAATTGATTTATGATGGCATGATGTTTCAAGAATCCCATTTTTGTTACATGTGTTATGCGATGATGTATGTTTTATGATTATGTGGCACACATAAGAAAGGATTCATTATAAGATGGGTGGGACCTATATCTCCCTCCAATGCATTGGGTAATGATTTTTTATCTCATGAGATAGACATGGCTGGAACGGAAAGTTATTTCGGTTCAGTGATACAAGACTGAAACGAGGAGTGAACTCGGTTCAGAAAGGGACTTTGTCCACTAAGATAGTCTTGGCAATGAGTCATGACTAACAAGAAATGATTTTCCATGATTATGTGTGCATGCCACAAAGATTCAAGTTTTATGTTATGATTATGGGGATCTCATTTTCACTTCTATGATTTATTCCATGTTAAGATATTATGATCTCTTTTGCAGGTTTTGATTTTCATAAAGATATGATATGATTTTTATTTCCTTTATTTTCCCTTGCTGAGCATTTGAGCTCACCCTTTTATGTTTTCTTTTCCCCAGGTTAGGAAGATGTATATTAAGTAGAATATGCTAAAAGGGACCCTAGATATGATGAAATAAATGGGAGACACTGTAGAAGATTTATGAACCAGTTGTTTATGTTTCCCCAGTTTCTAAAGACACTATACCTATACGGACCTTTGTGGTTTTGTCATATGTTGTAATAAGAGTGCTTCAATTTTGAAGTATTAACAATGTATGTAAAGTGTGGGTCGTTATACTTTTAAAATAAGGTTTTAATGAAATATAACTTACAACAAGCACAAATTTCCTTGTAGATGCATTAAATTCTATATAATGAACTTATTTTTTTAATATTCAAAAGAATGTATTTTATGTGTATTAGCCCATTTGTATATGTTTTATGTTATTATTATGTATGTGTTAAATAATTATTATATCTGTTATGTTCATGTATGATGGTTTGAAGATATTCAGTTCATAATCACAAAACTACATTGGTATAATGATTATTGTCAAAGGGGTCATTGTTAAATCATCTAAAAAATAGTAATCCCATTATATTTATCATTTTTATACATTAATCATAGTTTTTAATCATTCATAAATTAAATAAATGAAAAAATTATCACATTGATTTTTGAAGGTTATATTACACACGTACACATGAGTGATGTTTTCAATTAATAAGGAATGGATGGTATGAAATTAAATGATATATTTTATTTAAATAATTATAAATATTTAATTTATAAAATATATATTCCATTAAATAATCATTATAAATATTCTTTTGAGGAATTTTGGAAACAATAAACATATTTCTCTATGTATGTGGTAGTTTTCACATACACATGTATAATGTTTTTGTTCCCCATAAGATAGGAAAATAGAAACAAAAATGTATTACCATAACCATAATAAAATTTATGTGTATATAATACAATTATTTTAGTATTCCTGCATTTTTTAAGAATATTTTATGGATCAACAAGAAGAAATAAAATTAAAATGATTAGTTATGAGTTGTAACTATTCTGTGGAAACAAAATTATGGCTTACACATTAGGCATTATTTGTTAGTACTTTGATGATATAAGAGACAAATGGTCATGGTGAGGAATTTGGTTAATATCATTGGTAGATATTAGAAAACATTAATTGATAAACTGTGTGATGAGGGAAGGATATGTTTTTCCCTTTTGTAAGTCAGGGAGGGGAAACCATGGATTTATTAAATTAATAAATATAAATTATCTTCATAATATGGATGAAAATTTAAATATTTGGAATTTAGTATGAATATGAGTCAAAAAAATTCAATTGAAAAAAATTTGACAACTTTATGATATTTGTTCACCCTTATCTATTATTTTTAACCCCTTGATAAATGTTTGATGATAAATGCAATGACAAATATTTTTATTATATAAGATTAATTAAATTTAATATAAATGGACAATTGAAACATAAGTGTAAAATAGTTTATATTGTTGATTATATTCTATTCACATGTAAAATGATAATTTTTTATGGATTTTGAATCATTAAATGAAATAATTTTAAAAATAATACAACATTAAATTTATTTTCAAGGTAGTTTATGTTGTTTTACAATAATGATATCAAAATTGTAATTGAATTCGAATATAAACCATTAAAACATCCATAATATGTAAGATTTACCCAAAAAATCATCGAACATAATAAATCATTGAAATTATATTATTGGTGATTTTTTTCAAAAACCAATTACATAATTTTTTTACATGAAGTAATGTTGTATCAGTGTTGTGTAAGAAAATAATGAAATTATTAAATAATAAAAAATTTAAAATGAATCATAATGATAGAATAAATAATTCATATTTAAATAGAACCAAACAAAAAATATTTATTTTAAATGATATAATATTATATATATATCAATTCATAGAGAGTGACATACTATTTTTATTATTTATATACAATTGTTTTTAGAGAATTATCAATGTATAATGGAATAAAATTGAAACATTTGTTAAACAATATGATTATGGTATAAAAATGGTATCTAATAAAACAGTTAAATTTTTAGGGATATTTATCCACCTTATCTCATATATATATATATATATAACATTGTTTTACCAGTTTTACCCTTACTAATGTGACAAATACTTGCAGTGATTCCTATTCAATATAACCATAACTAACACGAAAATATTTAATGAATTTGGACCTCATGATTCAAAATTTATAAAACATTTCACAAATAAAATATATGTAAAAGCAATAAATAACTAATAATTTCAAATGAAAATCCCAATAGGAAAAAATGTTTTTTAATAAATGTACTTTTAAGCCAAAAAATAAACTATTAACAAAATCATGTATAATGTATATATATAAGTAAATAATTAGATTATTTCAAAATAGAATATAAATAATTTAATTTAAGAATAAATTTATATCATTATTTTTCTCAATAACTTTTTTTAGTGAAATGAAAGGAATGTTATAAAAAATTGTATATTTTACAGTATTCACTAAAAAATGAATTTTGCCAAAAAAATTAAAATTTACAACTTCAGATAATTTTTATATATTAATTTATAAAATTAATTGAATTTTGTAATATAAAATTTGTATAATTTATAGAAATTAATTATAATATTCATTAATATAATAGAATAAACCCCTTTTTTGAATGAAAACATATTTTTGATGCATAAAATTACTTTTCTGTAAATTGAGTTCTTATTTACTAATAATTACTCAAAAAAATATTATTTACTTGTAATTTTTTTAAAATTTAATAATATAGTCACTCAAATTCATACCCACTAGTTAAATTACTAGTGTATAACTGTCACATTTGAAAAAATATATTTTTTCATATTGAAATTTGATTATTGAGTGGTGTTCTGTGTTTAGAAAAATATTGAGCATATAATTCTTATAAGATAAATTATATTCTTTTTACAAGATAATTAATTAATACATAATTAATCCAAACATGAAAACCCAATATAAATTAAATGTGTCTCCATTGAAATGAAGTATCTTTATTATTAAATACTATTCAATTAAGATAATGTGTATGATACCTACACTATATTGATAATTTTTAAATAGTCAAGTCAATAATTTCAACAGTAAATATAATTATGTAATTTATGTGAACAAAATTAAATAAATGGAATAAAAAATTGTGTAATTTTAGATGTAAGGATTTATACGATAAATTTGGATTATATAACTTCATTTACATGGGACCATATAGGTAGTGATGGATTATTTCTATTACAAAAATAAAATTTCATAAGTCATATATAGAAATAATATCGATGGAATCATTTTAATAATATCCCCGATCAATAAAAATTATTATTAAGGGAAAATTACATAGTATAAAAAAACATTTTTATATGTTTTAGATAAACCACTTTGGAAGGAATTATTACTCTTTATGTTTTGAAAGAAAATAAAATGGAGTATTTTATAAAACTAGGATAAAAATATTTTATTATAGAAACCACAAAATCGTGAAGAGAAATATTCATATATAATTTTTATATTTATTATTTGTGTTCTTAACATTTAATCATTTAAAAACAATCTTTTATAATTTTCATGAAAATTATCCTTACAAAAAACATTAAAAATTTCACATAAACTTTATAAGGTTTGTAAAGTAGTAGAATATAACCATAAAAATTTACTTACAAATATATAAGGAAACATTAAAAATTTACCACTAAATATGGATTAAGGAAAAGGGTCGTTCTAAATAGAGAATAAGATATGGGGTTAGTCTCACTTACTAGAAACACACCAGGTAAAATATGTTTCAATGAGAAATAAAAATTTTAGGGGATATTTAAAACTAAATGAATTTAAAATGTAAATTATTAGTTATTTTTGAAAGAATAAAAATTCTTTTAAAGGGGTATCCTTAAAAAACAATATTTATTGGAAAATAAGATTGGTAACACACCCCTTATGATTTGGGTGACATTTTAATTCAAAAAAAATTCAACAATTGTAACATTTTAATTGTATGAAATTTAAATATAGAACAATACATTTATCTTAATAATAGCTGGAATATTTTAAAATAACTTCATTATGAAATAATAATTCTATTTTAATGATATCATACTTTTTTAATGGTGGTATAAGAAGATTAATATAGTGTTACTATTTAAGAAAAAATAAAATATTTTTATAATTATTAATATCCTATAGTATGGGTATAATTTCTCATAGTAATCTATGATATTATTTTATATCATTTTCCAAATATTAAGTTAGATTGACCCAAACATGAACAAAACATAATTAATAGATGATTATGACTATGAAAGTGGTTGATCTATTCATAAAATAATAATTATATAAGAATAATGATATTATTATGATATTTAAAAGGTGATAAATCATATTTTCATAGGGTTTATTAAATAATACATTATGTAGATGAAAACTGATATATATCACTTTTTGGATACAGTGTTCTACCCAACAAACTTTAAACATTTTCATTTCTCAATGAATGTGAGGTAAAAAAAATTTATTATGATTTTTATATTCATAGTAATATTTATAATATATATATTATTTTAAATTCAATTTTACCATTATAATATTTGAATATAAGTTGTGGTGAAAGGTAGAATACATCTCTTTGTAGAGGAGATTGTACCCACAACACACGAATGCCGAATTCATTTTTATTAATATTAAATGGGGACATATGGGTAATATTAATTAACTTATCATTATGAAATTCATTTCAAATATAAAAATAATATCTTTATATAATAATTTGAAAATTATTATTGAAAGGGTACGGTAGGATAGATGAAACATTATGGGAAAAGTAATCATATTGAGAATATTGAGTTTTCCATGGAGGATTCCTTGGAAATGGGGGATTAAAATAATTCATTATAATTGAATTCATATTTATGTTAAGTAGTAATTTAGAGGATATAATAATATTATCATTTAAGATATATCATAATTTATTTTTCAAATTTACATGGTGGGCGTAGACCGCTTTTATAAATGGTGATAATTTTATTTTCATAAATCATTCAAATTAATATAAAAAGAGCATATCTTTCACATGTAAATTGGATCAAATAATAATAAACAATTTAATAAAAGATGGGATATAGTTCATAATATCTAAAAATAAATTGAAGAAATATTTTTAACATTTTTCATTCCCTTTACTCCTTGATTAATATGTTTTACTTAATTATATTTTACTATGGTGATTGTTTTTTACTTAAGTAATCAATCATTATTCCATAAAAATTAAATTGACATTATTAAATAATTTTGACCCACTAATAAAAATATGAAATATATTTTAAAAAATAAATTTTTTTGGTTAGGAAAATTTATTTAAATATTATTGTATTTAATGTTTAAAAAATCAATTTTAGAATAACGTTTATTTTTAATCATAGAATTAATTTGTAGAAAAAATTATCAATGAATTTAATTAACATGTCGATGATTGGTTTATTAAAAAAATTATTAAATTTTAACTGCCTTTCTTAAAATGTTAACTATCAATTTTACCAAAATGATATTAAATTAATAGAGAACATCAAAGATAGTCCTTATTTGGAAATAATACAAAAGTAGTTAACTAATTGTTTTATAAATAGTATTTCAAATATTTTATTTTTACTAATTAAATAAATCATTCAAAATAAAAGGTTTTTATCTATTTTTAATATTAACATAGTTCATGATAAAATCATAAATTCTATGACTTTTCTAAAAATTATATTCTCACTATACACAAATAAATTCAAAAAAAATCTAAAATAGTGATCTTCAAACAATATTGATTATTGAATTGAAAAAAAAATTAAATTGGTAAAATTTAAATTTTAAATTTTATATATAAATATTTTAAATGAAAATTGTAAATATAAATAAGTATATTTTTATTGAAAATTACCATTCCCAAACATTATGTGTTTTTATTATTATTTTATACTAATTTATAATTTGAAAAATATCAATATTGAAATATAATATAATATATTAAAAATCATTTAAAACTCATCTATCTTAATTTATTAATACTTTAAGATGTTATTTGAGAATGGAAAATGACTTCAAATATTAAATTATATTAATTATATAACTTTCTAATGTATGAATTTGTAATTGTTTAATATCTTTTTATTCACTAGAGGTTTTATAATTCAACAAATTTTATTGATAATGATGATTTAATATTTTTAGTTCATTTAATTTCCTTGTTTAATGTTATGAAGGAAATTAAATAAAATTAATAGAAAAAAATTAAGTGAAATATAAGGGTGTTTAAGAACACCACTTCCATATTTCATTACCCGCATAATACAACGTTTACAAACTAAATTGACTATATTTTTAGAAAATAATTTAACTTTTCAATGAATAAATAACATGAACTAAACAAGGGAATAAGTGGTCCCTCCACAAACTTACAATGTTTCTCAATCATTTATATTATTAAAAAACTATCATCGATTCATATATTTTCATTTATTTGATCCAAGTGACATCTGATATCCTATAACAATCACAAACATATCAATAATTTCGGTGGAAAATCCATGTTTCACTAAAGGTTGTATTATTTCTTCAACATGTCTATTCCACTGACCAGTACACAAACATTTTATAGAATCCCATTGTCCAAACCATGATTAAAACTAATTTATCTTACCACTACCATGACACCAATCATTAGTATATACTACTATTGTGATATTATATTTCTAATAGACTACATCTGGTTTTTTGAAACAACCTTAAAATTACCAAAACATTTCACTAGAAGAAATCATTTTGTTGACTTATAGGTTTCTTAAAATTTTAATAACATTAACCTCCCTTTAACATCCTAAAAATTATATGTTTTATCACAATTTTTTATGTTTATTTTTCAATGAATTCCAATCATTTAGATAATCGAATACAATTCCATAAAAAATAATTGACAAATGTGTAGAGTCTTTGACCACCAATCGACAAAACTGGAATAAAATAATACAGTAAAAATAATCTTAGAATTTTAATTAAACATTACTATATTGTATTATGCTTACATCAGAATTCCAATTATACTAATGAAATACCAAAAATATGATCTTTAAGGAAACATAATGATGAACTATATAAGCGTATTAAATTATTATAATATAAAAATCTATTTTGTTTTCTTCCTTTTTTCCCTCTCAAAGAACATAGTCCCCTTACTAATTTTTCCATTATTCTTTATATTCTCTTCTTAATTATATGAATCTTATTATACATATATCCAACTATTTTTTAATTTAAAATTTTAATTTCAGATATAAAATCTAAATCAAACTTTATCATCTTTTAATCATAATTTATGACCATCTTCAATAGAATCATCACCATTGAACTTAATCGAGACTATTAATGTTTAATTTTTATCTATTATTTCATTGAGGAAGTGATAATAATCAACATTAATTTTATAATCTATATTTCCAAACTCAATGGAAATATTTACACATAAAACAACTTTTTGGGATCTTTAACCGATAAAAAATTATATATCTATTACCCTGACACAATGATTCTCTACATAAAACCACCCTATAAAATGACTTGAAAAAAACAAATCCTATTCATTTTATTCAACATCAAAAATACCATTTCCTAATATTTTATTCATCATATAAATGTTATACCTAATTTTCTATTTTTAAAACTCTTAAAAATAGTTCATTATTGCATTAAAAATTCCTATATAGGTCTCCTTTTTTTCAAAAGGATTTTTATATTCCAAAAAAACCTATGAGTTTTTGTGGTCTCTATCATTTATATATTTAAAATTAACATTCATAAACCATGTAAATTAAAGCACCCATTATGGGCCTTCCCATTTTTCATAGCTACATTATCAAAGAGAAATGACATTTTAAAAAACATGGAACTAAACATATCAATATTTTACTATTTTCATGAACCTGACCACAATAAGTGGATCTATATTTTGACTAAAAAAAATTAAACTATTATCCTCCATTATTCATCATTTATAAAACACTTAATATTTTTCCAAAAAAATAATTCAACCTCACAATCCAATAAATTGACCATGGAATGTAGAACCTTCACTATTTCCAATTAGTCACATGTCAACAAAAATGTATTAGACTATGAAATTTTGATCATGGATATTTCATATAAAAATTATTAAAATTAACTAAAAATTTTCCACAAAAATTTCACCATTTGTAATCCCTAATTTATAATGGATGAAATTGATTCACAGTAGAGGGGGTGAATGGTGTGGTGACAGAATCTTTCAACAATATATTCATCAAATTCCATTGCCTCATGAAACATTATACATTTTAATATGACATAAAATTTATTCTAATATAATTAAATTTAAAATTACTAATTGGAATAGATCTTACACACTCTAAATGATTCTCCAGTTGGATTTCAATGTTTCTTCAATAGAATCATTCATAACATTGAGAACCTTAATTGGTAACATCTGAAGAATACACCTTTATACAATGTAAATAATTATCAATTGAGTTCATGGATTCAAAAACATATTTATTTTGGAAAATAAAATTTAACACACTATGGTCTCAC
Organism: Viscum album; assembly: GCA_963277665.1. Lineage (NCBI taxonomy): Eukaryota > Viridiplantae > Streptophyta > Magnoliopsida > Santalales > Viscaceae > Viscum > Viscum album. Next base: position 85,474,377 of record OY728160.1, read on the forward strand.
AAATAAATTTAATATAGAATGCATGCAACACTATGTTTCTGTGAAACAAACACATTTTCAATTATATGTGATAGTCATAACATTCATGTTAAACATAATCTTTCCACTTCTGTGTTTTAAATATTGTAAATATTACATACACTATGGAGTATATAAATATATTTACAGTATTATAGTATAAAATTTCAATTTCAGTGAATATTAATGTACCCTTATGAATAGTAACCTCACCCATGCAAGTATACATAAAATTTTGGCACCATGTATATGAGAGTAAATATTTTCAAAATAAATAATTAAGTGATGGGTTTTTGAGTAATAAATATTTAGTTATAATTTTAAATTAAAAAAAAGAAAAAATAATAATAATCATTTTCATAAAATTTATTTTCAAATTAATATTCTACTGTCATATTATTTTAGGATAATTTAATACAACATTAGTTAATTTTTCTAGGTATTATAAATTTAGTAATAATATATAAAAATTGTATTACTCGAGTAAATGAAGAATTTATATGAAAATTTAATTTTTCATATTTATAATATTATTTTAATACAATGTATTTCATTGTTAAATTCTATATGTTGGAAAAATTTTGGACTAAATTTTTGGGATTTTTATGAAAGACATGAATTTTTAGTGAATAGTGAAATATGGTAATTTATAGTATATGTAAATAAATTAATTTTTGTATCATGCCTAAATTAGGGATGACATAAATTATTATTTTTTTGAAATCAAAAGAACTTATTTCAATATTAATTCACGTGTATCATCAGAATTGGGTGTATTTGGAAAAATAATAAAATAATGAATAAAATAATGGGAAATCACTGCTCTCCTCCACTATTAAAACCACCCATCACTTCCTATTCTCCTGACTCATCTATGCCTGTATCTCCCCACACCTAGGAGCTCTTGTCCTTTCCAAAATACCCAAACCCTTTCCCTTTAGGTGGTTATCAAGGAGAACTCAAGACATAAAATCCTCTTCATTTTTCCTTTTAATTTCTTTAAAGTTTCTTCTTTTATTATTATCCCCTCACCTCATCTTCCCATATGATCATGATTACAAATTCACCAAGTATATAAATGAATTATATCATGTTAATGTAAGATAAATCATCAATCTTCTTACTCTCTCTATTCTATTTTAAAAATGATATCATCATATGGGAAGTGTGAATTTATAACTATCGGGGATGACAAACCATTATTCTTCAATTTATCCTTCAAAGATGACCATGAAACAATTTATATGGGTGAAAAATACTATAATATATTTATTATAACTACTTAATGTTATAACACTAGTATATATATTTAATATTAATTCATTCAACAAAACTACATCATGGTAATCGAAATACACCCGAGATATTCCAAAAGAATATCACTAATGTGTATCTAAATATTAATTCTCATAACATATAACAAAATTATTTTTATAACCATATAATCTCCTCTATTTTCAATAATATCTTATAAATTTAATTATTTAAAATTATAACCCTTCCAAATAATCTTCCACACGCATATACAAGTATAAGGATCGTGAAAACAATGGAATCAAACGCTTCTAAATGATAAATTTATATCATTTAATTCATCAATAAGGCTATAAATGAATTTAAAAAAATTATACTAAATTAAATACATGTACAAAAAGTTATTATTTAGTTAATTAATGGATTTAATTTGATTATCTAGTATATTAAGGTCATGTGAAGAATACATTCGAAAATACTGTATGGGGTTTCTACCAAAACATCTATTTTCATTTGGGTTACTCTTATTCTCTACTACCATAAATGAAATTTATATTTATTCTTCTTTAATCCTCATAAATTATGTCTAAATATTATTATATATATACCAATTTTAATCCTTCTTTATTTTATGGGGATTTATATTTTTTAAAAGGACCTTTGAATAATTATTCCTCATAAACTAGCACATTTTAAGAAACGTTTAATATTATTACCTATATTCAAGTTCAATCTATAATATATATTAATACACCATTACTTTTATAAAATTTATAATTTTTTTAAAAAAAATATCTTATTTGACTTCTTATATTATAAAAAAAATTCGAAAAGAATGATTCTTTTTAAAGTATAAGAGTATTTCTCTCATGAATTACACGAAGATTTTAATAAGTGTAATTTCATACATTTCAAGACTCTTTTTTGATTGTTATTATTAATTGGAACTAATATTTTATGATATAATCAACTAAATTTTATTTAATGGTTTATGATTAGATTGAATGTGGATGTGCTATCTTGAAACCATTATCTATATTACTAGGAATGGTAAATGTTTATGTTAATGTTTGGGAAAATTTATTTACATTTCATATGTTAGTTTCAATATGAATGTCTATATTGTTTATGTTTAACCCATTCATATAGAAATTTCACTATAAATATTATGTTATAGGTGGGACCTGTTATAGCCACTCAATGCATTCATAGGTATAATTAGATAAATATATATAGACATGGCTGTGTCCATGAACATTTTCATATTTGGTTTTGGATGAGGCCTTAGTAAATTTTAGTTGTCTTAGACGAGGCCTTGAAAATATGGTTTAGATGTCATGAATTATGAATTCCTTTATTATGAAGCTATTAATTGATAGTTCATGTGGTTATTTGACTTGTAGAATACCCTTGATTAAATTTTATTCTGGCCTTATTTATTTAGCTCGTATTATTTAATATCTTGTGCATATTTATTTTCAACACCTTGTTTATTTTTTAATCCACCATTCCTAATGTTTATATTTATGATATCTACATCTATATTTCTTATCCTTATTGAGCATATGAGCTCACCCATTTCATTTGTTTTACATTACCAGGATATGAAGGAGTATATTATGAATGACTTGTAGGGATAACCTATAAAATATAGATATTTTTCAAGAAATTTCTATATTGTATTACCATTCATGTGGTAATGTTAATAATATGTATGGATATAGTTTTCCGCAGAACTAAACTATTCGATTCATTGGGATTTTATTTTATTATATTCATACCAAGGTAATGAATAATGGAAATTTTTCCCAAAAACTGGGATCTTGGAATTTACAGTTTGTATCAAAAAAGTTTATGTACAAATATGGGAAACTATATTTAGAAAATATATATTAGGAAAAAAAACCTTTAAGATATATTTTGAGACAAACATATAGTTACATCCAATAATTTTGTTAAGGAAGATATTTTTTGGATAATCCTAGAAAATACACCCTTGTATGGATACTACAAGTAGATGTGATTCTGGAATTGAGGTACATTAGAGTAACAAATTTGACAAGGTGTTTTGGACTTGATCTTGGGTAACCTGGTAGAAAACAACATGCCTTACTATCCACCTAGTTTAACACTCCTAGTGGATATGCACATTATGAGTCACACGTTTCTTACAAGCCATTATGACGGATTCAAAAGAAATTGTTTCCTTAATGAAACCATGTTCAAGATTATGATATTTTTTATGAAAATTATTTGAATTTTTTTTAGTATTTCTCTAGTTAAGATTATACATTATGATTTATAACATGATCTTGTGTATGCTGTTATATAGAAATAGTGCCTACATGAAAAAATGGAATCCAAATGAACATACATATCCCAGAAATTATTTAACTCATATGAAAGCTAATGATGTTTATACTAGTACTATGATTAGTGCTATGAAATTTATAACTACACTGGGACAACTGAATTAGGGTATGAATAGTAACCTTACCCATATAGAGCAGCATGATCCATAATGAAGAGGTGTAATTGTATACTGCATTATGCGACAACATCCACCATTATTCAATTGGACTATAAACCCATTCATAACATAGTAATGGATAAGATATTTAGTGAATATATTTCTCTCTTCAGGATGTAATGAAATATATAAGGTTTCCATGGAGTTTTATCCTCTATCGGGAGATAGAGATAAGTGGTGGTCGTTAATTCAAAATACAAAGAAGGAATAAGAAATATAATAAACGATATGGAGGGATTGCATAGAAATTCTCAAAGAAATATATTTTCCTTATGAACAATGCATGGATATAAAGAGAAAATTATTAAGTCACATACAGAAAGATGATAAAAATGTTGGAAAGTATGAATTCACCATTAAAATGATAAGAAGTCATAATGTGAACAATATATGTAATATAATGAGAAATATTGATCTTTGATGACTTCAAAACATTCCCCCAAAGGGAACTAGTCTCCCAAAGTTTCTCATTATACAAACATAATGCCTCATGTAATATCATGGAAGATGAATATTCATATATGACATATCACTTTAAGGGAAACAAGAGATGAATATGATGGAGGAGAATAGAATGGATAAAGAGAATAATGAAAAGGGGGAATTTTTCAACATGTGATTCTTGTGGAAGGAAATACACTATTGAATTCTTAAAAGGAAAAAGAATATTCTAAAAGATTGGACAAAAAGGCTATCATACTAGACATTTAAAAGGAAAAAAGAATCTATCAATGTTAAATGGTATAATTTTAGGGAAATTGGACACTAGGCTAATAATTTTACAAAGTGATGTGGAAACATTCCTTCGAAATGTCCAAGAGGGAAAGCCCAAGATTATGCGATCCCAATTCTTAAGGATGAAATTCCTAATGAAGTGGTGGATGATACATTAATCATTTTATGAAACATGGAAAACAATATATTCTATTATGGATCATCTCATTATTTTATATCATTCTAGTTTTCCAATAAAATTACATATTTTTAATTTGATTTTAAAAATGATTAATCAGTTTAAACTACTAAATGAAGTATCATTGCAACAAAGATGTGACGTTCAATCCCCCTTATGACACATAAATGTGATATAGTTGCTAACCATATCATCATACCCATGATTTACATTGATAAAATCTGTGGTATGTATTGGATTTCAAATTTTGATGTAAAAATATATTTTATGAAGGAGGGTGTTGAAATTTTTTTGAACGATGTAGAATCCCATATCTTTAGAGAAGAAACATCATCATATGATTCTTATAATGATCATACCCTATTAGATCTACATAATGAAATTATTAGTGGGGATGCGAACTCAATATCTAAGGGCGAGGAAATAAATATAAAAATTGGGGATGTATATATTGTGGAAGAATATATTGATGTTTTTCTAGAGGATTTACCTAGAAATCCTTTATAGTAGAAAGTTGAATTCTCTATATATTTAATTCATGGTTCAAGGCCTATATCAAATACTCCTTATAAAATATCCAATATAGAATTTGTTGAATTTATTAAAAAACTAGAATAATTGAGTGATAATGTATTTATTCACCATAGTGTTTCTCCGAGGGGAGCCCATGATCTTTTCGTTAAGAAGAAAGATTGAATATGTGGATATGAATTGAATATAGGGATATCAATGACATTAAAATAAATAAAATGTATCCCATGCCTCACATTGATGATTCATTTGATCAAATTAATTGTGCCCAATATTTTTTGAAGATTGACCATCAACGTTGATATCATCAGTTGGATGTGAGGAAGGAAAATATTCCGAAGACATGATTTTGAACTAGCTATGGGAATTATGAGTTTACCGGAATTCCTTTTGGACTATAAAATTCACCATCTTTTTTAAAGGATCTAATAAATAGATTTTTTCTGGGAACATCTTGATGAATTTATTTAGTATTTATTTATGATATCCTAGTATACTCCAAACTCTATGAAGATCATGATCATTACATTCACATTATTATGAAGACTCCTATATGAAATGAATTATATTGGATGTTTAGAATGTGTGAGTTTTGGCTTCAATAAGTTTCTTTTCCTGGCCATATTGTATATACGGATTGAATCTCCATTGATCTTGTGAAGACACAGGTTGTTTGGAAATGGACCACTCCCACAAGCATAACCAATGTAAAAATTTTATTATTTTAGAAGGTTATTATCAGAATTTTGATCTGAACATTTCCTGTTTAACAAACCCATTAACCAAGATTGCATGTAAAGGGGTTAAGTTTATTTGGAACAAAAATAATGTAATGAATATTTTTTAATGATTGATTAAAAGATTAGTGAATGCACTAATTTGGAATATAACTTCGGGGATTTGTGGATTTTTTATTTAGAGTGATTCTTCAATGAAGAGACCTAGTTGTGTCCATATATAGAATGATAGAGTTATTTACTATTCATAAAGGCATTTATAAACTCAAGAACTAAATTATACAACTCATGATTTTGAGTTCATAATTGTAATATTTTCTCTAAAGATACAAAGGTATTACCTCTTTGGAGAAAGATGTGAGATATATATAGATCGTAAGATCTTCAAATATATCTTCATCACAAAAAGAACTCAACATAAGGTAGATGAGATGGCTGTAGATAATCAAGGATTATGATTTCAAAATACACAATAATCCTGGAAAGGAATATAAGTCAGATAATGCATTGATAAGGAATGATCATGGAGTTATAAAAAATAAGGATTGAAAGCAATCAAGTGTTCATGGATCTTTTCATGATGGATATTTGAGTTGTCATAGAAGGTGAAAAATCATTAATGTTTCAATTGGTCTACCAACCATCATTATTTGGAATTATTAAATGTTCCCAGACTGATGAAAATAATATTAAAAGGACAATTAAAGTTGTGATTGATGTGTAGTTAGAAGACTATATATATAAAGATGAAATTATGATGTTTAGAAAGAAAATTTGTGTTAGCGCTATACCAGAGCAAACAATGTAGTTTTTGGATGATGCCCAGAGATAATATTTCTCTATAAAACCTAGTTACACTAAACTGTATATAAATTTGATGGAACATTTTAGTTAGGACAACATGACGCTGAAAAATTCTAATTATATATCATGATTATTAGTTTTCATCATGTGAAGGCCGAAAACAACATTCTGAAAGATTTATTTTAACACCCCAGGTAAATAAAGAATATTAAATTTTCACATTTATTCATATTTGTGAATAAAATATTAATATAAATTTAATGTGGACGCTATTCTTGATGGCATACCCAACACGCAACAACGAGTTTCTTGAGTATCTTATGTTGCACTCTAATAATAAAATAATATTATTTTAAATGAATTTAACGCCTAACCGTTGTAATGGCAAGAATGAACAGAACTAACTAAAAAATTATTATATATGTTTGTCAAATATTTTTACTTCTTTTCAATAAATGTTAGAGGATAAAAAATGCAAATGAATCCAGTTTTTAAGAGTAAACATTCGAATATTCTTTAAAAGGCCGATTAACCGCCTTTTGATGGGGAACCCCTTTTAAATCCACTTTTTGACAAATTTATAAGCTCTATATTTCAAAATAAACATATTATTTATGATTGGGACATTGAAATTTACCTTGGGTTAATTTTTGGTATTTTTCTGACAATGTTCATTTTTTAATGAATAGTGAAAAATACTGCATTTTACATCAAAAATTATTTTTCATATAATTTAATTATATGGTTATATTATCTTTTTAATTTGTTTTAAAGTTTAATTAGAATATATTTTTACCATGTAATCCAATTATGGTCATTGGGATTAATTTCACTTCGGAATTGGGCATAAACAATCACCAAACTTTTCATAAATATTGTTTCTAAAAAACCCGCTATTTGTTTTGACAACAGGAATTATTTTTTTAAATTAATAATTGAAATTTATGTGTCTGGAATTTGGTAAAATGGATTACATATTTGGAATCAAAAGGTCCAAATTATTTAATTAAGACTCTTATTTTTGAACATTATGAATAGTAACGACGGTAATTATCGTTATTTATCTTGATTAATGAGTAATCAGGTAGTTAAAGATAATAAAATAATATCATAATAATAAAAAATGACCACAACATGTGTCCTAAGGCTAATTTTTGTCTCATGGCTGACCATGGGATGCCTTGTGCCAAACTTGGGGGGCCCATGGAATAAAGTTTGTGTGAAAGTGACTTTTTATCTTTTTATTTTTAAAGAATGTTAAATGTAACAAAGAATGTATCACCTAAGTAAGATATTTTTAATTTTGTCTAAATAAATTATATTTTGTACTATAAATATTCATTGGAAAGCTATTAATATTTCCTAAATCATAGTATTTTTTTATAATTTTTAGACATTATATAAATTAAATTATTTATGACATCATGATGATGTAGTGATGACCTCATTATTTAACGATTTAAATAAAATGGAATGATAATGTAAAATATAAGACCTACACAAGTCCAAAACCTATTGGATGGGTTTATTTAGAACCCTAATCACCTTATCTTCGAAAAAAATCAATGTGGGACCATTAAAATCCGAAACTCATTCTAAAAAAAATTAACATTTCTTTACTTTCCAAGAGTGCCCCTCCTCTCCTCTTATAAAAGGCCCCCACCTCTACCTCCTTACCCAAACTTCAAAAGCCTTTGGCTCGGCTATACCCGGCTCATTTTGTCTCTACAAATTCTTCTATAACTCCTTGAAGCCTCACATTGGGCAGAAGCCTTCCCAAGGAAGCCTTTGATCTCAAACCAAAGGGAGTTACCCGATTTTAAGGTAATGTCTTCACTTGAGTCCTTTTGTTTTATTTTTCTTCTCCAACCCCCTATACTCTTTTTATTCATTAATTTTGTATCAAATCAAGTATCTTCAATATAATAGGATGTTGTTATATTAAGGATTCTAGCTACAATTACACAAACCTTCGTCTAATGGTTAAAGAACATACTATTTTTGTGGTTGGCGATTTTCTGCCTAACGAAACGATGATTGTTAAATATTCTTTTAACACATTTAAAGATGGCCATTATTATGTCACTTTATTTTATATATTATTTATATGGAATTTATGTTTACTATATGCTTCTTTATTTTATATTTAAAATAGACCTTTATTATTTTCATGTTATGTAAATGCGATAATTTCATATGAGGAAGTGTGGACTACAGCCCCCTCAAGTGATGTGACTCGTACATGCAATACATGGAATGTAAAAAGTATGAAATTAATGAACATATGTGACCTATATAAAATATATATTATACTGGAATTATAATATATATTTATATATATCATTTATTTTTAATTCTATTAATATGACGAAGAAAAAAATGAAAGTAGCGTTCATGCATACGTACGACCTACTGTCTCCATGAACAGTGCTTTTCGTTTTTTATCTCCAAATGATATGGAATAGTAAAAAAAGAATATTTACTGGATATATATGATATTTTAATCATTAATACTATTCTGGAATAATTTTCTTATAACTACATGGGAAATCTTTTTTCAAACAAGTTCATTTTTGACTCATGTACCAAACATCGGTAAAAACGTCTGATATGAACTAACATTATTAAACAATTATTATAACATTATAATATGTGATATGAACTGAATAATAATATCTAAATGAGGTTCTTAGGCAATTATAAATTGACCAAAGTTTATTATTCATGAATATAAAGAAACGAACAAGACAAGTCAGACTTGAGGTAAGGGATCCTACACCTCTCTTTCTTTTTAAGAACAATATTTTATGTCATTCATTTTAAGCTCATATTCCTTATGATTGGGATGTTATTTTATATTCATAATACTGAAAAATTTTATGTTAATATGATTAGAGACCCTATTTTATCTCATCAATCAATTTTGTATGTTTTGAGTGGCACCGTTAGGCTGCTGAATTTTCGTAAGAGATCTATCCTCACTCTTTCTTTTTAAGTACTCTCCTTTATGTCACTTCTTTTAATCTCATATTTTCTATGATGGGGGATGTTATTTTATATTCCACTTTCTGTAAATTTTATTTTAATATGATGATAGACCCTATTTTATCTCATTAATCCATTTTTGGATGTTTTAAGTGGCGCCGTTACGCTGCCGAGTTTTCGTAAGGAATTTTTCATCTCACTTTTGTCCTGTGAGATTTATGCTACATTTGCCACCATTTCCTTTGATTGGTGTATGTACTTCCCAGTATTATACTCTTTGTGTAATATAATTTTGTTTATGGGTATTTACATATTTATTGTACGACCCTTCTTCAATGGGGTGTACGTTTTGAAAGTTACCCAGTCGGTAAGGGAACCTTCCACCATCCTCTTTTTAAAAGACTTATTTTGTTATGTCTTTTAATTCACATAATATTATGTTGGGATATGTTATTATATATCCTTATTGATGTATATTTTATGACCAAGTGATGAGATACCTTTTTTATCTCTCATCAAACTTTTTTCTGAATTTTGATGTGACGACGTTAGGCTGTCGAATTTTTGCAAGGGAACTTCTTAACCCAATTTTGATTCTTTGGGATAAACTTGTACACCTTGAATATGTATTTCTATGAATATGTGTGAATGTCCTATGATTTTTTTACACTTAATACACACTTATATTTCATGTATTCATTTGTCACACATAATTATGTAACTGATTTATCCTTAATCCAAGGATACCGTCTTTGTATGGGACATCTTCTAAATCTCCTTTCATTGAGGAATATTTTGTTTTATACACAACTTTCTTTTATACGGTGTATAAACTCCTTTTAAGATTACGTTTATTCAAAAGGAATATTTTTTCTATGAAGCGTTTACTAAATGACAAAAGGGAATGTTTTTGTCATACGTATGCGTCGACAATGACTTCTCTGCCGCTGTGACCATTATTTGAGTTTCGACTACCTCTACAAGACATACCTTCTTTTTAAAAGAAAAATGAATACCATGTTTTAATTTTATTTTATTTTGTTATTGAAAATGGTTTTCATAATGTTTCTATATCAATGTGTTGTATTGATATCTTGTTATTGAATGGTGGAAATGTTATGTTTCCTTTATGCATATTTTATGTGATAAGATTATGTTATGGTTCTTGGGAATTGTTATAAAGACGGGTGATTCCATGATAAACTAAGGGCAAGTGAGCCCGATATTTCTCTCCAATGCATTGGGTAATGCGAAGGAGTGAAATGTTATGGTTTTTCCAAAGAGATTTAGGGAATATATTGTGATGGGTATTCCAAACGTAACCAAGAGGGTTACTCCCTACGTAAAAATGTTATAAATTTCTCAAGTTACCTTTATGTCTTATGATTTCTATGATTTATTCATGATTTGATGAGGTATGTTAAAGTGCCTAAGTTATATGGGTAAAGTATGATTTCATTCTTATGTATATATGAACTCATGTTTCCTTTCCATATTTTTATAACCCTTACTGAGATTTTTATGCTCATCCGAAGTTTTTTTGAAATTTTTTTCACAGGACATAAAGTTGAATAGGGGTCAAGGATGGGATCAAGGAAATGGCAGGCTATCTAAAACAAGGAACTAGACATGACTCTTTTGTTCAGGAGATTTTATTTTGTGGAAAAAAATGGAAGCAGAGTAGATGTGTCTACTTTGTAATCTTTGAGATGTAATAGTTATGTCCTAGATCCCTAAAACTCTAAACTTGAAAAGACCCCCAATGTGTAATCTTGTAATAACTCAAGATTAAGTAATGTTTAAGGCTGGGGCCTTATAGTTGGTATCAGAGGTCGGTTTAGATAACATTATAGGTTAGAGTATTCTATAAGCACAAGTGGCATTACCATAACAGATAGGATTTCAGAAAGAGTCATAGTTTTTAGATAAATTGAATAAGTAATTATATCTTAGTGTTTATATTCCTCATTAGTACAGGATGATTTTATTGATATACGCACACTGAATTTTCTGTTTTTAGTAAATGGATGGATCTAGCAGGCACCAAAGTGACAATGGGTTTGATGGAAACTGTGGTGGTTCTCTGATTAAGAGACTAGATGAAATGGGGGAATTCAATGAGGAATCTCATGTTTGTGCTAAACCAACTATCAATGAGTCATGACCAATCACTTGAACCTTGGTGAGCCCTCTAATGCATCATGTACGAGATGACCAACTACATGTGGAAGTTAAGGTAATAATTATAAAGTTAACCATTAGGGTTTATATGATCCCTACTTTTTAGGTAATTATGGGTTACTCTATGATATGATGGAAAATGAAAGGAATGAGATAAACTTGAGGTTAAAATATTTTATGATCATTTTTGAAGATTTTATCTCGTTTTGGGTAATGTTTTAAGAATTATATAGCTTTGAAAAAATGACAACACGCAGACAGTGTGACAACCCATCACGTCGGACAAAGCTGCAGGAATCGAACCCACAACTAAAGTGCAACTGGTATTTATTGCCTACCACTGGACTATGTGAAGTCCCTAGTTAGTTTGACTAATTCTTTTTAGTTAGATGATTTTATGATTTAAGAGTAATTTTATTTTGGGTTATCTATGGAAATTATTCACCTATCATAGAGGATATGTGATTAGGTTAATTACTTTTCAATATGAGACATTTAGAGCAGCTGATGTTATTTGAAGATAAGTGTTAATTTGTACCTTGGAAGAATATGTGACTAAATCCTTCAAATATTTGGGTTTCAATCATATTTTGGTTTATTTTGAATAATTTTATGGAAAAATTGATTATTGAATGGTCCTTGTTGAACATTAGGTTTTGTTTGGAAAATTTTGGAGATTGAGAATAGATTTTCTTTTTATAAAGGATTATACTTTTGTGGATTATTTGATCTCATACTAACAATTTTGGTTTTGGTTTTGGTCTAAAGACATGGGATGTATATAGTTCTCTTTTTTGGATTAGGTAATTCTCAATAAGTTTATTATAGTACTCTTAATGCAAACAAAAATAATCATATTTTGGAGAAAATATGAGTTTGATTAAAAAATCTAGTAAAAGTTAAAAGTCTATGTGACAATTAAGTATGATTCATTATGATTTAGTTAAGTCAAAAATAAATTCCTCAAGGAAGAGTAACTTAAAACAAAAATGTAGTCTGTTAACATTTCTTAATGGGGAATCGAATACCGTTTAACCCATCACAGGTTCGTGATTTTCTTATGGTTAACTGTCTCCTAAACATGTTTTCTATCACTCTCCATTAGAACATGACCCTATGTTTTCTCTTCCTTGTCCATTTTTTTCTACATGGAATCCTAGTATGGGTTAACTCGGGTGACCTTTGTAATTCTCTTTCTTTATTTTAAGGTGATTGTTTTACTGACTATTGTTTCGATGTGGGATTTTCAATGAAGTTTCCAAGCCCAATTTTAAAATTGCGAGGACGCAATTTCCAAAAGGGGGGAAGGAAGTAACACCCCAGGTAAATAAAGAATATGAAATTTTCACATTTATCCATATTTGTGAATAAAATATTAATATAACTTTAAAGGGGACTCTATTCTTGATGGCGTACCCAACACGCAACAACGCGTTTCTTGGGAATCTTACGTTTCACTCTAATAATAAAATAATATTATTTTAAATGGTAGTTAACGCTTAGCCGTTGTAATGGCGGGAATGAACATAACTAACTAAAAAATGATTATATATGTTTGTCAAATATTTTTAATTTTTTTCAATAAATGTTAGAGGAGTAAAAAGGCAAATGAATCCAGTTTTTAAAAGTAAACATTCAAATATTCTTTAAAAGGTCGATTAACTGCCTTTTGATGGCGAACCCCTTTTAAATCCACTTTTTGAAAAATTTATAAGATCTATTTTTCAAAATAAACATATTATATATTATTGGGACATTTAAATTTACCTTGGGATAATATTTGGTATTTTTCCGACAATGTTCATTTTTCAATGAATAGTGAAAAATACTGCATTATACATCCAAACTGCTTTTTCATACAATTTAATTATATGGTTATATTATCTTTTTAATTTGTTTTAAAGTGTAATTAGAATATATTTTTCACCATGTAATCCAATGATGGTGATTGGGATTAATTTCACTTTCAAATTGGGCATAAACAAGCACCAAACATTTCATAAATATGGTTTCTAAAAAACACGCTATTTGTTTTGACTACATGAATTATTTTTTTAAATTTATAATTGCAATTTATGTGTTTGGAATTTGGTAAAATGGATTAAATATTTGGAATCAGAAGGTCCAAATTATGTAATTAAGACTCTTTTATTTTTGGACATTATGAATAGTAACGACGGTAATTATCTTTATTTATCTTGATTAATGAGTAATTAGGTAGTTAAAGATAATAAAATATTATCATAATAATAAAAAATGACTACAACATGTGACCTAAGGCTACTTTTTTTCTCATGGCCGACCATGGGATGCCTTGTGCCAAACTTGGGGGCCCCATGGAATCACTTTTGTGAGAAAGTGACTTTTTATCTTTTTATTTTTAAAGAATGTTAAATGTAACAAAGAATGTATCACCTAAGTAAAATATTTTTAATTTTGACTATATAAATGATATTTGGGACTATAAATATTAATTGGAAATATAAAAATATTTCCTACATCATAGTTTTTTTTTATAATTTGTAGACATTAAATAAATTATATTATTTATGACATCATGATGATGCAGCGATGACCTCATTATTTGATGATTTAAATAAAATGGAAAGATAATGTAAAATATAAGACATAATCATTTACAAAACCTATATTATGTGTATATTTATAACCCTTATCACCTTATCCTCGAAAAAAATCAATGTGGGACCATTAAAATCCGAAACTCATTCTAAAGTAAAGTAACATTTCTTTACTTTCAAAGAGTGCCCCTCCTCTCCTCTTATAAAAGGCACCCACCTCTACCTCCTTACCCACACATCAAAAGCCTTTGGCTCGGCCAAAACCTGCCCATTTTGTCTCTCCAAATCCCTCTATAACTCCTTGAAGCCTCACTTTGGGCAGAAGCCTTCCCATGGAAGCCTTTGAGCTCAAACCAAAGGGAGTTACCCGATTTTAAGGTAATGTCCTCACTTGAGTCCTTTTGGTTTATTTTTCTTCTACAAGCCCCTAAACTCTTTTTATTCATTTCATTTGTAACACTCAAAGTATCTTCAATATACTAGTATGTTTTTATAAGAAGGATTCGAACTACACTTACACACAACTTCGTCTAATGGTTAAAGAACATTCTGTTTCTGTGGTTGGTGATTTTCTGCCTCACGAAATGATGATTGTTCAATATTCTATTAACACCATTAAAGGTGGAAATTATGATGTCACTGTATTTTATATATGATATATATGGTATTTATTTTTACTATATTCTTCTTGTATTTTTATTTAAAACACACCTTTATTCTTTTCATGTTGTGTAAATGCGATAATTTCATATGAGGAAGTGCGGACTACCACCCCCTCAAGTGATGTGACTCGTACATGAAATACATTGAATGTATAAAGTATGAAATTAATGAACATATTTGACCTATATAACATATATATTATACTGGAATTATAATATATATATATATATAATATATATTTTTAATTCCATTAATATGACAAAGAAAAAAATGAAAGTAGCGTTCATGCGTACGTACGGCCTACCGTCTCCATGAATGGTGCTTTTCATTTTTTATATCCAAAAGATATGGAATAGTATAAAATGAATATTTACTAGATATATATGATATTTTAATCATTAATACTATTCTGGAAATTATTTACTTATAACTACATGGGCAATCTTTTTTCAAACAAGTTCATTTTTGACTCATGTACCAAACATCGACAAAAACATCTGATATGAACTAACATTATTAAAAAATTATTATAACATTATAATATGTGATATGAACTGAATAATAATCTCTAAATGAGGTAATTATGCAATTATAAATTGACCAAAGTTTATTTTTCAGGAATATAATGAAACGAACAAGACAAGTCGGACTTGAGGTTAGGGATCCTACCCCTCTCTTTCTTTTTAAGTACACTCTTTTATGTAATTACTTTTAATCTCAACTTTCTTATGATTGGGGTGTTATTTTATATTACTCATACTGTAACTTTTATGTTCATATGATGAGAGGCCCTATTTTCTCTCATCAATCCATTTTGTATGTTTTGAGTGGCGCCGTTAGGCTGCTGAATTTTCATAAGAGATCTAACCTATCTCTTTCTTTTTAAGTACTCTCCTTTATGTCACTTCTTTTAAGCTCCTCTTTGTTATGATGGGGGATGTTAATTTAGATTCCTCTTTCTTTACATTTTATTTTAATATGACGAGAGACCCAATTTGATCTCATCAATCCATTTTTGGATGTTTTAAGTGGCGCTGTTAAGCTGCCGAGTTTTCATAAGGAATTTTTCATCTCACTTTTAGTCCCGTGAGATTTATGATACATTTTCCACCATTTCCGTTGAGTGGTATCTGTACTTCCCATTATTATACTCTTTGAGTAATATAATTTCATTTATGGGTATTTATATGTTTATTGTATGACCCTTCTTCAATGGGGTGTACGTTTCGAAAGTTACCCAAGTCGGTAAGGGAACCTTTCACCCTCCACTTTTTAAAAGACTTATTTTGTTATGTATTTTAATTCACATACTATTATGTTAGTATATTGTCTTATATATCCTTATTGATTTAAATTTTATGACCAAGTGATGAGATACCCTTTTTACCTCTCATCAATATTTTTTCTGAATTTTGAAGTGACGCTGTTAGGCTGTCGAATTTTTGCAAAGGAACTTCTTAACCCAATTTTGATTCTTTGGGATAAAATTGTACACCTTGAATATGTCTTTCTATGATTATGTGTGAATGTCCTCTTATTGTTTTACACTTAATACCCACTTAGATTTCTTGTATTCGTTTGTCACACATAATTATGTAACTGATTTATCCTTAATCCAAGGATACCGTCTTTGTATGGGAATTCATCTCAATCTCCTTTCATTGATCCATATTTTGTTTTATACACAACTTTCTTTTATACGGTGTATAAACCCCTTTGACTTTTACGTTTATTCAAAAGGAATCTTTTTTCTATGAAGCGTTTACTAAATGGGAAAAGGGATTGTTTTTGTCATATGTATGTGGCGACAACGACTTCTCTGCCGCCGTGACCATTATTTGAGTTTCGGCTTCCTCTACAAGCCATACCTTCTTTTTAAAAGAAAAATGAATAGCATGTTTTACTTTTCATTTATTTTGGTATTGAAAATGGTTTTCATAATGTTTTTATATCAATTTATTTTATTGATATCTTGTTATTGAAAGTTGAAAATGTTATGTTTCCTTTATGCATGTTTTATGTGATAAGATTATGTTATGGTTCTTGGGAATTGTTATGAAGACGGGTGGTTCCGTGATAAACTAAGGGTGGGTGAGCCCGATATAGCTCTCTACTGTATTGGGTAATGCGAAGGAGTAAAACGTTAAGGTTTCTCTGAATAGATTTAGGGAATATTCTATGGTGGGTATTCCAAACGTAACCAAGAGGGTTACTCCCTACGTAAGAATGTTATGAATGCCTCATGTTACATTTATGTCTTAAGATTTCTATGATTTATTCATGATTTGATGAGGTATGTTAAAGTGCCTATGTTTTATGGGTAAAGTATGATTTCATTCTTATGTATATGTGAACTCATGTTTCCTTTCCATATTTTTTTAACCCTTAATGAGCTTTTTATGCTCATCCCAATTTTTTTTTGAAATGTTTCTCATAGGACATAAAGTTGAATAGGGGTCAAGGATGGGATCAAGGAAATGTCAGGCTGTCTAAAATAAGGAACTAGACATGACTCTTTTTCTTAGGAGTTTTTATTTTGTGAAAAAAAATGAAAACTGAGTAGATGTGTCTACTTTGTAATCTTTGAGATGTAATAGTTATGTCCTAATTCTCTAAAACTCTAAACCTGAAAAGATCCCCAATGTGTAATCTTGTAATAACTCAAGATTATGTAATGTTTAAGGCTGGGGCCTTATATTTATGCTACGTCTACCTATTAATAGATTGAAATGGGATGACATCGACATTGTTTTTTTCATTAGATTACCCAAAACACAAATAATTAATGATAAAATATATGTAATTATTAATATACTTTTAAAATCTGAATATTTCCTCACCATAAGGGAAAATTTTATATTATATTTCCTTATATGACTCTATAGTATTGATGTTGTAAGAATTAATGGGGAACCTCTCTCAATTGTGTCTGATCATGATCCATGATTTACCTAAAAAATATTAAAATGTCTTTAGAAGTCTCTATATACTGAGCTTTAATTGTGTTCTTCTTATCACCCTCAAATTGATGGGAAATCAAAAAGGATGATCCAAACATCAGAAGAACAATGGTTTTCACGATCACATGGTTTTCAATGTATGTGGAATTAGTATTTACCTTTTGAGGAGTTTTCCTATAATTATTGTTTCTATTCTTGAATTAAAATGAAAACATTTGAATCATTTCATTGAAAGAGATATTGTATGTCACGACCCGTCCTCGGGGCCCGTGTCGTGACTACCCCAAGCCCACCTTCCATAGGCCAGGGGCTGGCGACTAGCACCAAGGCGTAAATCCCAGTAAAAAGGAAAGGCATTGCCTTTGTAAAGTAAACAAGCACCACAGAGTACAAGCGGAAGAAGTAAACACTAAGTAAAAATTGAGTACAACAAAAAGTGCGGAAAGTAAAAGGGGCCGGAAATACAAGCCCAACTGTAAAGTACAACTCGAAAGGGAAAACAAAAACAATAAAGTAAAGCCACTACACCGAGATATCCACTGGTAATCCCACCTGAAGGGTGGGTACAGATAGCTCCACTGCTCCTCGGGTCCCTCCGTTCGCTCCGAGCACGTTCCGCCCAGTGGTCCACCTCCAGGTATCGTCCTGCTCTGCAAGCCTCAACCACCATCAACGTTGCCCGTTGTCTGCAACCAACATAACGTAGTGCGGGCATAGCCCGTGCAGGGGTGAGTATAAGCTACTCATTAAGGACCCCGAGACCCCTGAAGGTATCCCAAAATCAACAAAGGATAAACCACAAAGGAAAGATACAATCACGAAGTAACAACCGACACTGCATAAGTATATGCCCATACATATACCTAAGTCATCAATTCCAATACGCTCCAACCTCCAACCTCCGAGCCCAAGTACAACTCAGTCCACACAGGAAAGTATACGTATTCCACACAGGAAAGAAAAACGAAATCCACACAGGATAGCACAACACAATCCACACAGGAAAGCAATAGGATTTAGCTCACACAGGTATAATTCTTCGGTAGACGATAGAGATGATCACTGATCCATCTAAGTAATCAGAACCACAAAGGATCGATAGGTACTAACCCCCGCAAGGACCCACACAGGATCAGACCCACACAGGATCTGTAGGCGCTGGTTCACACAGGACCGCTGAGCGCTGACCCACACAGGATCGGACCCACACAGGATCAGTAGCACTGATCCACACAGGATCGCTGAGTGTTGTAGTCGTCGTCGTCGAATCCACTAAGGATCTCTGCACAGTCGTCGTCGCAGTCACAGTAGCAGTCGCAGCCAGCTCTAGGGTTCCCGCACACAGCAAGCTCGTTTGGGAGGGTCCGCTCCATGAGCCGAGAGAATGATACATCAACTGTCACAAAGTCCAGAGTTGATGTATCCAAAAGTTCCGTATCGTCAACAGGAACTCAACGCAACAGACGGTGCGTCAATCGGACGCCCGGTCTGAGAGTTATTGGCTTTTTCGTCCCAGGGGCCCGGTTGGGTTTTAAGGCAAAACCAACCTGACCGTACTCCACCTACATCCAAACCTCGGGCGGAGTATGCCAAAAGATCTGTCTCACTAAGTGGAACTCAACAAAGCTGACGGCACGTCAATCAGACGTCCGTAGCTCAAGATATGATTGTTTCCGCTCCGAGGGCCCGGTTGGTTTCGTGTACGAACCAACCCGGCCGAACTCAAAGTATTCCGAAAGCTTGAGTGCGATATATCGAAACGACCGTCTCGATCCAAGGATCGCATCTCCGCTGACGGCGCGTCGTTTGGAGGTCCGTAGCCCGAGTTTTGGGAATTTTAATCCAAACCACTCGGTAACGGGGGTTTCGGGCCCGGGCCGTCCCGGCCCGAGACCCCCCGGTTGGCCCGAACCGGGTCGACCCCCCAAGGACAGGGTCAACCCAGCCCGGCGCGGCCCGGCCCGGCCTGGCGCGGCCCGGCCTGGCCTGGCGGACCGGTCAGGCGCACCGGTTCTGCGCAAGGCAGCGCACTGGGCGCCCTGCTAGCTCGGCCGAAGGCCGAGCTGATTGGAACGGGGGGTGCCTGCCCCCCCCCCCCCCCCCTTTGTGAAACCCCCCCCCCTCATTATGGGGGGCCGTTTATTTGCTGGCAGGGGGAATTAATTCCCCCTGGTTTTCCTCCCTTCCGGCCAGTCCGACCTGGCCGGCCGGTTCTTCCTCAACGGGACCGGCAAAGGCCGGTCCCCTTCCGGATTCCGACACCGGCGGCCCGGCTGGCCGCCGGTCTTCTCATTCCGCCGCGGCCCGGAACCGGCTACGGCCTTCGTTGTCTGGCACGGCACGACGACGTCGCGCCCTTCCTCCACTGCCCCTCTCTAGCCGCGGTGTCTCCGACATTCTTCGACGCAGCGCGACGGCGTCACGTCCTTCGATTATTTTACGACGCAGCGCGACGGCGCCGCGCGTTTCTTGCCGTATGATCCTGCGTGGTGCGACGACACCGCGCCACACCCATTTCCATCCATAAAAGAATCAACATGAAAAAGGAGGAGGGTCGGCCGTGTTCGTACGGTCCGACCCCCTCGCGTTAATTGCTAACAATTGGTCAAATTTCACGAAGAAATAATCACAGGTATAAATAATGAACAAAGGAATAAAATAAACCCCTACTTCGGTTTCAAGTGCAGAGCACGTCAACAAGCCGCGAAAGACAAGCGTCGCGGAGGTCGGGCGTCACGGAAACCAAACTTCGTTTCTGTTGACGTCGAGGTGCTTCCGAATAGGTACGTCGCTGGAGAAGCTTCGTAAGCTGACGGAGGAAGTCTGAGGAAGAAACGACGTCTCCTTTCGTTGACACAGGAAGAAGTTCGAAGATGCGGCGTCGTCGATCTTCGGAAACACACCGGCTACGAAGAAGAGAAGCGGCGTTCTTCGTTGGAGCTTAAGTGTTCTTCGTCAAGGTTGAAGAAGATGGAGAGAACTTCCCAAATCCTCTCAAGGTGGCAAAGGATACCAACCAAAATAAAATAAGCTTAAAGCTTATTTTATTTACACAAATAAACAACTTGAATTTCAAAAGTTTGAAATTAAAAAAACTCAACTCAATAAATAACCCAAGTTGTCAAGATTAATTAAAGAGGAGTTATAGGGTGTTTTAAGGGAAGATGAAGTGTTAAGGTTCGTGTGGGCCCCACCACACTTAATCCTCTCAAGGGAGGTCAAGTGGATGTGGGTCCCACCCCTAACTCCCATTGGGAGGTTATAACCAACTGGGATAAAAATAAAATGTGTTTCCACATTTTATTTAACTTCATTTTTATTTCCCCCAAAACTAACTCTCAACCCGCAAAAAACGCAATCTCGAAAAAGGTCTCCTTAAGTGAATATCGGTGCTGTGAGTTCATCGGTGCCCTCGGAATTCGATTCCGGGCACTGGTTCAAAAGTTAGAAAAACCCGCTTGTTCGTTCACTGAACGTACCCGAGACAAACTTCAGAAATTGATTCCGGGCACACCGGGCCTCGGAATCAGGTACCGTCAGAAACCGCGCTCTTGTAAAATTCCAAAGAAAATTAAGAAAAAATTTCCCTTGAATTTTACGGGTCTTTACATTACTCCCACCTCAGGGCTTTACGTCCCCGTAAAGATACATCAAAACTAGGGAAACAAATGAGGGTACTGAGCACGCATCTGAGCCTCCCACTCCCAAATGCTCTCCTGGAGGTTCCCATGCTGTCATCTGATGTGCACTAGAGGAATCGACCGTCCACGTAGGACCCTCTCCTGTCGAAATTTGATCTCTACCGGGACCTCCGTAAAAGTCGCCCCATCGTCAACGTCAAGCTCACCATAGTCAATAATGTGCGTCTGGTCGTGCACGTATCTCCTCAGCTGAGATACGTGGAAGACGTCGTGCACCCGGTGTAACTAAGGTGGTAGAGCCAGGCGATAAGCCTCCTCGCCAATCCTGCTGAGGACCTGGAAGGGTCCGATGAAGCACGGAGATAACTTTCCGCCTCGGCCAAATCTCTGTATACCACGTCGAGGAGAGACCCGCAAGAAGACGTGGTCGACATCCTCGAACTCTAGTGGCCTCCGCCTCCTATAAGCGTAAGACTTCTGCCGGCTCTGAGCTGTCCCCATCCGCTCCTAGATGACCTGGACCATCTCTGTTGTGGCCTGAACCATCTCCGGTCCCACAAGTACTGACTCCACAGGGTCTGTCCAGCACAAAGGAGATCTACATGTTCGATCGTACAGTGCCTCGTATGGTTCCATCCTGATGGTGGAGTGGTATCTGTTGTTGTACACAAACTCCACCAAGGGTAGGTGGTCCTCCCAGCTACGACCAAATTTGAGGACACATGCGCGGAGCATATCCTCGAGAGTCTGAATGTTCCTCTCCGTCTGACCATCCGTCTGTGGGTGAAAGGCTGTGCTCAGACGTAGCTGCATCCCGAACGCCTCCTGCAACCCCTTCCAAAGCCGGGAAATAAAGAGATCATCTCGATCGGAGACGATAGATGATGGCACACCGTGAAGCCATACAATCTCCTGAACGTAATGACGCCCCAAGCTCTCCACTAAGCCCTACTCTCTGATGGGTAAGAAGTGTGCCGACTTGGTGAGTCTGTCGACAATCACCCAGATGGAGTCGTGACCTCTGGAAGTGCGTGGAAGTCCAGTCACGAAGTCCATAGATATCTCGTCCTACTTCCACTCCGGGACCTCCAAGGGCTGTACCAAGCCTGCTGGTACTTGATGCTCTGCCTTCACCTGCTGGAAGGTGAGGCATCGAGAAACGAACTCTGCCACAACCTTCTTCATGCCCGGCCACCAGTGCTGTCGTCTGAGATCCTGGTACATCTTCTCCACTCCAGGATGTACCGCCAAAGGAGAAGTGTGAAACTCTCTCAGCACCTCCTCCCGTAAAGCAACTGGTACCATGGTATGTCCTCTAAAAAGGATGTCTTGCTCTGCTCCAATGGAGAAACCATGAGGTGCCTGTCCTGAGGATATCTGTGCACGCCGCGTCTCACAGTCAGCGTCCCCACGCTGTGCCTCTCTGACCCGCAGTAGAAGTGGGGGAGTGACTGTGAGAGACTGAAGGAAGGCTGCTCCATCTCTATCCATGATGGATATCTGCAAAGAGGCTAGCTGCTCTGTCGCCTCCTCAATTAGCTGAATAACCGTCCTCCTGCAAAGGGCATCAGCTACTACGTTCCCCTTCCCAGGAGTATAGACTATCTCAAAGTCATAATCCTGGAGGAACTCGAGCCATCGCCGCTGTCTCAGGTTCAGGTCCTTCTGGGAGAAGATATACCTGAGACTCTGATGATCAGAAAAGACTGTAAAGCGCTCCCCCATCAGATAGTGTCACCATGTCTTCAGAGCGAAGACCACTGCTGCTAACTCCAGGACATGGGTAGCGTAGTTCTGCTCATGCGGCCTCAACTGACGTGATCCATAGGCGATCACTTCCTTCTCCTGCATTAGGACACATCCGAGTCCGGTCCCTGATGCATCGCAGTAAACTATGTATCCAACTCCCTCCTCAGGCAACCTCAAGATAGGTGCGCTGGTCAATCTCTGTCTTAGCTCTTGGAAGCTCTACTGACAACTGTCTGACCACACGAAGGGTTTCCCCTTCTTCTTCAAAGCTGAGAGTGGTTCTACAACTATAGAGAAGTCTGGCATGAATCTCCGGTAGTATCTAGCTAATCCCAAGAAACTCCGAACCTCCGTCACGCTCCTGGGTGGCTCCCAAGCTAACACTGTCTCGATCTTCGCAGGATCCACTGCAACTCCCACCTCAGAGATGACGTGTCCCAAGAAGTGGACTTCATGTATCCAGAACTGGCACTTCTAGAGTTTACCATATAGCTGGTGCTCTCAGAGTGTGTCTAGTACAACCCGCAAGTGGTATGCGTGCTCCTCCTCAGTCGTTGAGTAAATCAAAATGTCGTTGATGAAGACCACGACAAATCGATCGAGGTATGGCTGAAATATTCTGTTCATGAGGGCCATGAACACTTCTGGAGCATTGGTTACGCTGAAGGGCATAACCAAGAACTCATAATGTCCATACCGACATCTGAAGGCCGTCTTCTTCACGTCCTCGTCTCTAACTCTGAGCTGATGATAGCCTGACCTGAGGTCTATCTTCGAGAACCACCGTGCTCCCTTGAGCTGATCAAAGAGGTCATCAATCATCGGTAGCGGATACTTGTTCCTCACTGTCACCTGGTTCAGGCAACGATAGTCAACACAAAGTCACAAGCTCTCATCCACCTTCTTGGCGAACAAAATCGGGGAAGCCCAGGGTGAAACACTGGGTCGGATAAACCCCTTTCCCTGCAATTCCTCCAACTGTACTCGTAGCTTTCGAAGTACAGCGGGGGCCATCCGATATGCTGGGGTCGATATCGGGGTTGTACCGGGGTACAATTCAATATAAAAGTATACCTCTCTACGAGGAGGTAGCCCTGGAACGTCGTCGGAAAAAACATCCGCAAACTGATCCACCACTGCAGGAAAACCAGGACTCCGCACGTCAACTGCTCCAAGGATGAGGCTAGCCAACTGATGAGTGATGGGTTGTCCTCTCCTCCACGGAAGTCCATCCTGTGCTGCTAAGCCTCCCTTCTCGCCAGTGAAGGTGAACCTGCTCCCGTCGGTGCGTACAAATCGCACCTTGCGCCTAAAATAGTCAATCTGTGCATGGACCGTAGATAACCAATCCATGCCCAAGATGATGTCGTAAGGCCTCGACGCTGCTACAAGAAGATCCCTGCCGAAGCTCTCGCCTCCTAAAGTAAGCTCACACTTCTGGCACCAGTGCGTAATCGTCGAGTCTGCTCCCGTAGGAGTCTCTAGCCGTAAGGATCGAGCCAACGGCTCTGTCGGAATCTCCGAGCTCCGAACAAGGGTAGCAGCTATGAAATAGTGACTCGCTTCTGTGTCTATAAGTACTGCAGCAAGGGTGGAATAGACAAAGATAGTACCTTGAATCATCTAGTGTGTTCCGTGGTCGTAGGCCTCTACTGCCTGGAGCTGTGCCTATCTCTGTCCGCCAGCTCCATGTGGTCGGGGTGGACCTCCTGGTGGTGGTGGTGGTAGAGCCTCAAAGCGCCGCCCACCACCTACTGCTCGGCCAGCTCCTCTGCCTCGTCCGCCTCCTCCTTACGGACCACCACGGTCGACCCTCTGCCTCTGCCTCGGTGGTCTTTCAACCGTCTGCTGCTCCTCGGCACGGCGGGTCGGGCAGTCAAGAGCCATGTGGCCCTGCCCGCCGCACGAGTAGCACTGTCTGCCTCTCGAAAGACTGGCTCTGCACTGTGTTCCCCGCACTGTTGAGCCAGTGTCCTGAGGTCGTCTGCCTGAGGGTCTGGTCTTCTTGGACCCGTGAGTCATCCGTTGACTTCCTGCCGCAGAAGACTCTACTACGTGCCTCCCTACGGTGGGTCTCGGCGCTGGTGTAGACTCAGAAAAAAAGCTCTCGATCAAAAGGTCCCGCTCCAGTACTCCCGTCTGAGTCGGTATGCTGAGGGAGATCAGCGATGCCCTGATCTCATGTCTCAATCCCTGCTTGAAGGTCCGGGCCTGGAAGAATGGGTCACGTACCATTTCGGTCGAGTAGCGCGAGAGATCTGTAAATCTAACAGTGTACTGAGCGACCGTCATGCTGTCCTACCTCAGCTGAAGAAGCTCTTAAATGCGCACCGCACGGAGGGTGGCTGGGATGAACTCCGAGCGGAAGAGGCTCTCAAATTCCGTCCAAAGTAGAGATGCCTCATCGTGCATCTGGAGCATCAACCTCCACCATCGGCTCGCTGCTGCGTGTAGTAGGCTCACCGCGAGGATCACCATGAGGTCTGCTGGTGTCCTCACAAGCCTAAAAACTCGTACGACTGCCTCCAGCCAGTCCTCGGCGGCCTGGGGGTCCATCTCCCAACGGAACTTGGGCGGTCGCTGGCACTGGAACTCATGCAGTGCGCTGAGGCGACGTGCATCGTCAGCGACTGGTGCTGGAAGTATCAGTGGCTCGACGGGTAGTGCTACCGCCGGTGCCACTTCTGACAAAGGGCCCTGCACCGAGGCCTCGTTGCTCGGTGGGCTGTCGTCACGCTCGACTCTCGGAACCCTAGCTGGCTGCCGTCGTGGGGCCATCCTGAAAAGGAAACAGGTGCGCCACGGTCAGAATAGTATACCTCGTGAGCTGATACAAGTAATCAAAAAGAAAACTTGAAACACACACGCAATCAATGTTTTCGTGCATTATGTCAGAAATCAGAAGTCAAGGGCCTGATGTACAGATACGTCGGCCGCCGCACCAACACTGGACTCCCTAGACTGATAACCACACTCAATACGCTAAACATTATTGCTTCACATGGAAAAGATCAGAGTTCGCGGTAGAACCGAACTCCTCTGATACCAATTTGTCACGACCCGTCCTCGGGGCCCGTGCCGTGACTACCCCAAGCCCGTCTTCCATAGGCCAGGGGCTGGCGACTAGCACCAAGGCGTAAATCCTGGTAAAAATGGAAGGCATTGCCTTTGTAAAGTAAACAAGCACCACAGAGTACAAGCGGAAGAAGTAAACATTAAGTAAAAACTGAGTACAACAGAAAGTGCAGAAAGTAAAAGGGGCCAGAAATACAAGCCCAACTGTAAAGTACAACTCGAAAGGGAAAACAACAACTGTTAAGTAAATCCACTACACCAAGCTATCCACTGGGAATCCCACCTGAAGGGTGGGTACAGATAGCTCCACTGCTCCTCGGGTCCCTCCGTCCGCTCCGAGCATGTTCCGCCCAGTGGTCCACCTCCAGGTACCGTCCTGCTCTGCAAGCCTCAACCACGATCAACGCTGTCCGTCGTCTGCAACCAACACAACATAGTGCGGGCATAGCCCGTGCAGGGGTGAGTATAAGCTACTCAGTAGGGACCCCGAGACCCCTGAAGGTCTCCCAAAATCCACAAAGGATAAACCACAAAGGAAAGATACAATCACGAAGTAACAACCGAAACTGCTTAGGTATATGCCCATACATATACCTAAGTCATCAATTCCAATACGCTCCAACCTTCGAGCCCAAGTACAACTCAGTCCACACAGGAAAGTATATGTATTCCACACAGGAAAGCAAACCAAAATCCACACAGGATAGCACAACACAATCCACACAGGAATGCAACAGGATTCAGCTCACACAGGTATACTTCTTTGATAGACGATAGAGATTATCACTGATCCATCTATGTCATCGGACCCACAAAGGATCGATAGGTACTAACCCCCGCAAAGACCCACACAGGATCGGACCCACACAGGATCTGTAGGCGCTGGTTCACACAAGACCGCTTAGCGCTGACCCACACAGGATCGGACCCACACAGGATCAGTAGCACTGATCCACACAGGATCGCTGAGTGCTGTAGTCATCATCGTCGAATCCACTAAGGATCTCTGCACAGTCGTCGTCGTAGTCACAGTAGCAGTCACAACCAGCTCTAGGGTTCCCGCACACAGCAAGCTCATTTGGGAGGGTCCACTCCATGAGCCGAGAGACTGATACATCAACTGTCACAAAGTCCAGAGTTGATGTATCCAAAAGTTCCGTATCGTCAACAGGAACTCAATGCAACAGACGGCGCGTCAATCGGACGCTCGGTCTGAGAGTTATTGGCTTTTTCGTCCCAGGGGCCCGGTTGGTTTTTAAGGAAAAACCAACCCGACCGTACTCCACTTGCATCCAAACCTCGGACGGAGTATTCCAAATGATCCATCTCACTAGGAGGAACTCAACACAGCTGACGACACGTCAATCGGACGTCCGTAGCTCAAGATATGAGCGGTTCCGCTCCGAGGGCCTGGTTGGTTTCGTATACGAACCAACCCGGCCGAACACAAAGTATTCCAAAACCTTGAGTGCGATATACCGAAATGACCGTCTCGATCCAAGGATCGCATCACCGCTGACGGCGCGTCGTTTGGAGGTCCGTAGCCCGAGTTATGGGCATTTGAATCCAAACCGCTCGGTAACGGGGGTTTCGGGCCCGGGTCGTCCCGGCCCGAGACCCCCCGGTTGGCCCGAACCGGGTCGACCCGCCACGGACAGGGTTCACCCGGCCTGGCGCGGCCCGAACTGGCCTGGTGGACCGGCCAGGCGCGCCGGTTCGGCGCATGGCAGCGCGCTTCGGCCGAGCTGATTGGAACGGGGGGCGCCTGCCCCCCCCCCCTTTGTGAAACCCCCCCCCCCTCATTATGGGGGCCGTTTATTTGCTGGCCAGGGGAATTAATTCCCCCCGGTTTTCCTCCCTTCCGGTTGGCCCGACTTGGCCAGCCGGTTTTTCCTCAACTGGACCGGAAAAGGCCGGTCCCCTTCCGGCTTCCGACACTGGCGGCCCGGCTGGCCGCCGGTCTTCTCGTTCTGACGCGTCCCGGAACCGGCCGCAGCCTTCGTTTTATGGCACGGCGCGACGGCGTCGCGCCCTTCCGTCGCGACCCCGCTTCGGCCGCGGTGTCTCCGAGTTTCTTCGACGCGGCGCGACGGCGTGGCGTCCTTGAATTATTTTACGATGCGGCGCGACGACGCCGCGCGTTTCTTTCCGTATGATCCTGCGCGGTGCGACGGCACCGCGCCACACCTGTTTCAATCCACAACAGAATCAACATGAAAAAGGACGAGGGTCGGCCATGTTCGTGCGGTCCGGACCCCTCGCGTTAATTGCTAACAATTGGAAAAATTTCACGAAGAAATAATCACGAGTATAAATCATGAACAATGGAATAAAATAAACCCCTACCTCGGTTTCACGTGTGGAGCACTTCAACAAGCCGCGGAAGACAAGAGTCGCGGAGGTCGGGCGTCACGGAAACCGAACGTCATTTCCGTTGACGTCGAGGTGCGTCCGAAGAGGTACGTCGCTAGAGAAGCTTCGTAAGCTGACGGAGGAAGTCCGAGGAAGAAACAGCGTCTCCTTTCGTTGGCACGGGAAGAAGATCAAAGATGCGGCGTCGTCGATCTTCGGAAACACACCGACTACGAAGAAGAGAAGCAGCGTTCTTCATTGGAGCATAAGTGTTCTTCGTCAAGGTTGAAGAAGATGGAGAGAACTTCTCAAATCCTCTCAAGGTGGCAAAGAATTCCATCCAAAATAAAATAAGCTTAAATCATATTTTATTTACACAAATAAACAACTTGAATTTCAAAAGTTTGAAATTAAAATAACTCAACTCAATAAATAACCCAAGTTGTCAAGATTAATTAAAGAGGAGTTATAGGGAGTTTTAAGGGAAGATGAAGTGTTAGGGTTCGTGTGGGCCCCACCACACTTAATCCTCTCAAGGGAGGTTAAGTTGATGTGGGTCCCACCCCTAACTCCCTTTGGGAGGTTATAACCAACTTGGATAAAAATAAAATGTGTTTCCACATTTTATTTAACTTCATTTTTATTTCCCCCAAAACTAACTCTCAACCCGCATAAAACACAATCTCGAAAAAGGTCTCCTTAAGCGAATATCGGCGCTGCGAGTTCATCGGTGCCCTCAGAATTCGATTCCGGACACTGGTTCAAAAGATAGAAAAACCCGCTCGTTCGTTCACTGAACGTACCCGAGCCAAACTTCGGAAATTGATTCCGGGCACACCGGGCCTCGGAATCAGGTGCTGTCAGAAACCGCGCTCTTGTAAAATTCTAAAGAAAATTAAAAAAAATTCCCCTTGAATTTTACAGGTCTTTACATTGTACACCAACATGTTCTGATGAAACTGGTAAATGGAAGTCATGCTACTATAAATTTGGTTTATAGCCACGAATTTATCACCATAGTTAATAAAATATATTACTATAACCATCATAATGACATTTTTAGATGGAAAAACATTGTATTAAATCTCCCCCACTGCCACTTACTCCTCACCCATCCCCCTCCATTGCGATTCTTATATCAATCATGATTCATCCCCTCCCTCCTCCACAATTTCCCCTCTGCTTCCTCCCCCTCCTCGCTGTCCTCCCCCCATCATGGATACGACACACCCAATCCACCACCCCACTGTCACATCTTTGGCGCACTCAGCACACTCCCCCCCCCTCTATTGTGGTTATCACACACCTAGCCCACCTCCACTCCTTCACGTGTCCAACACACTAAGAACACCTCTGACACAGCCTCCCCACCTATCTACCAACACAGAACCGACATCCACCCCCCCACACCTCTCTATAAGCCTCCTCCTCATACCCAGCTCACCACTGCTGAGAGTGGCTCTGAAAAGGACACACCACCTTTTATGGTCCTCCTTCCTGTCCATACCACCTCCCTAAGATACATTCCCTCCAACATAGGCACCCTCCATCACTCTGTTTTCTTCCATAGAATATGGTTTCTTTGATTTAAGATCCCTAGCCTCTCTAATTTTCATTGGGACAGATTTATGTATTTTTATTTTTTGTCATCTAAATTTTTAGATTTTTCATGGATATGGTTTATCTATTTTTACTTATATCATCTTGTATGATTTATTTTATTCATTGTATAATTTTAATTATAATTGTTTTAAATTATTTTATTTGATTTCAGGTGTCAAGAATAGTTAGTTTAACAGTGTCAATTTCAAGACCATTGTATTTAGGTAATGTTAGTCTCCCCCACCCCCTACCTAAATATGCTCATATAATTTTAACACCTATGAAGTTAATCATTTAGACCCATATTCAATATTTTTTTGTTTCATAACAAAAAATAAATACAAATAAAATATTTTTTTGATTATATTGTAAATGATGTGATCACAAGGTTTTACTTTTACCTATATTTTTATGTCCTTCATAAAACATTGTATCATCTGTTACACAGGCTTTGTGTTTTAATTTTAATTATTACTTATGATTAGTAATTTAACATCAATTAGGTGTCTGTAGTTGTTCTTAATAAAAATTCAATTGTGTTATAAATTTAATTTCTTAATAATGTAATAGTGAAAGGATTCAAACAAAATGATTGGAGTTCTAATTATAGTTATGTTTCTTCCATATCACTTTTAAGGATTCCATTTAAGATAAAATATAGAATATTTATTATTCTTTTCATTGTCAAATATAGAATGTTTTATATATCATTTCCCATTATTATTTTAAAATTTTTACAAATTCACCTCATAATGATATTTTACATAAAATATATTTGGAACACTTAATTGTTTTCATTTTTAAGCTTTATTTTTTGTGTTTCATTTTTTAAGAATGGGATTTTAAATAAAACATAGTAAAGATCAATGAAAATACAAAATATTTCGTAATATTTAATGTGTTCTTTGAGATCCCATATCCAACAATAAGTGAACAATGTGTATTAAAATATTATATGTGAGTTACCTATGTTATATCTTAAGTTACAATATTTTTTCATTTTAAAATATTAATTTATTTATGACAGGAGATGGAAAATAATGGTGTGAGACTATTGGTAATGTACCAGGACTAAGTGAAACAACACATGAAATAATAGTGTGTGAGTTATTGTGGAACTATGTTATAGTGAATTATACTAGAAAAAACCATGTAGATGGTTAGAGAAATAGTGTATAAGGATTATGTGTTCTTATTTTAGATATTTGATGTGTTCAAATAAGTTTAACTATTTTATACTATTTACACATAAAATTTTCAATTTTATTCCAGCAAGATTAATGTATCCTTCTTGTGTTATCTTTGTACACTCTCCAAAATAATAAATAAAATCCTAGGTCCTTGTATGTTTTTTATAATTCCTAAAATAAGGGATATTTTCATTCTTCAATGTACAATGTCCTCTCTTTATTGTGTTAGGTGGATTTCAAATTCTGTTACATCACTTAATCCCCAAATATCATTCGTAGATCAATTTAGTGGGGAAATGATAACTAAGAAAACAATAACAAGATATTAATTAATTAATGATTTCATAAAAATCAATTAAACCACGCCACTTGATACCCAATATACAATTAGATAAAATTGATCATGCTAAAACAAATATAATATAAATGTGAAAATTAATTCTTTTCATTAATGCTTCTCAGTTTACGCTTATATTCAAATGGTTGGTCTCTTCTCCATTGTAGAACTCTCTCTCCATGTTTTCTTCTCCTATTTTACACCTCTGTATAGTTCTCATCAATGTTGGTGATCACTCAACATATTCAAGAGAGTTTCAAATTATTTAACATGTAAAACAACACTAAATAACACCATTAAAATCCCCTAACCATGCACTAATGAACATAATTTCTCATATCAGGATTTATTTCCATCTATAAAACTCTTTAATTTATTACGGAATTTATGAATATAAATTGATTCCCTTAATCCCCACAAGCTGACCATAAGATGGCCATGTACTCCATGTGTCTCAAAAACACAACAATATATTTTATCACATTTTAAATATTCCCTCCCTAATAGGAATAAAATATCACGGAAAGTTTTACTTTGATTACAAAAAATCTATATGAATCCATTTATAACCTTTTAATGACCAAAAAGTATTTATTTATTTCTATACCTAACCATTGATTAGATTCCAGTAATTTCTATTTTAATTCCATATACAGTTCCAAAATTGTGGTTTTGTATTAAGGATTTTAGTAAATAAACCACCAGTTGGTGTTCATAGACTTAATGGAATACACAGATACATTATAATTCATTCACTTTTCAAGTATGTTAATACTTGATGTTATTCACCCCTTAAATTTTGTATCCATGGACTTTGGTTGAAATCACTCTTTGGATCACATGAATTCTCAAATATTATGAAAATACAGAATTGGATCATCTAACAAAAACTGAATGTTTTATTTCTTCAAAATTCTATTGAGTTGATTTTTTTAACTTGTCTTATGAAAAAATTATCCTAACATTGACATAAAAAATTCGTGTTTTGGTTTCCATGAATTACAATGCATTCAATTTAGGGATTCCCAACTGTTATAAATATTGGTCTAATATAGAATTATAATTAGATATTATTCTATAGTGTTGATGCATTAGACATTCCTTATGTTGTTTTATTCTATGAACATATTACAAAGATGTGATTAGAAATTTTTACTATATCATGTTGCAATGTAGGGAAACATTAAAATTCATTAACTGTATTGGGTGAAGATACATTACAATGTTCTAATTATAAATATTTTTGTCTCTTTTATAGCCTATGTAGCATAATATCTAATACTTAATCATCTTAGTATAATCTATTTGGATTCCATTACTAGTTCTACAGGTATAGAGTCTTTTTATAGTAGTAAGAATTTCCATTAAAAGTATGTTATGATATCCTAATATATTTAACGATTCTAGGAAGATGGTTTAGAATTTTTACAACTATATTATAATAAGAAATATATGGATTATATAGGATTTTATATTGTCATGGATACTAGAATTCGATATCTTTGATGTTTGGGACTTTGAATTCATTGGTTTATCTATAAAATCTCATGGGAATGAGTGCATATTTATTTCAACAGAGAGTGTCAATTTCGAATTAATATATTTTCTTACTAGATATTATGTGTTCATTTAAAATGATTGTTTTAGAAATTATATATTTTATAGATATTCATCTCCTATAACTATAATCAATGATAATGGTTTCCAATTTTAAAAAAATCCATTTTAGAGAAATAATCAAAATAATGAGGACCTAGGTAGATGAAAATAAAATCATATCATCCACATCTTTATAGGTAAGATAATGATTTAAAAAGGGTTTAAATGGATTATAAAAAAATAGTTTTAAAATCAAGATATGATTGAGTATATAACCCATTGAATACAATTTAGTTATAGAAAAAAAAATATGTCACCAATTAGTATACTAACACATATATTTGTATTTAGAAACATAATTTTAGTTGTGTGATGGGAGTAATCATTGATCATTTTGGGTAATGAAGATATTAAACATATATTACATGAGTGAATCATAGAAAAAGTGATTTTATTTGAATGATTTTAAGGAAATCATAGGGGATCCACATAAAAATAGAATAATTATGATGGAAAATAAAAATATTTTTTTTAGAAATATTTATTCAATATAAATAATTCACGAAAGGATAAAATGTAATATTATCCAATTTCAGACAAAAAATATATATCGAAAATACTAAAGTCCAGATTTTCTATACCCTTTATAGTAATATAGGTATACTAAAATGGAGTTGTGATAAATAATAGAGAAACAAATATAACCATTCATAATTAATATAAAGATACTAAATCAATTCATTGAATGTAATATGTTCATGAAATCAAACATTAAGAGGTCCAAATAAAAGTATGAAAATGATGTTTATATGATGATTTTGGAAGTCTAACTCAATAAAAAATTAAATGACATAACAAAGTTCACTTCAATTTACCAATTAGATTTTTTTATCAATATATTGAACTCTCATATTCTATATATACATGTCAATATTTCTTTGGTTGTTCCCCCCTTATCTCCCCTTGTTGAATATAAATACATTTGGGGTAATGTTCATATCTAAATTATCAACACTATTAGATGTAAGGGTTTCTCACCCAATATCAAACATTATGAGTTATTGCATTCTGATGGGTCTGGACCCTATCCATGCTCTAGAAAATCTGACTACTATTAATATAACAAATATTGATGATTTTTTTTCATATATCCTACTTTCATCTCATGAAAATCCCCACTCATCTTTTTTATGTGTTTTGTTCTTTAAAAAAAATTTGAGATTTTATAAATAGATTGATGATTCTTTTGATTAATGTATGATTTTATTGATGATGTTCTTGATTTCCTACTCATTCCACCTTTAAATAACAAAATATTGCTGAAAATAATTTTGTTGTTATATTTTCTATGTATTTCATTTTTTAATGTTTTATTTTCTCATAACTTGTTTTTTGGGTAATTGGTTATTAATTTTCAGGTTTATTTTGGCATGTTTATTAATACATTATTTGAGTCACCTATTTTTTCATCTTGGACCATAGGAAAGGGAAGATAAGACTTCAGTTCTTTCGATGTTAATCATAAAAAAGAATACAAATGAAATGAAATGGATTATCAAGATCATTTTTAAAGTTTTTCATATTTTCTTATAATTATTCTGGTCAATGGTACTTTTATTATTTTTGACTATATGACTTTAATACCTTGTATATTATCTCACCTCAACTTGTTTATTTGATGTTTGGAATTGGTGAAAATGTATCTTCTTTGAATTTCATCCTGATGCTGAAGACTTGTTTAATGATTCATGTGACTTAAGAATGATTTTTGATGAAATAAAATATCATAATCAACATTAAAAATTCCATGTTCTTTAAAACCCTTGATAATTTCATGTTATTTACCTCTCTAGATTCTATATGTATTTATGTTTTATTGATTTGGAAGTATTTTTAATATGGATTTCTATGTGTTCTGTATTTGTTTCATTTTGAAATTATATATGTATACACACGAATATTATGAAATGTTTGTTAAGTGATACATGCTACCTTTCATAATGATAAATTACTTCACTATGATGTGAGAAAGGTCTTCATTTAGGGGTATGAATTTTTGTTTTTTATTGATATTTTTTTGTATTTATTAGAATTATAATTTAATTTAATACATATATAACATAAAATCTATGTTCCCTTTAACAGTCCAAGACATTTATTCCTTTGTTTTTTATTTAACACACTCTGATTAGTAATAGTTAGATAAATTCCTTGATGCTTGTATATTCTACCAAGTAACATAAGTGTTGGTTTTTTGTTTCATATTAAGGATATTGATGTTTGAATTTTATTTCTCCCCGAACTAGCTTTGACAGTTTCAAATCCATGTTCATAATGGAAAAATAATTTTTCTCAGAATTGGCATGCCTTAATTTTCATGTTATTTTTTTAAACTCTTATTGTGTTAGAAATATTAATTATTTCACCTTCATGTTCTATTTTTTACATGTTTTGTATAATGTGGGATGGAATAGTAAAATTTTGGTAAAACAACATTGTGGGGTCCTAGAAGGGGGGAACGGAAAGGGGGAACTAGATGCAGGACTCTAAAGGGGGTGGTAGAGACTGGTAGGGGTGGACTTGTAGGGGTGGGGCCTAGAATTGGTGGGGGTGGCTATGATGGAATTGGAAGGGGTAGGGAAAACTGTCAGGGAGACTGTAAGGGGGTGGGCATGTATGAGGATTAGAATGGGGAGGGAAAACTGGTAGGATGGGGAAAAATGGAAGGGGTTGAAATAGAAGTGGGAGGGAAAACATTCTGGGGTAGGCAGTTTGAAGGGGGGAACAGGAATGTGAGAACTAGTTTTGGGATACTGATCATGGTGGGGGAGTTGTTAGGGGGAGGGAAAACTGAAAGGGTGTGGGGGAGGAAAAACTAGTGGGGAGGGGGTGTGGCAGGGGTGGAATTGAATGGAGAAAAAAATTAGTATGGGGTACTCTTATGGGAGGGGACCTGGTAGAGGAGGGAAAACTAGAAGGGGGGACTAGAATGGGTGTTGGTATTGGGTGGAACTGCATGAGGTGGGAAAATATAAGGGTATATCATAGAATGGGTAACTTGTAGGAGGAATGCAAAACTGGCAGCAGGACAGGTAGGGATGGGAACCATTAAGGGGGGAACTGGTAGCGGGAGACCTGCAAAGAGGGTGGACAGACTGACAAGGGTGGGGGGGGGGGGGAAATCATGGAGGAGGGGGAACTAGCAGGGGAGGGAGAGGGGGATGAAAAAATGATGGGGTGGGGGGTCTCTGCTTATATAAAAAAAAATATATTTTTTATTTTATGGAGGATATTTTCACAGTTCCAAAATATGGATATTTGTGTATTTCTGCGATTTTGAACCATGGATATAAACAGATGTTACAAAATCTATACCGATTATTTCAAACTATGGTTATAGGATTCTTACCGTGGTTTTAACCATGGATATATCCATGACCTTATTTCCACACCCATAAGAGCCACGGTTCACTAAACCGTGGTTATTACCAATATTGACGATTATAAGTCATCGCTATATCCAAACATCTAGTAGTGTTAGTAGGCCCATACCATTTGGAGGAAACAATATAGAAGGAAAAGGAAATTCAAAACCATATCAAATTAACTCAAATAAGGAAAAAGTGCAACAAAAATAATCAAATGAATGATTTAATATTTCAATAGGCAGATCAATTTTTCCTAAATTTATCTTCGTGGAAGGGTGTTATATGATTCAGGAAGAAAGGGAAACTGATTGCCAATATCACTGGTCTATTTTCAATTTTGTAGAGAATTGTAAATATGTATTATTGTTTGGAGATGCCTCCTAACCTTTATATTGTTTACAATATGTTCCATGTCTCATTATTCAAAAAGTACATGTCAGAACCAATGCAAGAAATCACCTCTGAAGGCATAGAATTAGAACCAAAATTATCTTATTATAAAGACCCTATATGGATTCTGCACACTAAAGAATGTGTTTTTAGGAATCAGATGACTCGACTGGAAGAGGTACTTTGTAAAAATTAAAATTGAAGTGGCAACATGAGAGCCTAAGGAGATTATAATGATGAAATACCCAAATAATATAATGAAGAACCATTTAGGTAAAATATGAGGATGAAATTTTTTTAGGGGGAAGAATATAACGCCCTAATTATTCAATGATAAATTTAGTATATAATGCATGAAAAACTGAGTTTCTATCAAACAATGA
This sequence comes from Viscum album, assembly GCA_963277665.1. NCBI lineage: Eukaryota > Viridiplantae > Streptophyta > Magnoliopsida > Santalales > Viscaceae > Viscum > Viscum album. The sequence goes on from OY728160.1 coordinate 85,512,278, forward strand.
CTTTGTTATTTATATAATATAGTCATCACCAGGCCGTTAAGCATAATTTCATGACTTATGTGTTTTAAATTTCAATGAACTGATATAAACAGTTGCATTCAGTAAAGTATTTATAATCTCATAGGATCATATTATAGTTTTAGTGAATAATAAGGTACCCATATTAATAATAACCTCACCCATGTATGTATATATAAAGTTTAGGCACTATATAAATTGGAGTGAATATTTAAATAATTAATAATTAATTGTGGATTTTTTTGGGGGGTAAGAAATTTTCAACTAAAATTTAAAATTAATAAATTGATTTATAATAAAATAAATTTTCAAAAAATGTATTCCTAAATAGATATTTTTGTGTTATTATTTTAGGATAATGTAATGATACCTTATTTATTTTTTCAGGGTATTATAAATTCAGTAATAAATTGTAGTAACTGTATTTTTGAATAAATGATGATTTTATTTTAAAATAAAACTTCTCATATTTAAAAAGTTATTTTGATAAAATAGAGTTAAAATTTTATTTCTATACATTGAAAAATATTTGGGGTGAAGACTTTGTATTTTTCTGAAATACCTGAATTTTTTGTGAATAGGGGTATATAGTTCTTTACGATGTATGTAAATAAATTAATATTGGAAAATTTATTTTTTCATGGGTGATGTAAAATACTGTTGGTTTAAAATCACATTAAAATATTACTATATTTATCTATATGAATATACATTGTTGGTTTTATTTCGAAAAATATTAAAATAATGATTAAAATAATGGGAAAACCCTCTTATCCTTCAATATAAACACCACCCCTCACTTCATCTTCTTCCCACTCCTATAAACTTGATGATTCCCAATGTTTTATCCAAATACATATCCCTAGTCTCTACCAACATAAAGGTGATCTTGTTCATTCATTAGTACCAAAACCTTCCCTTAAATATGTTCTCAAAGAGGAGTATTCTATAGGTAAAATCCTCTTCCTTTTTCCTTTTAATTTCATTTAATTTACTTTTTTTATTATTATATGCTCACCAACTATTTAAAAATTATAATTATAAATATTGTACCATATATAAACCATATTTTTCATTTAAATGGACGTTACATCATCTATTAATTTACGCTTTCTAATCAATTTTAATAATGCAATCATTATCGCAGGGGTGCCAATTTACAACCTTCAAGGATGATGAACCTTGAATCTTCAATTTATCTTTCATGGATGGTTATGAAACCATTTTTATGGTTCAAAATGACTAAAATATATGTATTATATCCTAATTTATTCTCTATAACCATTATATAAATGTAATACAAATTCACACCCCAGAACTACTTCATGATAATCGAAATATATCCAAAATAATCTAAATGAATATCACAAATGTTTTATAAAAAGATTCATGTGAATACCATATAAATGAAATTAGTTATATAAACAATTAATATCTTTGAATTTCATTAATATCAAATAATTTAATTTTCATAGAATTATACCCACTCCACATAAACATCCATTCTAATATACAAGTATATCGATTGTGAAAAAAAAAGAAATGAACGCTCCCGATAGATAAATTGGTATCTTGTAACTCATCCAAAAGGCCATTAATGAACATAATAAAAGTATAATAAATAAAAAAATATATTAAAAGACATCAATTATTTAATAAAGTATTTAATTTGATTATCTAGGATATTAAGGTCAATTTCTCAATGCATGCGTATATAATGTAATGGTTCACTAACTGAACCTCCATTTTCATTCATGCTATTCTTATTCCCCACACACAACCATGAAATTATTATTTATTATTATTTCATCAACATAAATTATTTATTAATATTTTTTATATTACTACCAATGAAAATCCTTATTTATTTAATAGGGAGTGATATTTTTGAAAGGATATTTCCAAAAAAAAAATCATGAAAAAAGCCCGTTTCCAAGGAACCCTTCGAATTTCTATATATTTTCAAGTACACTATATTATATTTTTTAATCCACCATTGTTTTTATATTATCACTCATTTAATTATAAAATAAATTTTTATTTCACTTCTGGTTTAATATTATGATTTTTTCAAAATAACTATTATTCTCAAAGGAGAAGAGTATTTCTCTCAATAATTACCCACAGGTTTTTATACGAGTAGTTTAAACCATTTCAACTCTATTTTATGATTATTAAGATTAATTGGGGATAATATGTTATGATATCACCTGCCATATTTAATTGAATGATATATTATTATTTTTACTTTTAATGTGGTATCTTGATTTCATTCACCATATTATTTCAAATGGTATATGTTTATGATTAATGTTTGGGGAATGTTGTTTATATTTCATAGGTTACTTTCAATATGAATTTATATGTTGTTTATGTTTAACTCCATTCAGGTTAGGAAATCCTTTGACTTATTAAGTGATGGGTGGGCCCCGTTATATCCCTTTTATGAATCCGTAGGTCCCATGAGAAAAATAGATATGGACTTTGAAAAGGATATGCCGATTTTCCGATATGGTTTTGGGTGAGGCCTTAATCATTTTTAGTTGTCCTAGACGTGGACTTGATTAGTTGGTTTAGATATCCTATATTATGAATTCCTTTATTATATGGATAGTAATTTATAGGTCATGTTATTATTAGACTAGTAGAAAACCTATTATTATGTTTCGTTATTGAATTATTTATTTAGCTCTTATTCCTATCAAATTATGTTCTGGTATATTATTAACGAAATGAGTTTTTAGTAATTCACCATGACTAATTTTTATATATATATGATATCTTATATTGTATTGTACACCTTTACAAGGTATTTAATCTCACCCCTTTCTTAAATTTAAATTTTCTAGGATGTCAACACATATATTATGAATGAAATGTTTGGATAACATATGAGTTATTGATATTTTCAAAGTAATTTATAAATTGTTTTACCTTTCATGGTGTAATGATGAACTTATTTATAAATCATGTTTTTCAAATAAACTAAACTATAAAATCATTCGATACAAGAATGTTTTGTATTCATAAAAATGTAATGAAATAGGGAATTGGATCCAGGCAACCGGGGTCAAGGACTTTAGATTAAATTTTCATTAAATTATTCATCAAATAACTTTTAAATCGTTTATTATAATCCTTTAATTAGACAAAAAGAATACAACACATTACCTCATAGACATAAAAATTTATTAAATCCTTTATAGTAATAATACTAGTATCCCCTATCCTTATATTAAACCACGGACACCAGTAATCGCTATGAACACCTATCTATATGAGTGGTTATCAATATATATTCTTCCTGATTTTTTATTCTATAATTTTATACTAAATTATTCTTAACTCTAAAATTCATCACCATCCAAGGAAGAGGTGTGTATAGTGTAGTTTTTATTTCACCCATGATAAATTATATCTATCAATCCTAATATAGATAATATAAACACATTTAATTGTGAACCATTTAATGGGGAATATCATATCTCTTAAAGTGATAAAAAAAGACATTTTTAGATTATTTTATGTTCATATAGGCTGTAAATTTTATATTCCTAACAATATTATTTTTATAGGTTCAACAATTTACATTTTATGATTGTGTTACCCAAACCATGATGTCATAAAATATGATGTCATGCGATGAGGGACAATTCCATGATGTATAAATTCATTTTAAAAGAACTACTATGTGAATGACACCATGAAATGGTTTATATTGTACAAATAAAAGTCTTTCACTTTTTGGTTCATCATTCATATCGGTAACTGAATAGAAGATGGTATGGTTAAGCATTTAATCCACTAGAAAAACCATGGTGTTTATGCATCATTTTCTCGGCATGGTGATCATATTATAAATGAGTATATGGTTAATTATTTCAAATAAAAAGTGGAATCTCTGGAGGGACATGGTTCATTTAATAGACCAGATAGAGTTATTGGAAGATTAACTATGAACTCAATGGTCATGAAACTATTATAAAATAGCCTAGTTGAATGAGATCTATGGTATCATAAGGATTATCTTCCATTATTCTTAAAAAAATTAATTTCATTATCAAGGGAATATGTTATTGACTATATCCTGAGGATCCTATAATTTAGGGGGAATTATGTTATATATTTTATAGGACTATATATTCACATTATCAAATGTATAAATGATCAACCGAGATAACTATTGTGTGTGGAAAGATTCAATTATCATAGGATGTCATAGAGTAATCCTAGGTAGAGAGGACTCAATATTTGGTATTTTTGGGATAAATAGTGTCAATAATATATTTGGGAAAAATAATTCAGCCCAATAAGAATACCTAACTGAATAGGATTCAATGGTGGGATTCATGAGGGGTGAGAATATGTTACTTAGCATGAATCAAGTGGGAGACCTGTGTGAAGGGGTTCTTTGTTTTTGGAGTTGAATGAACTAGCTCATAGGGGGGGACTGGATGAATGATCACCCAGTTAGGTGGATATTACATGCCTCCAATTGGGAAATCCTTGGTAGCTTATTGAGAAGGATTCTATGATTGAATTTTACTCCATATTATTGGATATATTGAACATGTACTAAGTATGTTTCTCCCATATGTACTGGGCATGATTCATTTAAAAATAAAATTGGAACAAGCAATATATGAGAGTGATAAGAACCATATTTCACTCTAGATTATTAGAATAACATCAAAATAAAGTTTTTTTCCCTAGTCTTTTTGAAGTCTATCAAAAAGTGGTATCTTCTGAATATCATAATCATTTAATGACATTAAAAACTCTCAATTTTAATTTTCATTGTATAATTTGTAATGGAAAATCACTTAACAAAAATCATATAAGATTTGGGTGAATTACTATTATGAATTGTTTCTATTTTGAATTATCCACTCATTGATAGTACGATAGGGGTCCATATATAAGAAACATGAGTTATGTACCAAGATAACTCTCACAAACCATTTTGGGAATATAGTTCCCTTAGATAGAGAATGAATTATGAATTGGTAATGATTTTTAGTGATACTAGATAATGAATAGTTGAGTAGTGAGTGATAAATCTATGTTTCAGGGAATAACACCATAATAATATTTAACTATTATGACCGCAATCCATTAACCCAAATCTAGGTTATACATTCTTACATTTTCATAAGATTAAAAAATTACATCATTAAGGATTGTTTAGTTTATTATTCATGGTAAACTCGATACATATGTGATTCCAATATAACATTTTACAAACCCAAATGATATTTAAAAAAAATTATTCCCTCTATAATATCAAATCTTATCAATCATATTACACAACATAGATTCTTGGGAAACAAAAAAAATATGGGTGAGCTCAAATGTGTAATAAGGGTTATATATAGAGGAATATATCATGAACTTACAAGCCTTTGCATGAACAAGAATTCCTAGCTGAACATCCATGCAAAAGTGGAGAACTGATTTCAAGTTGAATATGCTGGGGATGAGCAGTTCCAAGTAGTTAGTCTGGGTTGTATGTAATTTTTGAATCCTACAGTCAAATGAATTCTTATAAGGCCTATGGGGCATGTAATACATATGACTACAGGCCTTGCAGGGGTTTCACATCACCCCATGAAAGGTGGATTATCAAAAATCATAAACAATTGATGGCCTTCGGGCCATTGGATGGAACATGGGAAGGTGAAAAAATGGGAACACATTTCCTTTAAACAAAATGACTACCAAAATATGATAAGGAATAATCAACATGTAAGGATATATTAAGGAATAAAATTTACATTTCAATACATTAACAATCATAATAAAGTAATACATAATCAATATAAAAATTTAAATTTCTTAAAAAATGTTCCATTTAATAAATAATGTGATAATGAAATTCATTTAGATATAATATCATCACGAAAATATCAGGGATAATAATAACTAAATTTTTCATGAGAGGTAATTAATAATTATTGTATGTTATTCTCACAAGAATCATGACTCTTCTACAACCAAAATATTTCATAAGATAGTTTGAACCTCATGGGTAGGTATTCACCATAAAAAAATTTAATGAAGTCAACATTATTTAATGAGACTACCGATGAATCAAGAGGAAATATATTACTATACCACAAATGTATCTTCATGACCAAGTAATTTCTCATATTTGAAATGATATATTTAATCCATAAATAATATATTTTAACCACAATTATTTGTGTTAAAAGGTATTATAAATAATAATATTTCATTGGTTAATTAAATAACATTCAATGTAAATCCCCGTATGTAGAAATGAAATATATTATAAGAAAAAATAATTTCCAAGATAAATAACATGGTTATTTAAGGGATATTTAAGGACTAATTATCACATGAAGGTTGATATTTTAATGCAATAAAAATGGATACAAAATTTACCAATAAGTAGAATATCAATAATTTCGACGGTAAAACTATTCATAAAAAAAATAATTAATATTAAGTATGGTATCAACACAATATATCCCTAGTGGACCATATATACAATGAGTGGTTCATATCATTGACATAAATAATTACCATAACAATTCCTTAAAATTTATATGAAGAAAATCAATTTTCACTTTGATGATATTTTTTAAAAACATATTATTTTGATAATAATTGTCTTTGAATATAACATTTAAAATTTATAATTGAATCTTTGAAATAGTGAGTGTTCTATAGGGTCTAAATTATGTACATGATGTAAACATTAATACAATTATTACAGTTATAGTTTTGGTAAAAGCTAAATAGGTATTCTATTTTTAAAAATGACATGAATATTGATTTTTTATCTCTAGGTACATATATTCTAGAACCAAGTCCAATTTTATAATCCATACAATGATGTATTTCTAGGAAATACCACTTAATACATATCTTTATAAAACATTAACATGTTCTTATATATATAATATCTAACTATATCATAGAGTTATGTTACATGATCTATTTTTCCTTAATATAGTTTCCATATTTTTTTACTAAACCTCCCACTGATACAAACATTAACGACCTAAACTCTAGTAACCTAGAGCTTGTGACTAATATTATACATTAACATATATTCGAGGGTTAAGATCCAAAAATAGTGGTCTATTTAATAGTATTGGAGAACTAGAAAAATACATGATACACATTTTACATTAGAGAAAAATATAAAAAATTATAATGGAAATCATTTGGAATCGTTGAACTAATTCTAATTATTCTTTTACATAACATGGGTAAATAAAACAAAATAAGGGTGTTCTCAAATTCTGAATATGGGTAACATACAGTGGATGATAAAACAAATCAATATATAATAATCAATATGGATAGGTAAATAGTATAACACACATTCCAATAAATCAATAACTTGAATAACATAATTGAATATGTAATAATCAATATGTAAAATTAAATAAATAAAAATACATACCATTTAATAAATAATTTGAGAATGAAAAGCATCCACCGATAACTAGGCCAATGATTTATCTCTTAATACATCTCGATGCATTATGGGGTTATTTATAACTAAGATCCACTGATATCTCTATATATATATCATTATTAACATATGGAATATTTTATTTAATTCATAAACAATATTCCTTATCATCAAATATCTATATAGAGCAAAGAATACATATTATTCAATGTTTCCCCAATCAATCAAAAAACAAGAAAAATAAATGCCTCATATAAAAATGATATAAAGTATAATAAATAGTCATATCTACTCAATAAATAATATGATATTTTACTAAAATGTATTTTATAATGAAAATGACCATACATAATTAATTGTTTCTGGAGAAAGTTAAGAATCACAAAAGATAGTGATAATGTACATTAATATTTTCTCACATTAGTAATTTATAAATTCATTCCCTATGAAAAGTAATCCTGAAATGAAAAATTAATAATAATTAATAAATACGTATTCATATTAAATATGAAAAATTAGGAAAAAAAAAGAATACCACATAAAAGTGAGTAGGGTTATATTAACAAATATGTCTTAATGAAATGGAAATTGGGACAAAATGTTGTATCATGCACTTTATATTTGTTGAAAATTAATTAACCTATTGCATTATGGTTTAGAAAATGTTGTTAATTTATAAATGAACCAAAATAATATTTATAATATCATATATTATCATCCAATAAAATTTTCCATCTTTTTGTTAACAGTATTTCATTATTTTCATTATTTCTGGTGTTAGTTGCCTTTTTTTCTTATGCATGTTTTGAAATGAATATCCCAATTCATTACATATGATATAAATATATCATATATATTATTATAATTATTTTATATATATCATAATTACATATTTTATTCACTATTAGAACCATTCATAAATTTTGATAATGAAAAATGATTCTTATCTCATCATAGAGAAGGTATGTCTTACGTATTAATGAGTGACGATATCATTCCTCTAACAGGTGAAAGGGTAAGGAAGTGTATAATATTTTTTAATTTGTTAGAATTGAAATAATTTCATTTATATCACATATATTCAATAAATTTAACCTTATTACCTTGCATGTAAATAATAACATAAAAACGAATCACATCGCTTCACGAGGTATTAGTTCTCCGTACATAGGAGAGACATTATCATATTTTAAATGGAATGGAACTTGAGATTTTATATGTTATATTATAAATAAATAAATAAAATAATATCCTAAATATAATATAAATGTATTTAATTAATAATTATATCAAACCTTTATACATGTTGATGGAGAATGAATTACATCGGTTCGCGAGGTTGTAGACTCTGTACACACGATTGAAAATTTTGATTCTCTTTTGATAGAAGTGGATATGAATTTATTTTATGAAATTAACATACTAAAATCAATATATATGATAGATACTACTTTGATGATACTCTCATGTTGGAATAAATATTGAAGGTGGTCCATGAATAATGAAAATGAAAACTCCTATTTTAGAATTTCACCTCTAATTCCGGAAAGTTCTTTTGGTTTACACCAATATCATCCCATGGTAAGATGTATGATAAAAAATGGGATATATGATTTTATGATTGGAATAAGTATCTTATTTAGAATTTTATTGTATGATAGAAATGGATTTTTATTTTTGAAGATGAGTAGTGATTGGTTGCATTTAATAAGTTAGGGAGTGGAAACAAATGGAATCTTTAAAATAATCATTTACAATAATGTTTTTATCCTTAAAAATGAATCCAAAAAAAATAATTTTAAATTATTAGATATTACAGGGTCATAATATATCCACTAAATGTGTTTTTACTTGTTTTAGTTTACTTTTAACAAATATGCTCTTTGTTTAAGTCACCAATAAATTAATTTATACCTTAATTAAAATAATTACTTTTTACTATTTTTATGATTGATAATGGTAAAAAATAATGTTGTACTTATTTTATAATAAAAAATAGGATTATTCCCAATTTTTAATCAAATTTTAAAAATTAAATTCACATAATTTTATTAATCCAAACTAAAATTATATTAGCTGGTAGAATGAAAAGATGGATTCTGAGTTAAAATTTTTTATAAGTATAAAAGGTTTTTAAATCATTATAGGATAGGAAATTTATTAAATAGGTCTAAATTTTATTTAATATAATATTATTTAATCAATTTTAATTTTCAACCAATTTTAAATAAAATTTAACCTAGTATATAATTTAAATGAAAAGGTCATTATCAATAAAAATTATTATTTTCCTTATTCAATGTTAAAAATTGATAATTTTCATAAAAAATCATAAAACTAACCCTAATATATTTCTAATATTATTATTTGAGATATTAAATTTCTTTTTTAATATTAAATTTGTTATATGTTCACAATAAGTGATGAAATTGTTTTCTTTGAAAAACTATTGTATTTTTTAGAAAAAATGTATTTTACTTATAAATGATTATATGTTTTATTTATAATGAAAATATAAACAATAAATGTTTATAAAATATATATTTCATAATTTAGATAGTATTATTCATACCTGAATTAATAACGGATAAATTTCATGAAAATTTTTAAATTTTATTTTAATAGAGTTTTGTCTTTTGTTTTAAGATGTTGTTGTGTTGATCACAAGATATTTAAGGGATTAAATTTATTTAAATAAAATCATAATGTATTTAAGTGAAACATACTTATAATTAACAAATAATATCATTATTTTAGTAGGTATTAATTTAAACCCTCTATTAGTTTAATTATCATATTCTAACTGTTTGGTGGGATATTATTTAAATTCATCATATTTTTTCTTCCTCATTATGTTAATAATTTAAAAGATATTATGAGGGTGACATTGATAGAATATATTATGTTATAAGGAATATTATTTCCTACATCGATCTCCAAATCAGTTAGCTTAGTGGAATTGATGAGATTTAATTCCCAAAACATGGAATTCACTCATTATAAATTATAAGGAATAAATTGACTGTTATAAAAAGTTGTTTTGATATAGAAATGATGATTTTATTGTTCAATAATGATTTTAAGGGGTTGATGTTATTCATACAAGGAGTATGAGGTGTTTATAATGAGGGAGATTTTTGTGTCTCTAAGTATAGAATTCTAAAATAAGTTTTATAATGATGATTTCAATTTAAAAATATTATTGTAAGTAGTCAATGGAAAAAGGGTGATATATTTATTTCACTAAGATAATATGAAATGACATATTTTATGTTATTCAAAAATACGGAGAAGAATTGATGATACAAGAAATTTTTAACCATAATACAAACTGAGAAAATAATGAAAACATAAATTTTGGTTGGATTTATTAACAATATGTATTAATTAATACATAGATCTATTTTGGTTTATTTCACTAATATAAGCATGTAATAGAGTTATTGATCATAGATTTATAAATTAGATATATAGTTATTAAGTAGTATATTTCATAATTGGACAATTATTATTGATACATTAAATACATAAACAAATAGGGTATTGGATATATACTATATAAGGATGAATTGGGTTTAGTTATTCTGCTTGAATAATTAAAGGCACATTTTAGAGGGGTCTTCGATATAGATTCTTCTATATAAATATTAGAATATATATATTATTGACATAAATAATTGTTATTTGCCTCAATATTTAGAGACTGATGTTTGTTTAAGATAATAGTTATCCTTTAAGGAGAGGGACACCTGAGCTGCCTACTTCCATGATAGGGACTTCGCTCACAAGTTTCTCATATTGAAGAATAAAATTGGTGAATGTGTTCATGTATGAAAGATAATGTTTGATTCAATATTGAGGGGTGCGTGAGAGTATTCCACGATATAGGGTGGTATGGTTAGAAGATAATCGACACATTTATGTAGTAAGGTAACACTTTGGTGTGATGATGGCATGCTCATCCTAATGATCCACCAGTGATATAGGTAAATAATTAATTGAGAATGTTTGATACCAAATCACTATTCAATGGAATTAAAACTTATGAGTAATTCCAATTATAGGATAAAACATCATTAATTATCTATATTTAGTGCACCATTATTCAAGAAAGGATGTTTTTTATATCATTTTACAGTCCATTTTTTATATATAATTATTTTTAGTTATTATATACCATACATAATACTTTATATCCCTATAGTATTTCAAAAATGTTCATGTCATCCATGTATGAGGGTTATACATCATGAGTTACCAGTTAGGCTTCATAAATGATGAGAATTAAATTTTGGGGTTATACAAATCCAATTATGTCCACATGAGATAATAAATTCCATGACATATGGACATTTATATTTTTCCTAAAACCTAATATTATTATCACAAACTGACGTTTCATCACATCAATTAAGTTTGACCACTAAAAAATATTATGTTAATTTTTATTTCCAAATTTGTGTGTTGTAATATGATACCATCAAATATGAGTCACTTATATATTATAAACATTATGAGAGTTACTAGATGATTATAAAGGCAAAAAATTCGAATGGTTGGTTTTCTTTTCTGTGGAACTAGAAATAAAAGTATTTACATGACCCAAGGATGAATGATTTTCATAAATAGAGTTGATGGATTTCTTATATCTCTATACATATTGATGACTTTATATTGTAATAGTGGTACTCTCTATAGCATGTGTATAGGTCTTGAAATAGTTTTTCAAAAACAATTTCAACACTCCACATAATGAAATATTATATCATAGTTTTTGTTTTGGGAATATATAGAACAATGTTAACATGGTATTCTTATAAAGGTGTGGAAGTTTTTTTAATATTACCCATGTAGATTTTTATTGTAGATATTTCTCCAAGAATGATATAAATGTTTTTTAATGAATGTATGATAGATGATATCTTATTTTAAAATATGAAGTTAATATATATATATATATATATATATATAAAGTTATTATGAATAAAATTGGATATTGGTGAACAGTGAAGAAAAATATAGAAATATAGGTTAATAAATCATAACTTGGTGTTTATAGATAGTAGAGTATCATTATGGTAATAGACGATTGGAAGTAAAATTTAAAGAAATAATTAGTTTTTTGTGCTTAATCAGTAACATTATGAATAAGATAAATGTTATATGTGTGTATATATAGGTAAATCATGTTGAATATTTTTATGCATATTATTGAATATAATATTTTCCTATTGTATGTTATGATACACAACACCATATTGGATGAAACTGAGGATTATAGTTTCAGTATTTAAGTTATCCTATTTTAGGATGATGATTAGATTTATCAAAAAGAATAATGGTTTAGAAAATTTAATATTATATATAGAATAATATTGATTTAAAACACTTCCATGCATCAGGGAATATACTTTAGAGTTGATGGTGAAAGTCCCATTAGTTTCTTATACTAATTCTGGAGTGAAATTGATCTCAATAAATAGAAACAATTATTACATGTATACAAATTCATGTTTAGACTCATGGAAGTATTATGTAGAAGAGGGGAAGAGTCCTTGTACCCGGGTAGAGAAGTGTTCTCTCCTATGTATGTAGTCATATACTATACATTAGTGGTTAATTTGGATTATCAAATAATTACTGATATTTTCTCCTTAGAGTATCATTATAGATGATAACCATGTAAAAATATATTTGTACCCTACATAATATTTTTTCTTCCTTTTGGTAGTGTGTAAATAAGAAATAAACAATTGAATTTTATTCCATCCTTTGAGTTATTACGATCTTTCAGTAATTAAAGGAGATGTAAAAATTTATAAGAATTTTTTAATTATACAAACACCCTGATTCACATCCTCCATGGGTGTCCCATGTCCTTATAGTTTTCTAAATAAATAATATTATAAATATATATTGGTGTTTTCTATTATCTCCTAATATTTATTCGTTTTTCTATCATAGGTTGGCATGTTATACACATCACTAGAATTGTTTATTCCTTCATGGTTCTCATAGTTAAAACATTTCCTACTGTATATTTTATTAGGGAGGCATACTCGTAATATTTTTAATTATTGGAGGGAAATTATAGTATGGTTCATTTTAGATTATTATCAAATAAGTTCTTTCTTAGGTATATTTTTTTAGTAAGAGGGTTTTTATAGATTAGTTTGTGGAGATAGATCAATAATGGTAAGATGTTTATTATATATTATTTTTCATATAATTAGGAGATGAATTTTGGTTATTTTGATAACAAATTCTTTTTTTGAAATACATTTCCTTTTAGAAAGCCTTAATGGATTTGGAATCCGTTATAGTGTACAAATAAGTTGCTATATGTATCATCAAATTGTCAATTTTTGATATTTCATTTCCTCCATAAAGAAGGTCATTCAAATAATATCTTACCATGGTGAGAAAATATTATTGAACTATGAGATGAAAAATTAGAAAACTAAATTGAGATTATAGGTATGACTATGATGATATTTTACTATATCTTGAACCACTTTACACTAATCAATTGAGTAATAGGAAAAAATTCATATACTCAGATTAAAATTTTCATTACCCAATACTATGGTAGATTATCTCACATATGGGTTCAATTATAAATATTTTTTATCATAGATAATAGTTCACACTATGTTGGATGTGGGAACCCATAAGATAAGTGTTATTTTGGTTTTTTAGTGGAAGAATCTCTTGAGAAGAACCAAATCCTTATTTTATAAAGGATTGTATAGCTTCAGTAACTCATGAAATTTCCATGGTTGGGTCACATTACATCAAAATGATGATTATTGATTTCAACTTCCTATAATTTGAAATGATATTTCATTAGATTATTTTTTTAATTCACTATGAGGCTTCTCATCTAAAAATTTAGTTTGATCCCTTTTTATTAGGGATCATTATTATGGGATATCAAACTCTTGATTGGAATGTTTTCCTATATATGATTATACATAGGTCCTGTAGAACAATGAAGGTATTCCATGTAAATGAATTATGATATAATTATTTAATAAAAATATCTAAAAGAGAGTCCTTATAGTGTTCATACATGTAAGGATTTTATATTCACACACCCCCATATTTATCATATTCAATGATAGAGAATTTAAATATTTGTAACAATATGTAGTGATATGATAAAGTTATTGGAATATGTTTTTTCAATAATAAGGTTATATCGATTAGTTTTATGGATATACCACCACATTGAGTGTAGAATAGATATTGAAGTCACATAAAGAATAATAACATCCAGTAATTGGATTCAGTTTTGATTTAGAAGTCAATTATGATAGTATAGTTAGATCTACATGGCACTATAATCCACAACTATCAACACCCCCTCAATAATGTTCCAATCTTGTTGGAATTTCTAAATGATAGTTCAATAGATTCATGTATGAAACAAATATTGTTGGATATGTGTCACCTTTAGTAGTTTGACATATTTCTTATTTCCCAAATTTCCATAACCCCCACATTTATTAAAAGTGTAATGTTATAATATTATATCACTATTTTTTTATCACATTAGTTTCTTCAAAAACCACTATCTAGATCTTATCATCTGGAGAGTTTTGATTATTTAGATCAATATCCATTCATACCCATCCATGGTACGGGTTCATTTCCCATCACTGAAATTTAATGGTTATATGTGGCCAAAATGGTTTGGAAAAATCTATTTTTTTAATATTGTAAATTCCCCACTGTATAAGTATATTAGATCCAAGGGTTTAAAAGTTTTAGTTAGCTTCCCATCAGATGGTAATATGATATTTAGGCACAATGAGCATAGTTTTGGATTTTATATATTTAAGTATAAAAGAATGTATATATTTTTCGGGGAAAATAATTATTTTCCCTTGATAGGATATTCATGTATGAATGGTTAATTATTTTAGATATTGAATTTTCATCATCTCTACATAATGAGGGCCACATAATCTTTATTACTGGGACATATGAACCAAACCCTTCCATTAAATAATTCCTATTGGACAATAGTGTTGATAATGAATTATGGAGTCTTTTATCTTGATAATATTAATTTATACTATGGAATAATATATAACCTCTATTTTAGATGATGTTGTGGTATTTAATTTGGTCAATGGGTCATAATAGGGGAATGGTATATGATGATAGTTATTTATGAATTAAATGTTTTTTATAATAATGGTTCTTTCAAAAATCACATTTAGGAAGTGTATTATTTATTATATGTTTATATATGGTTTAATTTTCATTAATTGTTGTATCCCCCACACTTTTATTATGTATGATAGCCCCATATTTTTGATTTCCATAGAGTGTTCTTGTGTTAGAAGATGATTCCCTAGTCATAGAAAAATAATTTTTTCATAATGGTTTGGAGAATATAACCAACTTTTAAAGGAATTAAATAGTTGTTCCTTATTTTTTAAAATGGATGTCATGATAAATATCTTGGGGAAGGACCATATCACTGAAACTTAGTCCTTGTACTGGTATAAATAGTTTTTTTATAAATTCACATCATATGAAAACATGGGATAAGTTGGGAAGGATGTTTTCAACAATTATTTTTTTAGAAACTCATATTCTAGAAATCATTATCTGATGGTCTAGAACCAATAATTATGGGACATCAAAATGGTCAACACTATTTAATTCACATTGTGGATGATTGTTTCATTGATAAGAAATGGTATATGTTTGGAAATATGAGGAGGTTTCAATTATTTCATGATGAGATCATTAGTAGCTTCCCTATAGAAGAAAATGTAGAAATACTAGGATATTTCTTATGGGGATAAAACTTTTTAGATGATAATTAATATATATATATATATATTAAGTTTAGATATTCATTTGAATAATGAATTGAACAAGATGGTCCATGTTGGCCTTATAATGTATTCAAGGTTACATAAGCTTCATCAATATGAGATTATTAATGGATGAATATACTCCTAAAGAGTATGATATTATTAAAACAACTTAATGTCTTTATATAGAAATTTATGTCATAATAAATAGTATTAAATTATTAGGAATATAGTATATTATAAAAAAAATACACCATGAAATAAAAAGAAAAACAATTTATATTAATTTTGTATATTATATTTCAATAATATAAATACCAAATATAAAAAAAACTAATAAAATGTGATGAGAATAACGAAAAAGAAAATAATTTTTTTGACTAATTTGATCACCAAGAATTATCACACTCATGTATAATACATTAAAATTGAAAAAGAATAAAACAATAAATTTTATAATTTAAAATTAAATAACATAAAAAATTGAATAATAATTATATTTATTATTAAATGATTGACATAAGAGGAATTTCAAAGAATTATATAACTGATATTACCCTTAGAATAGTATTATTAATATTATAGATAGTAATGTGACCATTAGGACAAGTAGCATTATTGTTGTAAGAGTAACTTCACTTTAAAATACTAAAAATTCATTTATTTAATATTTTAGATATATAAGTTTAAGAAATAAAAATATTAGTGTGAAACGAAACAATAATAATGGTTAGTAACTCAATGGAATTATTTTTTTATTAATAATATTTATTTTTAAGAATTTGATAAAAACCATATTTTTTAAAATGATAAAAAAATTAACAATCATATAAAAATATTTTGATACAATAAACTTGATTTTGGGAATCATTATGTTGAAATTTTCAAATAGTAATTTTTTATTAATTTCCTAGAAAACATTAATTATAATGTGAATAGTAAAAAATGCATTTCTTAAATAAACAATATGTTTTAATTAAATACCATATGATTTAAAAATTATATAACTAATATATTTTTACAAATTTTATTATTTCATCATATATAAAATGATAAATTCATTTTATATTTTTTTTAATGTCCTATAAATGAATATATTTTTAATAAGATACATATTGTAAAAAATAAAACTATTTCATTTTTTACTAGGGATATAGTAATATTTTACATATTTTAACCCCTTGGTACCTTTCCTATAAAGTATAAATATCCTTTCTCTCATCCGTCAAAACCAATTTTCCACCTATTTCAAAATTGAAAATATCCTCCCCTATCCCATATCACAATCCCCCAGTACCCATATAGATGTTTTGGATTCAAACAACTCCAATCATTAAATTCATTATGATTCTAATAAAAGGAAAAATACCAAGAAACTAATAAGGAAAATTTATGTTTTCCATTCATTTTACACATAATGTTTACTATGGTCTAATCCATTTCTAGTATAAACAATTTAAAATTTATTAAATATTATGTTATTATGATATTAATTACATTAATATATTTTAAATATTTTATTTATAATGTATGTTTACATTTAACATCTCTCTCATTCAGTATAAAAAATGTCCCATCAATACCGAGTTAACTTCCTACCAAAATTTTATTAAATAATTACATATCACCTTCTCGAGGAATGGTTTGGGTAAATTTTTAATAATAAATAAATATGTAATTATATTTATTATTTTATATTTTTCTAGAAATAATATATGTACATTGATGGAATTGAACAAAAAATTTGAAATAAATTATTTTTGAATATCTTAAATAATACATGACATCAAACCATATCAAAATTAATAGATAATAATATCATAAAAATTCTACAGATTATAATTTATGAAGTGATATGAACTAGATATAATTAAAAAAATATTTTTAGTCCAAAACATGTTTACTATACCAGAATCATAAATGTGGTAGAATATGTTTGGACTTAATATAAGGGGAACTCTTTAACCCAACAATTCTGTTGAATTTATCTTGTACTCCCCTATACTTTATATTTGATTATTTTATGAATATAATCTGAATGAATTTTTCATTATGTTACATTTTTGTCATATAAATGTATACATTTGTTGACCCCGGTGGTAAAAATTATATGTCACCTCTATTATTTTGGAATCCTAACATTTATCAAACAAACATGTCAATACTTATAACATTATTCTATTTCTATCTCTAAATTTTAAAATATTAATTGACAATAATATGATTTAATCTGCAAGAAAAATGTTTTTAAATCCTTATTTTATATCCTTAACATGTGTTATTTTACACGATCTTTATGACATCACAATCAAACCTATTTTTTCTTATGGGTTTATGTCATGAAAGTAATTTATATATGTTTTTCTATTCTATGTGGAATACAAGATTATGATATTTTTTTGTGATGGGTGGAACCAGAATTATATGTCCTTCAAATTTATTAGGTTATATGATATATCTAATGATATTGTGAATATTATGCATGAAAATGATTCTAATTATTTTCTTATTTGATGATGTAGTGATTTTTACACATATGTTATTCGAGAACATAATGGTAGATTGGCTCACAAAAGATTGTGAGGGATTTGAACAAAATGTTGTGGAATTTAATTATTATGAATATTCTATATTGCATGTATCTTTCTAGAGATTACATTACTCTAATGATCATTATCCCTTTCTTATGGAATGATAATTATAATTATTCTTACCCATGTACAATATTATTTCACAATTAATGTTACTTATTACATATTTCTCCCCTTAATAGGATTTCAACTCAACCATTTTGTAATATATATCCTTATGTGATTAAATATATTAAGGTTATCATAAATTTTATATAGGATTATAAAGAATTATAAAAATTAGTTTTAATGTTTATTATATATGCATGATATATAAAACCAATACTCCAATGATACTTAACCTTTTGATTGTAGATTATATTATTATTATATCATTTATTATATCATGATAAAATAATCATATATCCTATAAGAGTGTTTCTATATCAATATAGATTTAATATGTTTGTTTTTTATTGTTAATGATGGGATCAGTTTTAGAGTTTTATATAGGTAAAACATTCACAACATGAGTCATATTTACCTCTCTTGAATAGTTTGGAGCATAATGTTCTAATTTAAGAAAACCATTGAGATGAACTATTCAATAGTGGATATTAGTGGCTCATAATTTCCATTCATATCATGTTATTGGATGGTTATTGAATGAGAAAATGTTTTTGTATATATAATCCTATAGAGACACCATTGATGAGGTATTGTTTTTTATAGAGTCTTTGTATCTATAAGAATATGAATTTATAGTTATTGGGTTATAGTGTGAGTCAATGATTAAAGGCTTTAGGGGTACTATAAAAGGTAATGTTAATTACCTATATGGGTGTATACATAATTGACATTGATTATGGACCTTCACATGTAAATGAATTGTGAACAAGGGTATGTTTTCATTAAATATAATTTTTTTATGAGATCATTATTTTATCATCTCTAGTATTCCCATTATATCAGGTTAAAAGAATTATAAGTGTTTGTGGGTGGGGGATTTGATAAGAAAACATTTTTTTGATAGATACATTTTTTAATTTTTTGTGTTGAATCCTGAAGTTCTTTGATACAGTAAAATAGTAAATATTTCATATTATATTAGCTACAAAATATTTTCTTATAGTTCTATTGATCGTGGGGAATAACGTTTACCCTAAGAGAAAATGTTGTAACATTTTTAACATGTTAAATTATAATGTTATTTTTTATATTTAGAATCTAAATAAATAATTATCCCATGAGTTGTATTGTCAATATATGTTGAATATAATCTTATATTGATATTTAAAAAAATTATTGGGTTTGTAAAATGGGTTTTTAACTGTCTGAGTAATCATTTTATGGATTTTTTGTATATAGACTTCTTATTTTATGGAATTTAATATGATAGCTGATAGAAAATATTCTTAATTATACATATCTTCTAATGTTTTTAATCTATGGTTATTTTCATTCAAAAATATTGAAACCTTAAATAGTTTTATTGGAATTTTGGATATACATTCGTGGTGAATCACCAAGGTAATTGAAATAGAAGAACCATTCAATACAAGTGGCTATAATGATAATCACATCACGTAGAACCAATAAATGCATTGATGAATTGTATACATTCTTTGAGGCTGTTCATTTTATTTCTAGTTTCATTATACAGTATTTATAATCATCATGTGATATCACCACACACGTAATTTTTTAAGGTTTATTTTTTATTACATATCCACATACTTTTATTTGACTCAATTATACTATAAAACTACTTGAACAGATTTCAGTTATACATTGTTAGATAATTCATTAAAAAATATTTATGGTTTCACAATCTCACTAGAAAAAAAAAATTGTTTTTTTATTATTTTTTACTTTATTCAATATATATCCACCCTTATCCTTCATCATGGTCAGTTCATTGATGATATTTTATTAGATTAAATAGAAACTAATATTTTTAATTTCAAAAAGAATATTAGGATAATTATGTGTAGATTAAGACATTTGGAATTATTAATGTTTGAAAGTGGTTATTAGGCTGTTCGAAAGAGTGTTGTCAATAGGAAATGGTGTTGTGTGGAATCAGTTATACATTCATTTCAAATATAGATTCTCATTTCTAGTTTGGGAAATATAAGAAATGGGTACTAGAGGTGAAAAAATGATGGATAACTCTCATGTAATTCATTTTGGTATGTTGGTTGATAAAATCAGAGATATATGGATTTGATAGTGAATCTAGAGAAAAAAATGAATATACCAAGTGTAGTCTATATGAGAACATTTACTTTATTTCCTTTTTGTAAGGTTATTAGGTTTGAATCATTATTTGTGTCACACCATATATAAATATTGTAAGCATGCAATTTCTTTATAGTCTACATGACTCTGCATTTATTGTAGTGTCTTATCATCTTTCCCCTAAATATATATGAGACATAAGTGAGGGGTACACGTCATGTATCATTACAAGACTCAATATGTGGTAAACTACATTAAAAAACACAATCCTTAGATGATAGGGTTTATATATGGAATATATATCTTATATAGAAGAAACATAGAGTTGTCTATGGTACATTCCCCAACGAAATCGTATTGACTTTATTTCATGTGGCAGGAAAGAAACAACATATTGTTTAGGGCCTACACTATGTGGGATTATCATGAAACACACTGAGTCCTTTTTGAGTCAAATTTTCCATGTACAAATGGTAACATTCCATATATGATGACACAACATCCCATGAACATTATTTTTCCTAAATTAATTTGGAAAAGGACTTTCACAGTTTGTATATAGGATGTACATGTCGCACACTTCTTTATAATTTTTTTTTCATCTTCTCACCTAGGTGTGATAATTTAGAAAGGAAATAGATATTCCGAGTGAATTATTACATAGAGAACTACGATTTAATCATCCTTACAACCAATTACTCTTTATAGGTAATCATATAGAGTTCAATTTTTTATCTGTATATAGGCAATAACTAGGATGTGGTAAAGAAGACTAGGGAAATAACATGGTTGTTATATTCCATAGAAATAAATAGAAAATAGTCTACCAGTCCCATTTATTCTTTATAATGTTTGATAATCAAAGCCCCCCACCGAAATTTATTATTGTACCTTTTAATTGGGGAAGGATTTGATCCACAGTTTCAGTTAACAAAGTGTGGGTCCCAATACGATAGATAGAGTTTGGAACTCTCACACTTATGGATAGATTCTCTTATATCCATGGAGTTAGATACTCTCTATCTTTATGTGACTCACATAAGGAGGAATATGTTCCCTATCATGGTTTAGTGTATGGAATACTATGATTGGAGGGTCAACCTTCGAATCTTCAATGAGGTGTTTGATGTTTTACATAGATTTATTGTTACAAATTATGGGGGACACGACTCCTTTGTCAAACCAGAATTCATTCTAAATTTATGGCACCCATTATATTTATATATGATAGAAATATTATTTATTAGTGAATGTATTTTACTATTCACAAATTAATATGCATACATATTTTATATGTAGGAACCCACTATGGTTTTTGGTTATGACGAGAATTTATGACCAATGAAAAAGTTTCAGGACTTATATAGGTTCAAAAATCTGGTTCACATATCAAAAAACATAATAGATAATACAAAAAATTAATGATTTCTCCTTATAAGTTATAGGTTTTTTACAAGTAGTATCTATCTAAGTGCGTATCATGGAGAGATTATACCATTGTAAATGTTTCTTAAAATGCAACAGAAGGAAAAAATAAATAAAAATAATATCAATATAATGATAAAACCATGACCAAATAAAACCTATAAAAGCAATAGTAGTTATAAAATATTAGTTTTTAACTTCATACTATAAAACAAAATAAGCTTCAATCATCTATATCCTGACCAAGTACATACATTCCAATAAATAAAAAAAGAATCACCAGTTTACCTTTTACGATCCAACTAGAACATCTCTGAAACTTATTGAAACGTCAAATTTGAATCATCCCTAAATCATATACTAAGATGTCATTCAATGATATTTTCCAATTCATATTCCATAAGCCATGAAGTGTGTACAAATATCTACAGGCATGTTCCTAGTGGTGAGTATGAAACTAAGTTGGCCTAGATCAATTTCTACCTAAGTTAACACCCATTATTTTATATTTATATGAAATTAATAATATAAGTGTAATATTAATAAAATAGGATAACATCATATATAGTGACTAAATGATCTAATTTATCATCAAGATAAATTAAAAAATTAATTAATACATAGTGATTGATAAATCACCCACATATCACTGAAAAATATCTTCACCTCATATTTCAGGACCAATGTCACCACCATGGTAAAACAACATACCCCATACAACCCACATTGAAGCATCACATCTATAAAAACCATCCAGAAAATTTCAATACACAAATTGATATGTATTTTATGTGAATCAAAGGTGTAATGTATGGTAGAATAAAAACCCTCCATCACCACATGATGAATGATATATAACTATATCTCACTAACAAAGCACATCAAAACATATATGGTGACCGGAATCACCCACAAAATACAATATGTTATCCCATGAAACATACACCCATTCTTTATATATAACACTAGGACCAAAACCCATTAATCCCAAATGTGAATGATTTCCTAAATAATCCACCATTCTAATGACCAAAATAACACATACAATTTTTGTAATCGACCCCATAACCACATATAACCATCCCATAACACCCTAAGATAACCCTCACAACAATAGAGACCCATAGTACTTCTTTATCTAGTATCTCAGTCAACATAACGTACACCCAGAAATTACATTATGTTTGAACAAAAAATTAAAGAGTACAAATATCCTAATAATGTATATCTCTTAGATACATTTTCATTACTATTGAATCACACTAAATTATTAGACATGTAGTGGATAAAATAGATAAATCAAATAAAAAAACATAAAATATAAACATTAGTTGAAATAAATCTCAATAATTTAAAAAAATAAATCAAGCTATAATGAACATCATAACATACACATGATGAATTTCTATGATGGTCAATTCAATTAATGGATAATTGAATGTGAAGATAAGTCATTGTATGCGTGGGATGTTGAAATGAAGAAATGGGCCGACCTCTCTACATTTAATGAGGAACCCCTCACTTGTCAATTTCTATATAAAGTTGACTAAAATTAATAAAAATATTTTTAAAAAATGAATAAGTACCTACCTGGTACCATGACATAGAACAATGTGCATGTTGTAGCCATCAGGGACTTTTTTAGGGGTCACCAACCATCCATTAGATTCATGTGATTACCTATCCCCATAACTTCATCCATATAGTTCCCAATTCCAAACATTATGTTCTTAGTGTTGTATTCCCTCATGCATACAACCCCACATGTGAGAGAAATAAATACAAAAGAACCCCCAGGAACCATATACCTTGAGAATCTCATACCATTCAAATCATATGTTTTTTTTTTCACAGTAAAAACCAAGTTACCTCACCCAAAAACAAAATTAATCAAACCCCCTATAGTGGATCTTAATAACAATATGATTCTTGCCTTGAAATATATTAAACATGAAAAAAACCAAATATCCATCCCAATTAATTACTAAACATATATGAAAATGTATAATTTACCCATTTACCGCCAATTACACTAGATAATGAACTAAATTGATTGATTCTATATGTTGATGCTTCACCCCATAATAACTAAAAAAATAATTAACATCACAACTACTTACCAATAATTTTGTTGAACTCATAGTCATCCATCACCCCTTAACACAATATTTCCAACACTAAAATTCCTTCATTATTCACTATATAGATTTTCCCAACACACACAATATATAGTTAGTCCTATTGACACAATATACATCCTTCATAACATCATAATCATACATTAGACAAATACAGAAGACTTAAATAGTGTTTTGATGATCCTTTCACACAAAACACACCATACACATAAATTTTTTCATAAAAATACAATCTAACTAAATCACTTTGTACATATGACTAACTGTTTCTCATTATATTTATCTGATAATTTTTTAACAAATTTTGGTGCTAAACAAAAACATAAATTCATGATGTCAATAATATATTTAGTGTTACACTCAGTGTTTTCAATTTATCTTAATAATGATCTCCCAATCATCATCCATTTAAAATTTATTTTTCAAATATATGATAAAACATCCTAGTAGAACTCATGATCCTACCATAGAATCCTGCTTTTGATTAAGTCGTTGTTGGCCAAAAATCTCTCAAGGTAACACTGCAACATTTTTTGTTTGGTTTTGTTTGTTGAAAAAGGTGGTTTTTAGGGTGAATTGTGGAGTTACAAAGATGATGTTGACAATCCATGATGAAAATGAATAATATAAAATAAAAAAAATGTTTTGAGGAAGTACAATATAATATATACAAGTTGGTGTCGTGTTTTAATGTCATTAAGAATTTTGACGGTGATATATGTGATTACGACGAGCTTCACTAATACTGTATGTGAATAGAATTGAAAGGGAGAATCTCAGTGGTGGAGTAAATTAATTGAATAAATGATCAGCGATTACGATGAGCACCATGATCTGAAAATTAATGCGGTGCTACATAATTTAGAGATAATTTTGGATGAAATTTCGAAGCATTGCAATTTGAGCAGATGTGGCACTGACTTTGCATGGAAGGTTCTCGAGTTGGTTCAATATCCTATAAATAGTACTCAACCCAATTGAAAAAATTAGACAGATCAAATTAAAAACCATAAGCTCTTGAATTGTGAAGGACATTTGGGTATCATGGAGCTTCTTGAAATAAAAGGGAATTTTCAAAGGCAGTTGAGCTATGTGAAATGTAGTCATGTTTCAAAGACATGTTTGGATTTGTGGAGGATGTTTTCATTATGAATTATTATTTATCATTGTAATAACCCAAAGACCAATGTGAGATATATGAATTAGTGACATCTATGATCTAGATAACTTCACGATCTAGTGTGCTTCCCCATCCTCTGAGCTCTACAAACATGTGAGCTTCACCAAGAGGTTGGAGCATTGAAAAGGATTGTTTAATCTTTTCAAATGTGGGTGATTTGTAAAGGTAGTGTTCTTTGAGAAATATTTTAAAATGGTACTTCCTATAGTTTAGATAAAAATATTAATTCATCAGTGGATGAAATTTGGACTTCAACAGAGCATATACACATAGTGGATGATGTAGCAATTATTGATAATGAAGAGACCCAAAGGTTTATAATATATCAGTGGATCTTCTGAAAGAAGACGTGACCTCACTTCAATTGATAGAGCAGTGAATTCTCTAATTGTGAATTGTTATAAACTTGGAAGTACAATGATTCTTCTTCGAACATGTAAATAGTAGTGCCCTTTTAGCAGATTTGGTACATTGGCACATTGCGAGCGTATTCTCCTTGGAAATATCCCAGGGAGGGTGGAGTAAGTAAAATTTGTGTGTCTTGTGTGTTCTTTATGATTTGATCATACTCTACAATGTGAAGGAGATATAATAGGATCTTTTCTAACAACACAACAAGATCAATGGGGATGTTTTTTCATCTGTCATACACAAATTTGCGCCCCTATATGGGTATCAAGCCATGTAGACCTAACCATTGATATCATAAGGAAATGTGGATATCTTTTTTTCTCTATCAAATGGAGGGATCCATCATAATGGTATTAAAATATTTGATGGGAACGATATTCAGCTACAAAAAGTCAGATACAACACCATTTTCGATTATTGGTAATGGATTTTTTTACAACAGCAATGCGTGGTATAATAGGTGATATTAATAGTTGTGTATTATTAGAAGCCGAGAGAAGTAGATTGGATACTAAAAGGAAGGGAATAAATGAATCATGGGTGATCGCTATCCAATTCTATATATATGAATGTGATGTAATGAAAAACAGCACATTCTATTTTGGAAAATATATTTAACATTTATGATGAGGATTCAAATGTCAAAGAGGAAAAGTTTAAAGTTATGTGGAACACGTATAAAGGTTTGAGAATGAACATGAATGAGTCAGTTGATGAATTATTTTACATGGTAAATATTTTTGTAGATTATATGCGATGTCTTGGTGAATTCATTGAAGAAATAAATATTTTGATGCACATCCTGAGGAAACTTCCACCTATGTTAAAACTGAAAGTTTCTATATTGGATGACAAGGATGAAAAAGAGATAAAACTTGATGACATGCATAGAAACCTGGTAGGATATGAAAGGAAAATCTTTAATAAAGATTGTGTAGAATGGGGAAATCCAAATCTGTAGAATTCAAAGCCATGAAGAAGATCATTGTTGAAGATTCTCAGGAAGTAGAAGAGACATATGGGGCAATGGCATTCCTTTCCTCAAATCTTCAATGAGTAAAAAGAATGTTCAAAAGGAATATTTCAGTTTCCCTATATTGATGTGGAAATGTTGGTTATCTTGCAAAAAGGTATACTAAAAAGTTCCAATAATAAGATGATGTCGCTGATGCATAAATTCACAAGAAGATGCCTTATGCCTATGTGAAAGGATTGAAACAGTTTAGTATTTTTTTTAAGAATAAGAATCTTCTATCATAAGAATGTGATAGTTCAGATGTGTCTGATGTTGAGGATGTTGAAGTGGAAGAGAGTTGCATGATTTTTAATAAAATGCTATGGTGGATGTAGTTAGTAGTGTATAGAAAAAGGAAGAAACATTCATTGATGAATAACAAGAAGTTGAAGGAATAGTTGATATGATAGTTAAATTATGGGATTCACTTGAATAGATAGATGTTTGGAGAGGTAAAAAAATGAAACCCAACCAAGTAGTTCATGTTTCCAAACTCTATATGCAACTGTAAGAAGAAGAGAAGTATGAGTTGATGGAAGAAATTGATAAAATCATGTTATCAACACCATCGGACCCAGAATCAGTTAGTTAGTATAAAATCAAGGATAAAGAACATAATATGGAGATCGAGGACTTGAATAACACAAGGAAAGAAAAAATCAAGAGTATCAAAGAACATGAAGGAGAATTTTTTGATTTGAAAAAAAAGGTTAAGGATCAAGATAAAGTCTTGACTTCTCTCGTGACATCAACAAAGCCGATCAATCAAAAAATGTTGAAGCTAAAAGTGGAACATAGTGGTTTCATAAAAAGGAAGCACCAATTATGTTCTGATGTTAAGGTTGATATAGGGTTTGATCAAAAACAAAAAGTTGTGAATATTGAAGTCAGACCGTGAGAACATATTCCAAAATTTAAGGTGGATTTGTGTACGAATGAGAATCCTAAGAATCAATTAACCCAAGGGAGACCCAGTGGTGAAAAAGTGATGGGTATAAAGAAACAATATATTAGCTTCTATTTCATTGGAAAAATGGGACACTCATAAAATGTGTTTTCTATAGCTAGGAGGTAGAGAAGAGCACAAGGGAGATAGTTGTACCCAAAAAAAGGTCAATACTATAGAATATCATTGAAGGTAAATTTTTATTGGTGTTGAAGATATAGTCATATGGCTGCATACTATACATCATCCATGTAGAGTAATGTGCCAAAGCAGAACCAAACTATTCACAAGTATCTTATTAATGAACCAATAGGTGTGTTGAAAATGCAGAATAGATTTGTTGTCTTTCTAGATGAAGATGTTACATCATACTCAAAGAAAGATAAATGATTTTAATCCATTCCAAATGTGCCAAAATAATTATGGAGTAAGAAGAAATGAGATGAGAAGGCAGTGGTTGCTGAAATTTTCCTTATTGCATCTGACTGTTCTGGTGTATCGATTTTATACAGCGGGTGCACATCCCACATGACATAGAATAAGGATCTTGTTACAGGCATAAAATATGAAAAATAATGAATTTTTAAGTATGGAAACAATGATGTTCTGAAGATTATTGGCTCAGTAAATTCCATGTTTGGGTGAAAAGAAATGATACTTGCTGATGTATTAGTAGTAGAAGGTCTTGGTCACAATTTTCATAGCGATCATGACCTATTTGACTCAAGTAATTCTATAAGGTTTAGTAAGAAAACATGGTTTGTCAAAATAAGTGATTGTGGAGTGGTTATTCAGGGAAAATGGACAATAGAAAATCTCTACATGGTAAGTAGAGAATAATATATGTTCTATCTGTATAGAGAAGAAAAAAACAGAATATAGATTAAACAAATTGGTCATCTATGCCAACCATCCCTAGATGATCCGGTAAAGTGGGATATAGGAAGAGACCGCCCTAATCTAACACATGATCATACACATATGTGATATTTATGTCAAAAATGGATGATACTCAAAAATATGTACAATGAAAAAGAATAGAAATCAACTAGAGTTCTTGAATTGGTGCATAATGATGTTTTTTGACCAATCACTCGAAGATACATTGAAAAAATGATGTATTACAATATTTTCATTTATGACTATAATAGAATGGCTAGGTATTCATCATTTGTTTTATGTTTAATGTATTCAGTTTCATAAAATTTTATTGAATTAAATAAAAAAGTATTCAATGGAAGAGAATTATAAAGTTTCACACAAATAGTTGTATGTAATTCATAAATAGTTAGGTGGAAGACTATCTTGAGAATCATCGAATAAGGAATCAAGTGTCATCAGTTAAAACCCCACAAAAAAATAGAGGGTCTGAAGGGAGAAATTGAATAATCAACAACATTAAAAGACCAATGCTTATTGAAAATGTCCTACGAGAGAAATTTTTAAAGGATGTAGTATTGAAAGTGTTCTACATTACTAACATGGCTCTGTTATGTCCATAGGAAGTAAATAATTCATATGCTATGTTTTACAGAATGAATCCAATAGTGATGTACTTTCATATATTTGGATATAATTCCTTTATACTAAATAAATAAAAACACATGAAATTTGATTCATGTGAAGATTGGGGATATTACTTAGCTACTAAGGAAAAAGGAAAACACATAAATTATTTAATAAAATAATGGGAAGAGTAGTTGAAATAAAATTTGTCAGTGCTATGGAAAAAGAATATAATATAAAAGAGAACATTAAAAAATTTCGTAATGAAATTGATGAGGAGGAAGGCAATGTTGGGGGACCAGAAGTGGCAGATGCTGATTTAGAGGATGATACATATGTTGAACAAGAGGAACTCAAGTCTATATCTGAAAATAAGCCATGGAGTCGTTTAGAAATTGACAGGAAGAATATCATTGGTGATCTGTCACCTCTAGTTCAGGCTTGAAGAATGAAGTCACTATAACAGACATATTTCCAATCTCAAGTAGATCCAAAATAATTATCTTATACAGATGAATATGAATTTTAGGTTTAGGATATGAATGAAGAGCTAGATCAAATTGAGATGAACTAGATGTGGGATATTATTTTGAGGCCAGCAGATACAAATATCATCGGTTCTTAATGGGTCTTTTTCAATAAGATGAATGAATATGGGAATATTATTAGATGCAAAGAATGAATAGCATGAAGAGGATACTCCCAGATGGAGGGTACAGATGTTGATGAGATATGTTCACTGGTTGCGAGGATGGAGACAACCAAATTATTCCCTACCATTGTAGTGCAACGTAATTTTAAAACTATTCTAGATGGATGCCAAATCTTCATTTTTGAATGGGGTTCTCAAGGAGGATGTTTATAATGAGTAGCCAGATGGTTTTCTCATTCATTAAGATTAGAACAAAGTTTTTCAGTTGAATAATGCTCCATATGGTCTGAAACAGCCATCATGAGCATGGTACCCGAGGATTGATCAGTATTTGAAGAAGCTTGCATTTCAGCATCATGGAGTTGATTATAATCTCTATTTCAACAATTATAGTAATCAAATAGTGATGGTGCTAGTTTATGTCAATGACATAATATTTGTAGG